>CM053268.1:34909539-35365832 GCA_028583415.1 Protea cynaroides
TTTGATAAAACTTCTACTTCGGGATTCTGGGATTCGCTCCCACGGAGCCATTTTAGAGTAGAAACGTTTGATAACCCCGATTGGATTCTAACTCCCACGAGTGAACCGGATTCAAAATGACTCCAGAATCCAAAATTTTGGAGTCATAGATACTTGCTCCAACTTGTTTTGGAAGAAAGAAAGAGTCGTTGGGAGTCCTTGGGTCTCTCATGCAATAAACTGGATTCCCGATAAAACTCAAGCTCATCCTCCCAACGGCTTCCTCCCAAGCGTGACTGCAACAGTGTGAGCTTCCTCCCAACGATCGCAAGCTCGTCCTCCCAAACCCTTGCGAACTTCCTCCCAAGGGCGACGCCTAAGCTCGTCCTCCCAAACCCTTGCGAACTTCCCTCCCAAGGGCGACTGCGATCTTCTCCTCCAAGTACGGTTTCTTTGAGGTACAGATCTCTCTCCCTCTTCACCTTCATCCCTCTCTTCTCTCTTCTCCTTCATTGATTTCTTTGAGTTTGGGTTTAGTGACTCTAGGGTTTCTTTGAGATACCTCTTCACCTTCATCCGTCTCTTCTCTCTTCCCCTTCATCCTGCAAGTATGTTTTCTTTGAGTTTGGGTTTAGTGACTTTAGGGTTTCGTTGGGGTGAAAATAGTGAAACTTACCTCAGCCGTATGAGAAAGACAGAGAAAATAAGGGCCGTGAGATAGGATTTCTCATGGGAATGAAGTGGTTTGCAAGTAATGAAACCAGGGGTCATTAATCTCTCAACCTTCTTCTTCCCCCTGTTTTTTCTTCCTCAACAGCAGTAGAGAGTTTAGGGTTTCTTGTGATTTCAATAAACGTAACTTCCTCCAGCCTTCGCTTCTTTCTTCCTCCCGGTATTTCGTTAAGCATAAGTTTCCTATCATCGACCTGTTTTGATTTATTTTTGTAACGCTTTGCATAGGAACATCTCGATCTTCGAATCAATTGGTATTATTTACAATTTTTGCTTGTTTCAATCTCATTTATCTTTTTGTTCCGATTTTTATTAATTTTTTTTTCTACCTGATCAGAACTCGTATTATAGGCTTTAGTAGAATTCATGAACTTTCTATAGCGGATACTTGTTTGAATCTGAAGGTAGCTTTTCGTATACTTATATGATTATTGTTTCTATATGGAAACATCGATTTGATTTTTAAATGTATTCTGCTTTCATCGGATGAATTGATTTTTAAATGTATTCGTATCCGGAATTAGCAAATGAGAAGAAATGACTTTAGGAACTCAGCCGCAAGTTTTAAGTAAAGGGGTAATTCGGGAAGGGCTCAATGAAGAAACTAATAGAACACATCCAAAGCAGTTGAGTTTTCTTGATTGCGGAGTGCGATAACTAAGCCATATGAATCCTAATCAATCCGTGGTTTCGGAAGGAACCATCAAACCTCCGACCTTCTTGAATCCAACCGAAAGCGAATAGGACAGCAAGAATTAAAAAATAAATAAAAATACCGAAAACAGATAGAAAAGAAGAAAATTACAGAAACACAAGAATAAGTGATGGAATCAAGAAGATGAGGTATGAAAAGAATCATAATAGAGGAAGAAGCAGATTTGGCAAGGAGGAATGGGAAGGGACACACAAGAATAAGTGATGGAATTAAGAATGAGTGGGCTAGCTTTGTTCTGTGTTACTTTTTCGATTTGATTTTTGCTTTCATTTTTTTTTTTTGGTGCTTCTTTCCTGCTCTGTGTAACCTAATGATATTGGATTTCATTGTTGGGAATAATGATAAATTTGGAGGATGATTTGTGATGTTTTTCGATCACTGTTTCTTGCAAACAATTTTCATTAGGGCAAGTGAATCGTTGTTTTCATGGGAGCCCGATCAAATAATGTCAGTCCTCATACCATGCACGATACAATACATTTCAAAGACATCATTCTCTGTTCTCTCAATCTCTCTCAACCTTTCCCGCCTTTGAATCTCTTCTTAAACACAAAACAGTACATCTCAATTTATGTCTCCCAACCCCATCTTCATCTTTATATCCCTCTCTCCGCAGAGATATTGCTCTTTACCGAAAATAGAAATAGAGAAACAATGAACCATTGATATACCTGGAGTATTGAAATGCTCCCCCATCAAAACAACCCCCTTCCATGAAAAAAAAAAAAAAAAAAATTTGTTGAAGCTGATTTTCATTACTTGGCATGTAAAATTAATTTTTGCAAATTGACATTCACTTTTATTTGTCTTTCTTGGTCAAAGAGAGATGATGAACATTATTTCTTTGCATTCTACTTCCATTTGATTTGTTTACAGTGATTACCAACTAATAATGACAACTTCATCAAGAACAACCATAGATGCTGTTAAATGGAATAGAGTGGAACTAGATACGTACGTGGACATCTTAGTCGAAGAGGTTCTAAAAGGAAATAAAACTACGTGCACCTTTAATAAAGAGGGGTGGACAAATATAAAGACAAAGATGGAAGAACTACTAAGTCGCCCCGTTTACAATGAAGCAATTGAGGAATAAAATGAACAAGTTGAGGTCCGAATTCGCAGCTTCCAAAGACTGTTGAATACCACTCGGGTTCGGATGGGATGACTCAACCAAACGAAGAAAAACATCCGACCCGGATATTTGGGACAGACTCATCCGTGTAAACACATCTCCATAGATTATTAGAAGCAGTTCCCTTTATTTTCAATCAAAGTTTTTCTTAAACGTTGTCATTTTGGTTTCGCGAAAACCCTGGTTGGGCAAAATATAGGAAAAATGGGTTACCCCAGTGGAAATCTCTTGAAGTGATATTTGCTGATTCCTATGCAACGGGTGCGTTTGCCTGTTCCAACAATGGTGATAACATTGTCTTTGGAGAAAGTGATGGTGATAACTTGGACACTGAGGTGCCTCAAGAGCTCGCTCCTGAACAACCTACTATTGGTGTCACTAATGGAGCCAATGTGCAACGTAACCCCCAGGGAGCTCACAGGCTAGATCGGACTCCATCAGCCATTAGGAAAAGAGGAAGAAGCAGTGACATAGCTGGTATTATGAACACAATGTTGGAACATTCCAAAGCTAGGCTGGAATTGTTCACTTCGTCAATGATTACCAACACTACGCCTACTCCTTCTCCCAGTCGTGAGCTCAGCAGGGTATTCAATTAGCCAATGTGTGATAGTTTTGAACCAAATTCTGGATCTTAGTAAGGAGTTATATGTCAAAGTTATGAATCATATGATGAATAATGCGGATTGGAGAGAGCTGTTCATGAGCTTAGATGATGATAAGAAATTGTGGGCGATAGAATCACTTCCATGATATCAACAATGGTTCCATTTAAAAGTTGTTTACATTTGATACAATGGTTTATTTAATTTGAGTACCATGGTTTGATAGGATGGTTTGTTTAAATTTTTGTTAACTCCAAGTTTGATACAATGGATTATGGAAACTTCTTATGGTTTATAGAGTTATTGTGTTGTTGTTGCCGTAAGTTTTCCATTGAAGGGCATTGGACCATTTGATTTCCCTTGGGTAGAGTTGATAGAATTAAATTTATTTCTTGAACTTTTAACATATTTATCATACCCAATCCAATGTCTGCAATTTCTCCTTTTATTTTTAGCAACCGTTTATAGGGTAGGGATACAAGTAATTTTCCTTTTTCTATGATTTTTTTCCAATGGTAAAAAAAATTTAGAACCTATCTAACTTGCCACATTGAATATATGTTATGTGCATGGATTCTATAATGGATGTGCCATCTAAGAAATCCACTATTATAAATGAAAATGAAGTAATGTATATGAGTATATCGACTATCTAATTTGTTGAAGGTCTCGGTTAGGTACAAAGGTAAAGTCATTAACTTCTTGGCGTCCTGATTTGGGATGTAACCCTGCCAAATAGGTGATTATCATGTAATTCTATTTGAGAACCACATTAATCTGATTTATGAACCTGTGTGGGTTGTTTAACAGTTTCCCATTTTTCTACTTTCTTTGGGCTATTCAATATCCGATCCAAACATTTATAATTGATCGTTATTTGCCGAATTTGGAAATCGATATTACAAATAATCGGGCAAGGTTTTAAAAATCAGATCAGAATTGACCGATTTGAATTGGTATTGTCACTGTAGACTCCGATTCTATGCTTACCGAGCCCAATTAAGTCCCTCTTAATTCAACGGATTCTAGTTGATGAAAAGTTACAGAAGGAAGCTTATGAAGCTGTAAATTGTACTATTGATGAAAAGTTACAGAAGAAAGCCTATGAAGCTGTATGTTGTACTATTGATGAAAAGTTACAGAAGAAAGCCTATGAAGTTGTAAATTGGACATTGATGAAAAGTTACACAAGAAAGCCTATGAAGCTATAAATTGTACTATTATCGTACATCAATATCCAATGATGGTTTGTTTAAATTTTATGGAATGTTTTTCATATAGTGCAATAGTTTGATGTGGTTTAATATGTAATGGTAGTTATGTATCTGTTATATGTCTTTTTATTTTTTATTTTTTATTATGCAGTATTAAACATGAATGGAATGATTAGTAATGAAGTTATGAGATGTTACGAAGAAATGGATTGGAGCATGTTGGAGTTGATAACAATGCATAAATTAGAGATGTCTTTATACATCAGAGAACCCTGTAGAGATTCATTCATGACAGGTTCGAGATGGGTAGCAGAATTATTAGTTGGTAGTAGTGAAAGAATCTATGATGAGTTTCGTATGGAACGGCATGTATTCATTAATCTGTGTAATCTCATGAAACAAAGAGGTTGGCTACAAGATAGTCGATACCTAAAAGTTGATGAACAATTGGCCATGTTCATCCAAGCGCTGCAAGGGAGATGTGGCATTAGGAAACGCTACGAAAGATTCCAACACCTGGGAGACAAAGTGAGTAGATTTTTCAAGATTGTATTAAAGGCATTTATGAACTTATCAAAGGAAAATATTCGGCCACCTAATATGAACGTGGAACAATCACAAGTACGAAACAATCCAAGACATCATCCTTACTTCAAGGTAATTTTTCTACTACCAATTGTGCTCACATTTTTCTTGATATATTTTGTGCATTATTCAGTTGTATCTCTATCCATCTTATTAGGATTGCGTTGGGGCCATTGATGGCACACATGTGGACGCTTCGATTACAAAGCAAATATGCAAGTTTCCTATAGAAATAGGAAGCAAACACTATCACAGAATGTGATGTGTATATGCTTATTTGACATGAAGTTTAGTTACGTATATGTCGGATGGGAGGGTAGTGCTAATGATTGCCGCATATTAGCAGATGCTCGTCGCCAAGTGTCTTTTCCACATCCACCCCCAGGTTATGTGTTTTGATGCTCAAATTGTTTTATTTATTTACTTAAGTTGTTTATATATTAATTTATTTTTGTTTACAATGATGTAGGCAAATATTATGTTGTAGATTCAGGATATTCGAATCAACGTGGGTACCTCACACCATTCAAAGGAAATCGATATCATCTACGTGATTACGAGGGAGCCGGACGAGAACCTAGATCTGCTAAAGAATTGTTCAATCACAGACATTCTTCTTTACGGAATGTGATTGAACGATCATTTGGAGTATTAAAGGCTCGGTTCGGCATTTTGAAATCAATGCCATCCTATCCACTCAAAATCCAGGGTTTCATTGTCATAGCATGCTGTACTCTCCACAATTATATTAAAGATGAGCAACTTGCAGACAAGGAATTCAACAGGCTAAATGCATATAATGCCTTGGATGAGGATCAAGAGGAGGAAAATATTCAGATAGGAACTGATCCTGTGATACATACACCTAGTAATTTGAGTGGTACAGGCCCAGAGATGAATGCAATTAGGATAGGGATTGCCAACCAATTGGCTAGGGATAATGGTTTACCAGAACTTTGATTTTGTAACTACGTTTAATTTGACTATGCATCCTTTTATTACACAATGTGTTAGAACAAATTACAGTTGTACCTTATTTTAGTAGTCTATGATAATTATACAATCATTAAATTTTATTTCATCTTAAGAACACTTGAATGCATGTGTAATTAAATTTGAGGCCATTTTTCCCCCTTCATAAATATATATGGCTGATTTTGAACCTCCGATGTGTGAATGTGGGATGGGTAAAATGTTATTTTCCACATCCCGAAAAAAAAAAAAGAAATCTCGATAGACTGAGAGGGATTGTTAGAATGTAATGTTATATATCATCCATGCTATTTTAGTTATATTTCAAAATATGTATTGAAAAAAAAAAAAGGAGGGATAGTTTTTGTTATTTTTAATTCATTTTAATTTTTACTCCAGAATATTTTTTTTTATCAAACAGGATTCTATTCCATTTTAGCTCTGAAACGGTTCCAGATCAGTGTGTTATCAAACATGCTTTTGTTCTAAAGAGGCTCTAGAATCCATTACAGAATTGCGTTATCAAACAGGTTTCTACTCCAAAATAATCTTGGAGTAGCTTGGAGTAGAATCCAAATTTGAACCAGAATCCAGAATCCAGAAGCAGAAGTTTTATCAAACGGGGCAGGGGATGTTTAACAACACTCTAGAATTCGGATTCTAGTTTTTGAAGCATAAATGAAACAAAATCTCGTTTGGTAATCTGATTTGGTTTATAGAGAATCCTGGAGTGAACCGGCTACAAATGGACTCCAGAATCTATTTTTTGGAACATCAAAGAAATGCTTTTCGATTTCAGAATACAATTTTGGAGTAGAAAGAACCACTCCACACCACTATTATCACCAACCATTATCACCACCACCACAACCACCACCAGCCAACCACCACCAGCCACCACCCACCATCGCCACCACCCTCTACCACCCATCGCCACCATCCTCAACCACCACTATCCACCCACCACCACCCCCCACCACCACCACCACCATCCACTACCACCACAACCCACCATTGCCGCCACCACCACCGCCACCAGCACCACCCACTGCTACTACCACCACCCACCACTACCCCCCATCGCCACCACCTAGCCACCCACTATAGCCACCACCACCCACCGCCGCCACTGCCACCAACCATCACCCATCACCACCACCCTCCATCACCACCTGCCGCCACCACCACCACCACCACCACCCACCACCTACCACCCCCATTCTCGAGCCCATGACTAAATTAGGTTAACAAACATGTTTTTTCTTCCATATACTCCTGAATCCTTTGAAGCAGAAATAGAAATTTGAACCAGAAATAAGAATCTCAGAGTTGAAGTTTTATCAAACAGTCCCTTAATGAGCTAGAGAAGTTCCAAACAACTTAGTCAAGATTTTAAGAGTGCATGCTAAGTGCTTGTTTGGTAACACTCTGACTCCGACTTCCTAACTCTTGCTCTGGAGTCATCTTTGAGCTTCTATTTTCTTTTCCAGAATTCATTGAGAGCAGGAGCTTGTTTGGTAACACTGCTCTGGAATCAATTCCAGAGCTCATTGAGAGCAGAAGGCTATTTAGTAAAAATGAATCCGAAATAGATTTTAGATTTGGTGGTGGTGGGTGGCGGTGGTGATGGGTGGTGGGTGGTGGTGGTGGTGGGTGGTGGGCTGTGGTGGTGGTGGAGATGGTGGTGGGGCAGTAGTGGTGGCGGTGGTGGTGTTGGTGGTGGGTGGTGGGTGGTGGGTGTGGTGGTGGTGACAGCAAGGATGGTGGCGGCAGGGGTGGTGGTGGTGGTTGTAAGACCTGTACTCCACTAACCCTGTTTAACTTATTAGATTTATGTTGGCTTAATTACCTAAACCAGTTATTTAGTGGGAGTCCAATGAACACGATAGAACCGATTTGGTTTGATTCGTCACATGGTATGAGATAGGTTTGGTAACTCTAATTCTATTGTGGGAATGGTTTTAGTGTTACAGTAGTATTCTATAAATACTAGGTTAGAGTCCCCAGTCCCCACAGTCATAGTTAATCAGTTCTCACTGCACCCATTAGCAAGAGACGTTAGGATATCCATTGGAGGCTGTGGAAGGCTATAGCCGAGGGATTTCGATCAAAGCTTGGAGCGTAAAGGAATCAGACTTCACAGACAGGTATGTCGTTATGATTCATAGTTAATGGTTTCTCTATTGTCTTCTAGGGTAACTGTATGGAATGAAATGAGTTTGGTTGAAACTTTAAGTACAAATAATATCTAACAGTTGGAATCAGAGCCAACCATACAGACCTAGAATCAATAAGGATTGATAGTAAAGACCTGTAAGTGAATGATTGAATTGAAAAAGAAAAACTTCTCAAATCTGGATCGAATCTGTCAGAGTTTCCCACTCACGAATTTTTTTCAACAGACAAAAACATGTCATGCCATAAGTCATTGGAAAGAGCAAGACGAGACGGTTCCGGCGATATGAAAATAATTAGCGCCAAAGGCCTGACGTGTCGACACTCACCAGTGGTATCCGCGAGTGGATCTTACTCGCGGGGGAGAATTTAAAAAAAAAAGTCTGTCTGGCAGCTCCGAGTCATCACTAGGTCGACTCGGCACAAAATTGTAAACCCTAACTGGTTCTGACAGGGTTGACTCGGGCCGAGACCAGCCAGCCCAGACCGACTCAGCCAGAGCTAGCCTAGCCCAGGCCAGCTAAACCAGCCAGGGCCAGTTCAGGTCCAGTCCCGAACCAGCCCTGCCCAGGTTTAGGGCTAGTCCAGTCTAGTCTAGCAAGCCTAGTCCCGCAAACCAGACTTTTCAGAGCTAGCCAGTCGCGACCAAGCGGGTCGAACTGAGGACCCAAATGGGTCGACCCATATTTAAACTCGATAACCGAGATCCATAACCCCATATTTTGACCTGATGACCCAAACCGACGACCAGGATTTTTGACTTGTATCTCCTTTGGTCGGACCATATAAATAGGTGGTTGAACCGTCTGTTGCATACCGTTCGATTTACATCGAACCTTTTGGTTCGGTCCGGGACCAAAGTAATTAAGATATATATATATATATATATATATATATATATATATATATATATATATATATATATATATATATATATATTTAAATAGGATTTTTGACTTGTATCTCCTTTGGTCGGACCATATATATATATATTCTGTTCGGTTCAAATCGAACCAAGCCGATCATGGGTAGTCCGACCTAGACCGAACCGATCAAACCAAACCTGTCACATCCCAATTCTGCACCATTCAGAACGGTGTGATGAACCGCTAATAAACCAACGGTTCAACTAGGATCTCTAATAGACTGTGTCCTTTTAAACTAAACCATACACATTCACAACCATAATCAGAATAAATACACAATAGCGGAAGTCTTAATATTAAATGAACTGAAGAATCTAACTGTGATAATCATAAATAAAATATCAAATTATGTTGTATCAACCGAGACATAAGTAAATAAAATATCAAATTACACTTCCTTAATAGTTCAAATAAAAATCTAATCGAAAACGCATGAGTTGCACTCGCATGAGGAGTCATGCGTCTCCACTATATCTTCATCCTCCATTCCAGTCACGTGCCCGTACACAGAAGCGTTCATATAATCTTCCACAGTGGTACCTGCATCAACAACTAAAAATATTTGACGTCGAAAGGGTGAGCACACATCACGGCTCAGTGAGCAAACAAAACAATGCAACAAACATATGCATGCATTTAATTCATATCTGTGGTCTGGTATATAAGTTTGCAATGTACTATAGAAAGGTTCGGTGGCTGCCTCACTTCTATACACAAGTGTGTGAAGCCGCCCAAAGGTTAACGTTTATTGTCGTCCCACATGCACCCACTATGGAATAGAGATAGAGCTAAAGTGCTTAAGACCACACCGCATCACACTACCCCTGATACTCTTCCCATACCAACACGTAAGCCCCTGCTGGCGAGGGCTTGCAAACTGGGCTCGCAACTAACCAATCCTAATGTCAAACAGTGTACCCAAGGCTTCACCCCAGCATCCCTCAATACGTCCATAGAGATAGAGCTAAGGCCCCCCGGCAGAGTCGAAGACTACACGGTTCGAGACCACCTCCCCTGATACCCTACGACGTAATAGTTCTGCTAAGGTAATGACGATACGGCGATGTCAGTGGACAAGACTTGAGTAGAGATAGAGCTAGAGTCTAGTGACCAGGCTGAACCACAATGTCACATCCTCCCCCTGATGCTCCACTCGCATCAAGCACATTAACCACACACATACATTCACATGTCTATTTCTAGCATCATCATCATCATCATCATCATGTTATAAATAAAATAGAATTAAATATGCATGAACATTAATAGCAGAAATATTGGATGACATGTTGAATGCACATTACAAGCATACACGCATAGAATCAGTCATGGCATTGGACTCAAGAAATAAAAACAGTTTATTATTAGCCAATTAGTTTAGGTTTTGTTCCCTCACCTTTGCTTGAGTGTAATTCCTCTTTCAAGCTCTAAGAATCACCTTTATATCAATAGGAAAACCTAACAAGTCGATAGATTTTAATTAGAAGTCATTCCGACAATTTTAGGCTTGCTGTTAAGAGAGGGTCGCAGGTAGGGTAGCAGTTTTCTGCGACCCCAAGGTGTAGGGTCGATGCTAGGGTCGGATGTTCCATCGACCCTAGGTGCGACCATAGCTTCCCTGGACTTTCCGAAAGCTGGGGGTCGATCTTGTGGTCTGGTAGGGTCGATTGGTGCGACCCCACATGGTTTGAGTCGACCTTTTCATTCTACAGTCTAATCTTTCAAGTTTGGGTCCTATGGCTTACTTCCACAGTCTATTCTATGCTTGTTCTATGGCTTAAAACTTTGGGTTACTTCCTTACTTTCCTACCATGATTCTCTCCATGGATTTCATTGAAATCTTTCCATGGATGGATGATTTGGGTTTCTCCTAGATCATACCCTCTTCATGAACTATTCTAAGGTCTTAAATCATTAATAGAAGCATACCCATACCTTAGGTTTGCTGAGATTCAAAGGTTTCTCTGAATTCTTCTCTTTAGTCTTCTTCTTCTCCAACTTTCCTTCTCTTCTCCTTCTCTTCTCTTTCTCTCACTTTCAATTAGGGTTTCAAAAAGAGTGAAAGAGGCTAAGGGACATCCTATTTATAGAGGAGAACCTCCCAAAATAAGTTCCATTGAGATTAGGAAAGAATCCCCTTGAAATTTGGAAAGTTTCCTATTTACGGTTTCTATCGGCAATGAGGGGGTCGATGAGGGAGTCGGAGATCCCGTCGACCCTCGGGTCTAAATTATCCGACCCTCGGTATAAAATTCAGGGGTATGACTCCCTAATGAGGGGGGTCGGACCCTGCCCCCTATTTTACTGTTTTTGGGTCAGTTTAATACCTGGTCTCGCTATTTTCTTTACACACTTGGTCCATTTGGCTCAACCATGATAGGTAGACTTGATACAAGATGATAAGACCGATTAGTTCGATACGGGTCTTACAAAACCAACCCTGATAGGGTTGCTAAAGGCTTGTTTGGTTTCTACTTTTAATAAAAAGACATTAAACAGTGATTCTGGGAGTTAGGAAGGTCGGATTGACCTATGGTTTTTTTCATTAGACTCTATTTCTCATACTCTTCAATCTGATATACATTTTGATACATTAAAAAAATATGTTATTATAGAAAAATACTCTATAGGAACTCAATTTGCAATGTTTTTATTAATTTTTTTTAAAGTTTTTGTACCAAATTGATTGTTGAGCTATTGTGCATGGTTGCTTGAATGTTTAACTTTATAAAATTATATTTTAAAACATTCATAGTTAAATAAATGTCTCACATGAGCTGTAGGTTAGGATTTATTCATATCATGGTGGAACTTGGTGTGACCACCAAAGTGGCAACCTTGTTTCATTATGATGTATTTAAATTCAGAGGTCTGTGTTTGTAAATGCTTCAGTTTGATAATGTTTACCCAAAAGTGATATTATCTAAGTTTACACAAATTAAGGTTTATAGCTATTGTGTAAGGATTTTGGTAGACCACCAAAGTGACAACATTGGTTCTATCATAATATTCTCAAATATAATATTTATGCATTTACAAGCTACAACAAGAAAGTACAGTGCTCGCCCAAAAATGACACTGACATAAACTTCCACTTTTATGGATGCAGCAAAGAACGACACTGTCCACCCAAATGTGGCGTTGTCTAAGATTATAAGGAACTCATGCACATGGTTAAAGGATTGTGGCTTTAAGGGTTTTCATCCATTAAAAGATAATGAGATTTTTTAGAGTCATTATCCCTTTGCAGTTATTGCACAGCTATCGAGAGACAATACACATATTGTCCCAAAGGATGTATGTGTAGTTCGATTAACTTTTCAAAGTTATAAATTAGCTTACCCATGTTATGTATATATATTCTTGCTATCTAATTTTTTTGGGTACAAATCGTAGACTTATAATTATTTACATTGTAATATAGTTGTGAATATGTAATGATTAAATACCTCAAGATGCCTGTCATTGGCAAGTCAGTTCTATCAATTGGCATATAAATTGAAAACTAGTTTAGGACTATTTAACCTAGATGTACTCAATAGAAAATTATATTCTGGTTCTTAAGGCGTTCAGTCTCTAAGATGAAGTAAGACAATGTTCAGATGAAGAACATTGGAAAAGGATATTCCTCGTGAAATTCAAAGAAAGGTTTGATATTTCAAGAAAGGATGAAAAAATGTTTTATTACTCAAGTCCATTAGTACCAATTTTTTATGATAAAACATGGTATTGGGAGTAAGAGAAAGTACAAGGTAGAACAGTTAACTATTAATGATAAACTCAAAGATAAATGAACATTATACGTAATTCATTAGAACCTATATAGGTGTCACAATATATTAAATTTTCACTTCCCCACAAGAACTATTTAATCATATCCTGGTAACCTATAGTACTCAAAAATATAGTGAACCCTTAAGTGAAAAATAAATAAGAATTATGAAATTTATGAGCAAGAAGGTGCAGTAGATTGGACACTTAAGTATTAATCGTAGTCTTAACCCATAGGAGTATCAAAACCTTTAATTTATTATTTTTAGATTATCTATCTTTAGAAGTTAAACTGTATATTGTTATCTTCTGTCCTGGTCATAAGGGTTTAGGACTGTAGTCCAAAGAAAGATTGAAAATAATAATATTCTGCAATCCCCTCTTCCAAAGTTATTAACATGTATATATGTGAGAATTAATTAAAAGGAAAGATGACTAGATTAAAGTAAATGAAGGTTATTCACAACAAGAATTTATTGGACTTGGTAGACATCAAGATTTCATCTAGGATTTTTTTTATCACAATTTACTCCATAGGTGTTTTTTCAAATAATGAAAATTAAGATGAAAAACTTTTATTGAAGAAATTAAAACTATTAGACCTAAATGAAAGAGTATGTATTATGGAAAATCATGTGACACCGGTCTATTCCTTGATAAATTTAAGCAAGTGTTTACAACAGATTGAGAATGTATTTAATTCTGTAGGGAAAGAATTGATATTGCAGCCTATATTATTAATAGAGTACCTAGTTAGTCAGTTCCAGTTTAAGTTATTCTTTGGGACTGCAGAGCTGACATGGTTTCATAACACTCATGAGAGTGTTTATTTTAGGACATTGAATTATCATTTTATGAGATGTCAAAATAGATCCAAGAAACTTGAAGTTTGATAAGATTACATGAAAATAATTGTGGTGTAACCAATTTAGATAATGAAATTATTACCGTGTGTAATGAGATAATTGTTGAGATAATTTTCATTCAGATTGATGTATAACAATTATAGCAGAGCCAGATGAGGCAATAAGGAGATATACTAGGCCATGTGGATATGTGATTTTATACAATCATATATTGAACATCAAATGAATGTTTTGGTGCTGGGCAAAATGAAGATCCCAATGATTTTGAGCAAGTTGTCCGTAATGAAATTACTCTTAAATATTTAATGATCATAAAAGATGTGTTGTTGTTTATAAACAATAACAAGACTTGGGATTTTATGTTTTTATTAATAAGCGGTGTACTCATAGGCTCAAAATAGGTATACAAGGAAATATGTGATTTCAGTGGAAGAATTGATTGCTACAAAGTAAGATTTGTAGCGAAGTAAAATCACATAAAGAGAAGAGAAAGTATTGGCTTCAAATCTTTGAGGTCTTAGTTACATGATTTGTTTTGGAGTTGCATCAGATAGATGTAAAGACTGTTTTGATCAAAGAAAATCTGAAAGAATATGCTTTTATGCTTTAATCACAAGGTTTTATGGTAAGGGTAAAGAAGATATATTTTGTAGACTAATATAGTCAGTCTGTGGATTAAACAGGTATCCAGGTAATGGTATCTGAAGTTTGACAGGGTTGTATTTTCTTTCAACCTTGTTAAGATTGTCATTGACCATTGTATATAACTATAGGTTAGTGGAAGTGGATTCATTTTCTAGTCATATGTGTTGATGATTAAATCTTGACCTGCAATGACATGGTTTATTGATTGAAACCAAAGTTTCATTGTTTGATAACTTCAAAATGTAGAATGTGTGAGAAAGTACTTTTGTACTTGATATTGAGTTTACTCATGATAGAAAAATTAAAATTCTGAATTTGTCTTAAAGTGCATATGTTGCTTATGTTCTCAAATGGTTCAATATGCATGGATAACAGGTAAATTGAGGATACTTGAGTCAATAAAGGAGACAAATTGACATAATTGTATACAAGGAATGATATTGAGCATCTGCACTCCAATAGGGAGCTTGATATATACTCAAAGTTGTAATCATTTTTATATAGTCTTTTCATTGAGTGTTATGAGACGTTTTCCGTTTGATGCTGGTATAGCTTACTAGATAACAGAGAAAATGATGATCATGCGGTACTTGCAGATGACCAAAGATACATATCATTTATAGAAGTAGTGACACTCTGGACTATTGAGATATATTGTGACAGCGGTTCAGCTGTGTTCTTCTCAAGAATAATAAGAAATTTAATATTTCAAAGTATAATAGAGATTTTCAGGTGAGGAATAGTTCAAAAGATTTTATATTGTTGTAGATTTTTTGACGAAGGTTTTGTCAGTGAGAATCTTCAAGGGACGATATGTCCAATATAGGAATGGTTGAAAACAATTAATTTTATCAGAGGCTTAAGTAACCAAAGATCTAGGAATCAGTGAGAGTCTCTAGATTGACCAGTGGGAGACTCTTTATATTTAGGCTTGTGTTTTCACATTGCTTACTGTGTTAGATTGTATTGCTCAAGGTTTGATGAACACAGTTTTTGTAACCATGGTTTTATTTATTTATTTTAGCATTGTATTATTGTTATTTTGCTTACATGGTTATATGTGTTTGACATGTCAAAGATTTTAGGTGATATTCAGCCGTTGTAACAAGACAGTTTTCAACCGAGGTTACTAAGGTAATATTTAATTAAAAAGTACTAGGTGGTATTTAATAAAAAAGTACAAGACAATATTTAACCGAAGAAGACAATATTTAGCCAAAAGGATAAAGACAGTGTCTAGCCAAGGTACGATATTATATTTTTAGATTATTTAAATCCAATGTTTTAGTTGCCCATTGTCACCACCCCAGTTTTACCGTTATGTGAGTCTCAATTTTTTGTCATTTTTTTCTAGGAAATTGTTGTCACACCCCAATTCTGAACCAACCAGAATGGTGTGATGAACCGTCCATAGACCAACGGTTCAACCAGGATCTCGTATAGGTCATGCCCATTCGATTAAACCAGATACATTCTACAAGTAAAATCAAAGTAAATAGACGATAACAAAAGTCTTTAATACTAATGAACTGAGTATCTGACAGTGATAGCATAATTAAGTATCCAATTATCTCCATTATTCCTTAAGACATAAAATAAAGTAAATAATCAATTACATGTTCCAATAACTAAACAACTAAGCTAATAAAAAAAATACATGAGTTGCACTCACACAACGAATCATGCGCATCTTCTTCAACTTCTACGTCCATCGCAACAACATGTCCATATGTCGGCGCATTCATATATTCTTCAACAGTAGGACTTGCATTAAAAACTAATAATATTCGACGTCGAAAGGGTGAGCATACATCACGGCTCAGTGAGCAAACAAAATAATACAACAAACATATGCATGGATTCAATTTATTTCTTTAGTCTGGTTTTTAAGTTTGCAATGTGCTATTGAAATAGAAAGGTTTGGTGGCTGTCACACCTCTATACACGAGTGTGTGAATCCGTCCAATAGACCAAATACCATTGCCGTCCCACATGCACCTACCATGGAATAAAGATAGAGCTAAAGTGTCCGGATCAAATACGGTCAACACTTTCTCTGATGCCCTATCCATACCAACACGTAAGCCCCTGCTGGTGAAGGCTTGCAAACTGGACTCGCAACTAACCAATCCTAATGCCATACATGTATCTAAGGCCTCACCCTAGCATCCCTCAATACTTCCATAGAGATAGAGCTAAGGCCCCCCGATAAAATCAGAGACTACACGGTCCGAGACCACCTCCCCTGATGCCATACGACGTAATAATTATGCTAAGGTAATGACGATACGACGATGTTAGTGGGCAAGACTTGAGTAGAGATAGAGCTAGAGTCTGCTGACGAGGTCAAAGACCACCTTGCCACGTCCTCCCCCTGATGCTCCACTCTCATCCAACACACCAACCACACACATACATTCACATATCTATTCCTAGCATCATCATCATCATCATATTATAAAATAAACAGAATTAAATATGCATGAACAGTAATAGCAGGAATATTGGATGACATGTGAGATGCACATTATAAGCATACAAGCATAAAATCAATCATGGCATTGGACTCAACAAAGTAAACAATTTATTATTATCCATTTAGTTTATGTCTTGTTCCCTCACCTTTGATCGTTGGTTGTTCCTCTTCCAAGCTTTGTAAATCACTTTTGGACCACTTAGAAACCTAATAAATTTATGGATTCTAAGTTAGAGTTCATATTCATTAATTACAGTGTTTAAATGTCCCATCTGGAATCAATCAGACCTCCAGAAGCTGAGTGGTCGCAGGTGTGGCTGCACATGTGGTTTCAGTTTCTGCGACCACAGGGTGTGTGGTCGATACGTGTGGTCGCATATCATGCGACCACACACATGCGACCACACCCTCCCTAGAACTTCCCGAGGGTGTGTGGTCGACACATGTGCCTCATGTGGTCGACCATAACTGCGACCACATGAGTGTTTGGTCGACTTTCATTCTCAGTCTAACCTCTTCATGATTTGATTCCTTGAACTATCACTAGGGTCTTTCTTATGATTGATCTATGACCAAAATTTTATATTTTTTACAATTATCCACTCCAACCTACTCTTCATGGATTTCCTTTGAGTTTTCGTCTATGGGTCTCATGGTTGAGATCCTCTTTTAAATCAATACTTCCACCATGATCTATTCTAGGCATTCAACTAATGTAGGAGATGTTTTCATACCTTAAACTTGCTGAAGAATCAGAGCTCTCTTTGAAATTCCTTCTTTTAGTCTTCCTCTTCAATTCTCCTTCTCTTCCTCCTCCTCTCTTTCTCTCTCTTTTAGTTTGAGTTCTAAAAGAATGAAAGAGGCTAAGGGACATCCTATATATAGAGAAAAACCCTCCATATAGAGTCCTACTTTGATTAGGAAAGAACTTCCTTCAGATTAGGAAGGTTTTCTAAATTCAGAGTCAATTATACCACTGTGTGGTTGCACGTGGGGTCGCAGGATCCGTCGACCACACGTCCCAAATCTACGACCACACGTCCCAGACTCCAGTGGTCTCATTATTCTGAGGTGTGATCGACCACACCTGTTTAGGTATGCAACCACACGTCTCAATTAGATGATTTATGGTTTAAATTACATACCTAGCCTTGTGGTTTCTTCACGCACTTGATCCGCTTGGTCCGACCATGATAGGAAGACCTAATACAAGATGGTAAGACCGGGTTAGTACGATACGGGTCTTACAAGTGTAGTCATTTAGGCAATTAGAAAAATGAAATAAAAAAAAATAAAAAAATAAGGGAGGAGGGCTGCCTGGATTAGGATTGAGAGAGGGGGAGAGAGAGAGAGAGAGAGAGAGAGAGAGAGAGAGAGAGAGACGGTGAGAGAGAGACCATTGCCCATGCACCTTCATCACTCCAAATCCTAAGATCACCTTTGCTCCATTCGACACCTCATCCCACTTTCATCTCACCTACTTCCTTGAAATCCCTCATTCAAAACTGCCAACTACACCGCCCCCCCCTCCCGGCCACCTCATCACCTACATTCCCTCTCCCATCCACAACACATAACTCACTTTTCCATCCCTCATTTCCTGCAGTCGTAAGCCTCAATCTTGAGACACCAACCACTACTAGCCATCACTCCAGCCATCTAATAGGACGACCCATCGAACTTAGCGAGGATGGCTGTCGATCCAGAAGGAAAGAGATAAAAGAGGGAGAGGATCGAGCGATGAGAGGCGGCTGGAGATTGGGAATGGGAGGGAGAAAAATAGAAGAGAAGAATAAAGAGCTGAGAAACCAAATAGAATGGTTGTCAGCGGATTGGTGAGCAGAGAGAGATCTATGAGAGTAGGAGAGGAAGAAGGATTTGCGGCTGAAGAGCAAAGAAGAAGAATGAGCCAAAGTGAAGGAAGAAGAAGGAGATGAAATCGGGATTGAGAAAAGGAGTCACTGGGGTTTCTTTCTATTTCAAAAATCAAGTTATTCATGGGGTTTGAGAGAGAGAGATATCAAGGTGATAGAGGGAGTATGGAGCCATGGAATCAACAAGGATTTCGGCTGTAGCTGAACTAGGAGAAGAAGCTGAGAGAAGTTCTCAAGCCAGCTCGAAACAGCAGAGAAAGGAGCTTGAAAGGTCATCGGCCAAACCAAATAGGCTAAGGGGCTGAGTTGCCGGTACTGGAGAAAGAAGAAGCATTGCAGTGACGGGTAAGATTTTAACTCCCTCCTAATTTTCACGGTGGTTCTTCTTTGTATTTTTGTTGTTGTTGTTGTATTCCTTATATTCTAATACAGGATTTCCATTGTTGTTTTTATATTTTATTATCTTCTTCTCCACCTTCTGTTTTGTTCCCCAATTTTTATTTTATTTTTTATAACTAATTTTCTTTGTGATTGAATGTTCTCCTTTTGATAAGTGGTCTTATGCAATTTTAATTACAGTCAGGGTAGGTCATTTTCATTTCTTTGTTTTTGTTTCGATTCTCCCATGCTCAATCCCCCTGTGATGTCTCCTTTTGTTTTGTTTTGTTTCTTTTTTGTTCTCTATTTTACTAGAGTATTCGGCCAGGTTAGTTCTTAGGTTTTGTTCCATTTTTTTCCTCTCCTGGTTCTCCTTTTACTTGCTGATTTTTAAAGCCCCTTGGCCCTTCACCTTCTCCCTTGTTGTTTTTTCTTTTAAAGAATGATAAAATCTCCTAATGCTCATGCCTGGTCATTTGCATTTTGTTTGAAACTCATTTAATGCTATTTGTTAGGCTATTGGGCTTCGATCGATTCAAGTTCTTTTCAGTTTTGTGAGTTTCATTTATAACTAGTTTATGCAAATGAATGTGATCGAATTCATGTTAGGGCTCTTACTTCGAAATTTTATTATTATTATTATTATTTTGAGCCCATCATCTGTTCAGTTGGTGTCGTTTGGGCTGCTTAGCTTAACTACATTGTTTTGCCCTATGATTGTTTGAGTCTCCATCTTAATCTAAATGCTTTCTTTCATGTCACTGTGGTAGTTCATTTTATTGGGTTTTTGTGTATGTTGTTATGGGATCCGAATATGATAGGTTCTGTTAGGAGTTGGTTCGAGCTTTGGTTATGCCTAATTTAGTCTAATTTAAGTTCAGGTGCGGAGTGGGTTGGTTTGGTTCATTTTGATTTGGCTTTATGGACCTGGTTTAGGTATAGCATGATTTAGGTTTTGCTTTACCTGAGTTAGGTTTGGTTCATCTCAGTCTAGTTCAATGTTGGTTCTGGTTTGGCCTTGTGTTGTACTCATGTCTTCTTTTATCTTTTTATTTCATGCTCTTTCTTATGGTCGATCTATCTCAGGTAAGGTATGTTGGTCAAATCATTATACATAATGCATGCTATTTTTGGTTTCTTTTTGCTTTATATACATCTTGGTTCTCATTATTGTTTTCTGCTTTACACACTTGATGGTTCCTGTTTGTTATTTTAACATCACATGTGTATAGTTGCTTTCTACTTTTGGTTTTTTATCATATGTTCTATTTAGTTTCCATAATATGTGTCACACCCCAATTCCGACTGAACCAGAAGTGTGAGTGAGCCGTCACTGAACCAACGGTTTACACCAGGATCTCAATAAGATCGTGTCCACTCATACAAACCATTGCACATAACCACAATCAGAATAATAATAAATACAGCGGAAGTCTTTAATAAAATGAACTCAGTAATCTATTGATAAATTTAAATAAAATATTCAATTATTCAAATAACCAAAACTTAAATAATATCTTTACATCAACTTCATCCCAACTGAAAATAAATAGAATAAATGAATCAAATCCTAAAGGTTCAGTGACGGTTCACTCATACTTCTGGTTCAGTCGGAATTGGGGTGTGACAATATGCCTATATGTTTACATACTTGTATGATTTAATTTGAAGGCATCGTCCATACCCCCAAGTGATATTTGACATCCAATTTTTGATAGATGTATGTTAAGATGCTCGCTTCCCGCGATGTGATTGTTTAGGGGTTCCAATAAGCCCGACCTTTGTGGTCCTCGTTTAGAATGAGGCCCGCCTAACCTTAGGATTGGATCTAAGAGGGTGGAAAATCATTGTATCAAAAGTGTATGAATGAAAATGCACGATTGGGTATATATATGCATAGGATTGGTGGCCTGACGGATGACCCACCTAGGTATCCCTAATGTAGGATATGAGTGAGATATTAGTAAACCTCGTTTGTAGGGAGCTGAGGCATTTGGCCTTTCTTGAGTGTTGACATACGTGTCCATGGCTCGTTAAACCATGGAAACTACGTTTGACCTGATTCTGGAGAGACAGAGGTCTCGAGAGATACATAGGCTACAGGGGAGTTTGTTCGCTCCACATCCAGTCGAATTGAGGTAAGTTCCATGTGTTATGGGATTACCTCATTGAGGGGACTTTCTTGTGATAGGGAGTACCTCAACACTGAGATGGGTCCCATTATTATGGGGACATCTCTCATTCTTGGGATACGTTCTAATATTTTGGTGCTTCCCACTTCACAATGGCTTCAATCTTGCTAGGATCCACTTTAATTCCTTCAGCGAATACAACATGGTCTAAGAAAGCGACTTCATTTAGCCAAAACTCACACTTTGTAAATTTGGCGTAAAGCTTCTCCTTCCGTAATCGCTGCAGAGCGGCGCTTAGATTCATAATATGAGTTTCCTTGTCCTTGGAGTAGACCAATATATCATCAATGAATACAATGATCGACGTATCCAACATATCATGGAATACCCGATTCATAAGTTCCATAAAAGTTACTGGTGCATTCGTTAATCCAAAAGACACGACTAAAAATTCATAATGTCCATATCTTGTTCTGAATGCTGTTTTTGGAATATCACCGTCCTTAATCTTCAATTGATGGTATCCTGACCGAAGATCAATCTTGGAGAACACCTTGGCACCTTGCAACTGATCAAACAAGTCATCAATCCGAGGCAATGGGTATCAATTCTTGATTGTCAGCTTATTCAGTTCCCGGTAGTCTATACACAGTCGAACACTACCATCCTTCTTCTTTACAAACAATACTGGCGCTCCTCATGGTGATATGCTAGGTCTGATGTAACCCTTATCCAACAATTATTGTAACTGCACCTTCAATTCCTTCAGTTCAGTAGGAGCCATTCGATAGGGTGTTTTAGACACTGGTGCGGCTCCGGGTATCAAATCTATAACAAACTCTGTAGCTCGGTCAGGTGGTAGTCCTGGTAATTCTTCAAGAAATACATCTGAAAAGTCACGCACAATATCAATATCCTCCATTCGTGGGGTTTCTTTGGTGAGGTCAACCACTGAGACCAGATACCCAACTCCTCCTTTCTCAAGGCATTTTCTAACCTTCAATGTAGAGAGGATGAGTTTCCGTTTACGGGGAAGTTTGGTTCCCGCAAAACTGAACTCTGTTCCTTCCTTGTCTTTAAATGTCAGCTTCTTTTCTGCTCATAATAGGTTTGCAGAATGCCGAGCTAACCAGTCCATTCCCAAGATGACGTCAAGTTCTGTCATCTCAAGTTGAATCAAGGTTGCATCCAAAGTCTTCTCGTCAATAAGAACTGGACATGGCCCATAACCTTCTTCTAATTCCACTTCTAGTCCCATTGGCGATCGTACAAGCAGTTTGTAGTCTAAAGATTTGAGGGGTAGATTTAGCTTCTTTCCAAATGACACAGATATAAAAGAGTAAGTAGCTCCAGAATCAAAGAGCACTTTGACAGAAATGCCATTAATAGGTACGATACCTGTGATTTGTTTTAATTTAGTCTACATGCTCACACAATGTAATCACAAAGTGAAAACTTCAGGTCATACCTGTGACCACATCAGGCGATGCGGCAGCATCCTCAGATGTAACAGCATAAACCTTTCCTTGCTGTAGCTGCTTCCTGGGCTTAGGACACTCCCTTGAAATATGTCCCACTTAATTGCAGTTAAAACACCTTATCACTTCACCATTTTGCTTTGGTTGCAATGGGGCTGCTGAAGTAGTCTTGGCTGCAACATTAAAGCCTTGAGTACGGAAGGGTCTGAATATCTTGGGGTTCCCTCCATTATAAGAATTCCCATTAGGCCTTTTGATTCCCCTATTTTGAGCAAAGTAGCTTTCTTTCTGGCTCAACTCTATCACTCGAGCAATTTGTACAGCTTCATTGTAGACTTTCTTCTCAAGTCCCAAAACATGCTCACGGATGCTTCCCCTAAGACAGCTCGCTTTATAGCAATAAAACCTCAGTATACACTAGAAAGGTTAGCCAAGTTGTATGTGGATAATATTGTCAGACTACACGGTGTACTTAAAAACATTGTGTCCGACAGTGTAAGAACCGCATTCTAAAACTGGGTCTAAACCATGGTTTTATGTGATGACTGGTGTCCCAATTATAATCGGACCGAAAGGGTGAAGTCGGGTGACGATTTGGATGCAGGGTACACCATTGATGACTTCATGGCTGCTTCAGCATACGGCACTGTAGCTGCCATTGATACAGGCAGTGGAGGACGAGCATGATGCGTCATGCGAGTGCTCGTTTTGTGTTTTCTCCCAGTGACTTGGTTATTTTCTCTTAAAGCATTGTAATAATTATATTTAAATTTTATGGATGATGGAATAAGTTGGATATTTATTTTAAGTTACAATTAGATCTCGACTCATTTATTTATTTCCGCTGCTATGTATTATTCTCTGATTTTGTTAGATTTCTTGGGAATGATTGGTTGACACGGTCTAATGAGATCCTAGTGTGAACCGTAGTTTAGAGCCGGTTCACTCACACTTCTGGTTCATTCGGAATTGGAGTGTGCAGCCGGTATACATACCGGTGGCACATACCGGTTGCAGTATACCTGTTGCACTATACTGCAACCGGTATAGTGAGACCGGTATGGTTTTCGAGCCTGGTTTGCTTGGCCAAACCTGGTTCTGACCTCTGTAACCTAAATAAATTGATTCTAATTTAATGATATGATTATGTAGGATCTGTAGACCACGTGAGTAAGCTCTCTGACGCAGAACGGGATCATTATCACGCGTCAGGTAAGGAACAAGACCCCAAACCTAAATAACTAAATAACAATAAACTTTTGTAATATAATTTGGTATCTGGAAATACATATTGCTTGATGTCTGTGCATCCCACATGCCATGTAGTCGTTTCTTTTATCTTATTATAATCATGCATTTCATATGCTAGGATTGTTGTATGTTTAGGCATGTGTATGTTTTCGTTAGTGTGTGGAATGTGAAGGGGGGTGTGCCCTGGATATATCCACAGATAACACTTTTCTCGTATCGTCTTTTACCTTAGAAAACTCAGTGCGAATAGGGTATCAGGGGGAGGACGTGGGATTGTGGTTCTTCTTGCCCACCAGACTCGAGCCCTATCTCTATGTCGTAGGGGGGTTGTGTTGGGATAGGGTTATATAGTCTTTACCTTAGTAGACTTGATGTGAATAGGGTATCAGGGGGAGGACGTAAGATTGTGGTTCTTCCTGCCCGCCAGACTCGAGCCCTATCTCTATGTCGCAGGGAGCCGTGCTGGGGTAGGACCATTGATACTGTATTGCAAGCCCTTGCCAATAGGGGTTTAGATATTGGTACGGTATGGAGTATCAGGGTGAGGACGTGGGATTGTGGTTCTTCCTGCCCGCTAGACTCTAGTCCTATCTCCATACTGGAGTGAGTGATGTGGGGCAACAGCAGTAGTGTGGTAGACGCCTGACTGTTGGGTGTGCTCACACTCTCGTGCATGGAGGTGCGGTGGCCGCCAAACCTTACCATAGCATATTTGCAAGTTATACCTGACCCAAATTGTAATGTTATCTCATGCATATTGTCTTTGTTGCATTGGTCTTGTACTTACTGAGCTAAGTTGTGAGCTCACCCAAAATATATATATTTCTTTTCAGATTTGGATGTAGGGTACACCATTGATGACTTCGTGGCTGCTCCAGCATACGACACTGTAGCTGTGGAGGACGAGCATGATGCGCCATGCGAGTGCTCGTTTTGTGTTTTCTCCCAGTGACTTGGTTATTTTCTGTTAAAGCATTGTAATAATTATATTTAAATTTGATGGATGATGGAATAAGTTGGATATTTATTTTAAGTTACAATTAGATCTCAGCTCATTTATTTATTTTCGCTGCTATGTATTATTCTCTGATTTTGTTAGATTGCTTGGGAATGATTGGTTGACACGGTCTAATGAGATCCTGGTGTGAATCGTGGCTTAGAGCCGGTTCACTCACACTTCTGGTTCATCCGGAATTGGGGTGTGACAACTTGATATCAGAGCAGAATACCAGAATATCAGAGCAGAATACCCCATACGAGGCCTTGTATGGCAAGAAATGTCGGACACCTTTATTATGGGACGAAGTTGGAGAAAGACGGATCGTAGGACCAGAATTTGTGGAAGAAACCTGCAAGGTAGTAGATCAAATAAAGAACCGAGTAAAAACAGCTCAGGTGCGTCAAAAGCACTATGCTGATAACAGACGACGGGACCTTGAATTCATGATTGGTGACAAAGTGTTCTTGAAGGTGTCACCAGTAAGAGGCCTGAAGCGGTTCGGCAGAAAAGGAAAATTTTGTCCTAGATATGTGGGACCATATGAAATTCTATCCCGAAGCGGCAAAGTAGCCTATCAACTTGCATTGCCACCAGCGATGTCTAGTGTCCACGACGTCTTCCACGTGTCCTTACTGAAGAAGTACGTGAGAGACCCTTCGCACATTCTTGTTGCAGACCCCCCAGATTTGACAGAAGACTTAACCTTCGAGGTGGTGCCAATCCAGCTCATTAGTAAAAAGGTACAACAACTTCGAAGACGAGCTATCCATTATGTCAAGGTAGTTTGGAAAAGCCCGAATGTAAAAGAAATTACTTGGGAGGAGGAGGATGCCATGCGACAAGAATACCCCCATCTTTTCGACTCTGAAGGTACGTACAATTTCGGGGACGAAATTTCTTTTAAGGGTGGGGGAATTGTGAGACCTACATGCAAATTTCGGGGACAAAATTTCTTTTAAGGGTGGTAGAGTTGTAAGAACCATATTCTAAAACAGGGTCTAAACCATGGTTTTATGTGATGACAGGTGTCCCAATTATAATCGGACCGGAGGGCGAAGCCGGGTGACGAGCCACTCAAATTTCAGGTAAGAAAAACTGTAAAAATGTCTAAAATCTCATACTGGTCTCACTATACCGGTTGCAGTATAGTGCAACCGGTATGTGCCACCGATATGGTATACCGGTTGGACTATACCGGTTGCGGGCACTCCAACCGGTATGTGCCACCGATATGGTATACCGATTGCGGGCACTCCAACCAGTATGTGCGACCGATATGCTAGATTCCGGCTGGAGACAGACTCCAGTGAGCCTTTCTCTCAGAATGGAAACTTGGAAAGTTTCCAACTGAGGGAAAAGCTTTCCCATGGATGGCCTCCCTCTATTAATAGAAAAGGAGACACTCCATTGCTCCTTCTCAAAAACTCTAGTCGTCTGGAGAAGAGCTGAGAAGAAGCAAGGAGGTGGAAGCCGCACAGGAAGGAAGAGCACACCGCCAACCGACAAACACTGCCGGTAAGTGCTCTATACTGTTAGTAATTTTAGGATGTCGGATCGGAGCCGCGAAGCGGCGCAACGATCCAAAAAGACTATAGTTTCCATTGTTTTCCTCATTCGGATCTAACCTAGGTTTGATACGGCATTCTAGCCAAAATTCGAAGGCCACTAAAGGGTTTGGACCTTAGTAAAGGATAGGAAAAACCCTAGAGACCTAACCATTAGCCGACAAGGAGGGGAGATCCGAGATCTCGCTCTCGGATCTAAACCGCGGGATATACCGGTTGGACTATAGGTCCAGCGGTATGGGCCTGCGGTATATACCGTAGGCACATACCGGTCTCACTCAGTGAGATCTGAGTGAGACCGATAAGTGCAACCGGTATATACCGGTCGCACATACCGGTTGCACAATACTGCAATCGATACCTACGACCGGTATGGTTTTCGAGACTGGTTTGCTTGGCCAAACCTGGTTCTGATCTCTGAAACTTTAATAAATAGAATCTAACCTAAAGATGTGATTACGTAGGACCTCTAGACAACGTGAGTAAGCTCTGACGCAGAACGGGATCATTATCACGCGTCAGGTAAGGAACAAGACCCCAAACCTAAATAACTAATTAGCAGTAAACCTCTGTGAATACTTTTATGTTTATTTGGATATTTTGCTTGTTGTTTGTGCATCTCACATGCCATGTAATTAATTCTGTCATTACTTTCTATTCATGCATTTCATATGCTAGGATTGTTGGATGTTAGGCATGTGTATGTTTTAGTTAGTGTGTGGAATATGAAGGGGGTGTGCCCTGGATATATCCACAGATAACACTTTTCTCGTATCGCTTTTATCTTAGCAAACTCAGTGTGAATAAGGTATCAGGGGGAGGACGTGGGATTGTGGTTCTTCCTGCCCACCAGACTCGAGCCCTATCTCTATGTCGTAGGGAGTAGTGCTGGGGTAGGGTCGTATAGCCTTTACTTTAGCAGACTTGGTACGACTAGGGTATCAGGGGGAGGACGTGGGATTGTGGTTCTTCCTGCCCGCCAGACTCGAGCCCTATCTCTAGGTCGTAGGGAGCCGTGCTAGGGTAAGGCTAATGATACTGTATTGACATCTAGGACTGGTTAGAAACAGAACCCACTTGCAAGCCCTTTCCAATAGGGGTTTAGGTATTGGTACGGTATGGGGTATCAGGGAGAGGATGTGAGATTGTGGTTCTTCCTGCCCGCCAGACTCGAGTCCTATCTCCATACCGGAGTGAGTGTTGTGGGGCAACAGCAGTAGTGTGGTAGGTGCCTGACTGTTGGGTGTGCTCACACTCTCGTGCATGGAGGTGCGGTGGCCGCCAAACCTTACCATAGCATATTTGCAAGTTATACCTGGCCAATTGTATTGTTATCTCATGCATATTGTACTGTTGCATTGGTCTTGTACTTAGTGAGCTAAGTTGTGAGCTCACCCAAATATATATATATATATATATATATATATATATATATATATATATATATATATATATATATATATATATATATATATATATATATATATATATATATATATATATATATATATATATATATATATATATATATATATATATATATATATATATATATATATCTTTTCGGGATCTTGATGCAGGGTATACGGTGGAGGACTTTATGCCGCTCCAACTTACGGCACGGTGGCTACCCCGGACTCCCGGATAGTGGAGGACGAGCATGATGCGTCATGCGAGTGCTCGTTCTGTGTCTTTTCTCAGTGATAGGTTTATTTTCAGTTAAAGCTTTGTAATAATTACTATTTAAATTTTGATGGATGATGGAATAAGTTGGATATTTATTTAAATTACAATTTAGATCTCGGCTCATTTATTTATATTCCGCTGCTATGTATTATTCTCTGATTATGTTAGATTGCTTGGGAATGATTGGTTGACACGGTCTATTGAGATCCTGGTGTGAACCATGGTTTACAGCCGGTTCACTCATACTTCTGGTTCATCCGGAATTGGGGTGTGACAGACAGGGATCCACGATTTACTTCAAAGTTTTGGGAAGGATCAAAAGGCTATGGGTACAACGTTGAAATTTAGTACTGCATTCCATCCACAGCCGGACGGACAGTCGGAGCGTACCATACAGATTTTAGAAGACATGCTTCGAGCCTGTGTATAGTGTCACACCCCAAATTTTGGTCTAACCAGAATGGTGTGATGAACCGCTAAATAACCAACGGTTCAACCAGGATCTCAAATAGGCTATCCCCGTTTTATCCAAACTTTCACACATCCATAATCATAATCAGAGTAATACACAATAGCGGAAAATCTATAATAAAACGAACTGAGCAACTAAGATGATATCATTAATTTAATAGCAAATTATTCTGTTTTCAACTGAGACATAAATATTTAAGTACCAAATACATGTTTTATAAATCCAATAAGGAAACCTATAAAAATATCTAATCAAATACACACGAGTTGCACTCGCAAGAAGAGTCGTGTGTATCATCTTCAGCTCCAGCTTCCATTGCTGCTACCGTCCCGTACGTAGAAGCATTCACATAGTCTTCAACTGTGTAACCTGCATCATCAACTAAAAAATATTCGACGTTGAGGGGTGAGCACACAACACGGCTCAGTGAGTAGCCAAAACAATGCAACATTACATATGCATGCAAAAAGTCAATTTATATCTTTGGTCCGGTTTAAAGTTTGCAGTATGCTATAGAAAGGTTGAGGTAGCCAAAGGTCGCGTTTATTGACTCCGCCTCTATATACGAGTGTGTGACGTTACCCGAAGATCACGTTTATCGTCAACTCACATGCACCCAACCATGAACATTATATAACAAAGGTTACGTTTATTGCTATATAGTGTCATACAACCCGCCAAAGGTTAACGTTTATTGACGTTCTCATCACACCTCCCCTGATACTCGCTCGCATCAAGCACATCAACCACACACATACAAGCACATGCCAATTCCTATCATCATCATCATCATCATGTTATAAACAATAAAGTAAATATGCATGAACAAATAATAGAAATATTGGATGGCATGCTGTATGCACATTACAAACATATTCGCATAGGATCAAGCATAGCATAGGACTCAAGAAATAGAAAATAGTTTCTTATTAACCAATTTAGTTTGGTGTTAAGGTTTCTCACCTTAGCTTGCTAATAGATACTTTTCCAAGCTTCAAAATCACCTTTATATTGTTATTATATTGCTAAAAGACCTAACAAAGTTGATAGAATTTAATTAGAATTAATTCAGAATTTAAAACCATGATGTTATCTAAGGGTCGATGCTCAGAATGCATAGGGTCGATGGGTCTATCGACCCTGTCCTCTGTCTGAACTTCCCGAATGCTGAGGGTCGATGGTCAGGGTGCATAGGGTCGATGGGTCTATCGACCCACGTGTGCGACCCCTCTGTGCAATCAGGTCCAATTTCCAGTTTTTAATTCATTCTTCATGTTTTGGGTCCTATGGCTTGCTTCCACATTCCATTAAACATTCATTCCATGGTCTGAAACCATGATTCATCCTCCTAGATGGCTTTCATGCATTATCCTAGGTTTTTCCATGACAACCTAACCATGGATGGATGGTTTGGGTTTCTCCGAAATCCTACACTCAACCATATCTAACCTAAGGTCTGTAGAACACATGGAATTAGTATCCATACCTGAGAAGATTACTTTTCTCTGGAAATTCTTTTCCTTTTTGCTAAGTTTTCTTCCTTGCCTCTTTTGTTCCTCTTTTCCTTCTTCTCTCTTTCTCTCAATTCAATTAGGGTTGTGAAAGGAGTAAAAGTGGCTTAGGGACGTCCTTTAAATAGAGTGGGAATGTCCTATAATAGTCCCATTGAGATTTGGAAAGAATCCCAATCGAAAATTAAGAAATTTCCTAATTTCAGACTCGGCAGTAAGTGAGGGTCGATTAGAGAGTCGATGATCCCGTCGACCCTGTGGTCCGACACCTGTCGACCCTCCGTCCATTTTTCGTGGTCTGAGTTTCTATTTTGAGAGGGTCGACCCTGTTTAGCTGGGTATGCGACCCTTGCTCTATTTTAAGTGTTTTTGGGTCGATTTGATACCTGGGATCTCGCTCTCCTTCACGCCCTTGGTTCAATTGCCTCGACCATGATGGGTGAACCTGGTTCAAGGTGGTAAGACCGGGTTAGTTTGACACGGGTCTTACATATAGATTTTAAAGGATCATGGGATGAGAAACTACCATTGATTGAGTTCGCCTATAACAACAGCTATCAAGCTACTATATAGATGTCACCCTATGAAGCACTGTATGATAGGAAATAACGAACTCCTCTATTTTGGAATGAAGTTGGAGAACGTAGCATTGTTGGACCAGAATTTGTTGAAGAAACTTATCGAGTGGTCGACATTATCAAAGAAAGAGTAGAACGGCTCAGAATCGTCAGAAACAATATGCAGATACTCGACGTCGAGACCTTGAATTTGTGGTCGGTGATAAGGTATTCTTGAAAGTGTCACCGATGCACGGGTTAAAACGGTTCAGACAGAAAGAAAAACTAAGTCCGAGATATGTCGGGCCATATGAGATTTTAGCCAAACGTGGAAAAGTGGTTTATCAGTTAACACTACCACCATCTATGTCAAGTGTGCATGATGTATATTATATCTCCTTATTAAAGAAGTACGTCAGAGATCTAATGCACGTTTTGATTGCAGATCCACCAGATCTAACTGATGATTTGACGTTCGAAGTAGCACCAACTGAAATCACCGGTCGAAAGGTTCAACGTCTACGTAACCGTGACATATACTATGTTAAAGTCACCTGGAGAAGTTGAGATATAGAAGAGATCACATGGGAAGAAGAGAATGCAATGCGAAAGTAATACCCTCATCTTTTCGACTCGGAAGGTATGTACAAATTTCGAGGACGAAATTTTTAATAAGCAGGGGGGAGTTGTAAGACCTGTATCGAACTAACCGGTCTTACCACCTTGTACCAGGTCTACCTATCATGGTCGAGCCAAGTGGACCAAGTACGTAAATGAAATCACAAAAATCAGGTATGAATTTGACCCAAAAAAAGTAAATATGAGGGTAGGGTCGCATGCATAAACAGGTAGGGTTGACCCCACCTCAACAGAGTCCAACCCATGACTTTTCAGTCCTAGGTTCGGATGACTTGAGACCCTAGGGTCGACGGATTCTGCGACCCTAGCATCGACCCTATGGTGACAGACTGAAATCGTGAATTAGGAAACTTTCCTAATTTCAGGGAGTCCTTTTCTAATCTCGATGGGACATATTTTGGGAGGTTTTCCTCTATAAATAGGATGTCCCTTAGCCTCTTTCACTCCTTTTGGAACCCTAATTGAAAGTGAGAGAAAGAGAAGAGAAGGAAGAGAAGAAGAAGAGAAGAAAAATTTGAGAAGACAACTAAAGAAAAGGAATTCAGAGAAATCTCTGAATCTCAGCAACCCTAAGGTATGAATACATTCTCCATGAATTATGTAAGACCCTAGAATAGCTTATGAAGAAATTAAGGATGGGAGAAACCCAAATCAATCTACCCATGGATGAGTTTCGAAGGAATCCATGAAAGTAATCATCATAGATAATGGAAAGGGTATAAAAATCATAGTTATGAGCCATAGAACATTCTTAGAATGGACCTACGAGACTACAGGATCGACCCCATGCTCTCGGGAAGTCCAGGGAGGCTGTGGTCGCACATAGGGTCGATGGGTAACCGACCCTATGACCGACCCTACACCCTGGGGTCTCAGATACCTACGACCCAACCTACGATCCTAGCTTTACAGCAAGCTTAAATTGTTGGAATTTATTTCTAATTAGAATCTATCAATTTGTTAGGTTTTCCTAGTGATATAAAAGTGATTCTTAGAGCTTGAAAGATGATCTACACTCAATCAAAGGTGAGGGAACAAGACCTAAACTAATTGACTAATAATACACTGTTTTCGTTTATTGAGTCCAATGCCATATATGATTCTATGACTGTATGATTGTAATGTGCATGTCACATGTCATCTACTATCCTGTTATTACTGTTCATGGATATTTAATTTTGTTTATTATAACATGATGATGATGATGCTAGGAATAGGCATGTGAATGTATGTGTGTGGTTAGTGTACTTGATGCGAGTGGGGCATCAGGGGGAGGACGTGACATTGTCGTTCAGTCTAGTCACCAGACTCTAGCTCTATCTCTACTCAAGTCTTGTCCACTAACATCGTCATATCGCCATTACCTTAGCAGAACTAATACATCGTAGGGCATCAGGGGGGGACGTGGCATTGCGGTTCATCCTGGTCACCAGACCCTAGCTCTATTTCTATGGATGTATTGAGGGATGCTGGGGTGAGGCCTTGGATACACTGTTTGACATTAGGATTGGTTAGTTGCGAGCCCAGTTTGCAAGCCCTCGCCAATAGGGGCTTACGTGTTGGTGTGGGAGCATGTGGTACTGCAATACCGATACCCATTGGGTACACTGTTTCCATGGTGGGTGTATGTGGGACGACAATGCCGATATTCATTGGGCGGCTTCACACACTCGTGTATAGAGGTGAGGCAGCCTCCAAACCTTTCTATAGCACATTACAAACTTATAAACAAGACCAAAGATATGAATTGAATGCATGCATATGTTTGTTGCATTGTTTTGTTTGCTCACTGAGCCGTGATGTATGCTCACCCTTTTGACGTCGAATGCTTTTAGTTGATGATGCAGGTACCACGGTTGAAGATTATATGAATGCTCTGATGTATGGACATGCGGCGGCAATGAATGCTGAAGTTTTAATGGAATCGCATGATTCGTCATGCGAGTGTAACTCTTGTATTTTTTATTAGATTTTATTCAAATTATACAGACGATGTAATTGATTAAATATTTTATTTATGTCTTAATATTTTGAAGATAATTGAATAATTTATTTATGTTATCATCTTTAGACTCTCAGTTCATTTAATATTAAAGACTTCCGCTATTGTGTATTTATTCTGATTATTGTTGTGTATGTGTATGGTTTAAACAAATGGATACAGCTTATTCGAGATCCTGGTTGAACCATTGGTTTATTGACGGTTCATCACACCATTCTGAATAGTGCGGAATTGAGTTGTGACAACCCATCTTCTTCATTATGAGTTGAAGAAGAGAAGAGAATAGAAGAAGAGAACCAGAGAACCAGAGAACCAGAGAAGAATGGAAGAAGAGAAGAGAACTAGAGAACCAGAGCTTACAACTTTCATCGTACTGTGCTCTCCAAAGAGCAACTCTTCTCAAAATCTCAAAAGGTGCTGAGTTGTAATCCCATTCTAAGGATTCTTGTGGTTCCGGAGAATCCAGCTACAAGAGAACCAGGAACGGAGAGCTTTCCCCCCTTTTCCGCCCGACTCTTTGGTCTTAAGAATGCTGGTTTTAAGAATGGGGGATGAAGGAAAGTGGCTCCCTCCGCTCGCTCCTTCACCTCGTAAACTCGGTAAGCTCACCTGATTGTAGACCACCCTCGCTTTTGTTCAATTATAAATTTTGTTCCACTTTGATGGAGATTTGTAGCATCATTCAAGTAAATACAGATTGAGATCGTAGAAACATGAGCTTGTGATATAGCTACACCTAATTCCGGACCGGTTAATGCAAGAACTATAAATAAAGAATGGAAGAGAAGAATAGAAGAAGAGAAGAAGATAAATACCTACCAGCACCGAAGACCGACTGTCTCACCGTAGACCGGCGATGGAGAAGAAGAATGAATTGAAGCCCAATGGAGAAGAAGAACAAGATTTAGGGTTTAATTCTCTAAAAAGGGTTTCAAGGGTATTTTGGGTTTTTCGTTTTGAAAATGGCAAAAATGACTATTGGGTTTTTTGTTAGAAAATGGACTAAGGGTATAACGGTCCATAGATGTTTAGGGAGGAGTATGAGTAAATATCATCAACTTATAGGGTGATGTGTAGTAAGTTTGCATTCTAGGGGTGGTATGAGTAAATTATCCTTTTTTTTTATATACTATGGGATATTCGAGTTTGAGCTTATTGTAAGCTCGAATTTATGTCTTTGTTTGGCTCATTGCTTGACTGGTCCAGTTTTACTGTTTGGTGCTCAAACCAGTTTAATTTTAAAGTGTAATCTAATCTCATTTTTTTATTTATGATAAATCTGATTTGAATTGGGTTGTTTCCCTTTCATATCAAACCTAATCCAATTCATTTTGGTTTGTATGTTATGTTTAAATCTGGTTCAGATTAAACCATGGTTATTTTAATAGCCAAATCTGATTTGTATGGGTTGAGTTGGTTTATTATCTCCCGGCCAAGTCTGGTCTGGCCCAATGTTTGCATTAAAATGTATCATTTAGGTTAATGATTGGATTCACCATTAATTCATGCTTGGTTATATTCTTGGATTTATGATAGAATACATGCTTATGTTTATTACCCTTCATGTCTATCGAATTAATTCATGGATGATTGGTTCCAATATAAGATGACCCCACCCTCCAAGTGTTGTATCCCCCACTTCATGTTTGTCATACACGGGTTAATAAGTCAATCCATTTTTGTTGCTTGTTTGCTATGAGTGTGAGATTCGTCGATTGTTAATTCTTTTTCATTTGTTTCATTTGACTTGTGTGCCCTGCTTATATTTGCTTCTTTTCTTATCATTTGGTTGGATGAGCATCCTTGGTGGTAGGGAGCTGGATTCAGAGCGATGACAGAGAGACTTTCGAGAATCAATCGGGTATTCTCCTTCTTTTATTTTTAGTTGATCTCATTGTTGCATTGAAATATGTTTGCATATTTGATGGCCTTCTTGTGATATGATGTTTAGGGGACTCCAACGAGTCCAACCCCGTGTGGGATCCGAGATCCCGTGTTGACTTTTGTGGGCCCATTTAGTTTGAGGCTCATCTCATCCCTAGGATTAGATCCAAGAGAGTGGGAAATCGTTGTACCAAATATATTAATGAATATACGATTCTGTAGACGTATGCATAGGATTGGTGGCTTAATGGGGGGCCACCTGGATACCCTAGTAATGGGATGTGAGTGAAGTTTAGTAAACCCCATGTGTGGGGAGTCGAGGCTTTTGCCTCTCCTGAGTGTTGCCACGCATGTCCATGGCTCGTCAATCCATGGAAACTACGTTTGACCTTATTCTTGAGGGACAAAGGTCTCGAGAGATACGTAGGCTGCGGGGGAGTTTGTTCATTTCATACTCGGTCAAATTGAGGTAAGTTTCATGTATTATGGGATTACCTCAGCGAGGGGATTTCCCTGTGGAAGGGAATACCTCTACACTGAGATGGGTCACACTACTGTGGGGACATCTTTAATTATCGGATGTGTTCCATGATTATGAGAGCATCCATTGGCTTGATGTGTTCCATGATTATGGGAGCATCCATCGCCTTGATGTGTTCCATGATTATGGGAGCATCCATCGCCTTGATGTGTTCCATGATTATGGGAGTATCAATTTTGCACACACTTGGTACATACACACCCGTTCGAACTACGTTTGGTCTAATTCCCGCAGTGCAGGGATACGTAGGCGGTCTAGGATTTTCCTAGACCTCGGTCTAGGATTTTCCTAGACCTCGGTCATACCTTTGTTGTTTTTTTTTATTGTTCTATCATTTTTTTGTTCATTTCATTCATTTCTATTTGTATATTCGTTCATTTCCCATTTATTCTTTTGTATGTCATTCCTTGTGTAATTAGTCAATATTTTCTCTTCATTTGTATATTTCTTTTTTATACACATATTGTTACTTGTAGAAATGTACATCCGTTAGTGTAATGCAATTAGTATAAGGTGAATTAGAAGCTTATTAGGATCCCCTTGTGCATATTATAGTCTATGTAGATAGCCCCAAAGTATACATAAACTTTAAGAAATGATAGGATTTAGGGAGACTGGTCAATGACCGGACGAGTTGGGTGCCTAACACCTTCCCAACTCATAATTTGACGCTTATTCGCCTTTGATGAGACGAGATAGTCATTCCATTGCGTGAGTCATTAGAGTCCCTCCAAAGAGGGACAACATCTATAAGTCCTAGATCTTATCTAGGTGGCGACTCCAGTTTCTTACCCTCCGTTGGCGTGAGTGGATGAGATCTTAAAGTGAAAACCTTTCGATATCTTTTTGTGTGATTGAATGTAGAAAATTTGAACATCTTAATTAAATATAAAATTTGAGAACAATTTCTATTTTCAAAAATCCTTGATCCTCACACATACAAATCTTTGCATGTTGTATAGGCTTCTGTCCTTTCATTCATTTTCCCTTTTCTTCTCAAGTTCTCATTGATTCCACAATCGTATCTGTTACCAGATCCGAATCGTTTCCTCCCTGTACTTCAGGTAGGAAGGAGACGCCCTCGTCGGATGGGCGACACTTGGTTCTCGGGAAAATCCAAGCCCCACATCCGAGCCGACACCCCTTGTCGGCTGGGTGTCGGCTCGAATGTGGGGCTCGAATTTTTTTGAGAACCACGTGTCAGTCATCCGACGGGGGCGTCTCCCTCCTCCCTGAAGTACAGGAAGGAGACGATTTGAATCCACCTGTTACCATGTTATGCTCTTTTGAACGTGGTTTTATGCCCTAACTACTTTATTCCAAGCTTATCAGCTTTTTAATTTAAAATGAATGATATTTTTTACTTTTTAAGTTAAAAACAGTTTCACTTAATCATCATCAATATGCCAGATGTCAAGATACTATTGGACTACAATGCAAAAGACTCCAAAGTATCCCTTGATGACTTAGAATTTTTAAAAGAAATTCTCATTCATGAGCAGAGTGAATGCTTCTAAGTTGTCAACAATTTGACATAAAACCCATTAAGTATTAGGTGTAGATGCATATGACACAGTTGTTAATCAAACTCTAATGAACTCACATCGTGATGGAATCATATCGTCCTTTACACTTTTTAGAAAGTAATGTTGAAATAAGATGTGTGGAACAAAATGAGTAGGTGTGTTTTATTAGCTTGTAAAGCCTTCACGAAAGTATGTGGTATTAGTTCAAAGTATGTAATATTAGTTAATTAGTGCTAAATTATTGATAAAAAAAAAGTATTTTCTTATTAATACTTCATAAGGTGTCATATGATTTGATATTTTACTTTTCCCCTTTTAATATTACACTTATTTTTTTTAGTGAAAGATGATTCTTGTTATTTTACATATATATTCGAAAACCATGTGTTGCAGTCAAAAATCGAATTAAGTCTTTGTTCAAAGAAAACAAGGCACAAGAGGTTGTTGGCTTGTGAACTTTGGGGCTACTTTGATGCCAAAGTCAATTCCAAGTAAAAGTAGATAAGAAGCTCCATATTAGAATAAGAGCTCCAAGTATGAGTGAGGTTGTAGAAAGAGTTAAGTGCAAAAAGTGAGATTGTTTACCTTTGGAACCTGGTGTATTTATAGAATTTGACATATGGTGGTGTAAGGTTAGGTTTGCCCCTGAGCGGATTGATTTGCCAATTGGTTACGTTGTATCTCTACTATCCATTACTTCCGTGCACGGGTAGGAGTCCGTGGGTTTTGAATCTCTGCTATCCATTACGTCCATGCAAGGGTAGGAATCAGCGTTTACCTTGCTACGCAATCAATTGTCTGGCTTGAGTATGGATATGGCTCAAGGGATGATGAGTCCAAGCATCTTAGATCCCACATCCTGCAGAGTTCAACTGCTAACTAGGCTGAGCTCTTCATAAGTCCAAGTTATATAGGTTTTGGATGTTGATTGCACCGAGCACTATGGAAATTTGAGACTTACGGAGCTCGAACCCTGACTGGCTAGGCCTTCTCAGTGGCCAAGGCCCACTTTATATGGAACTCGGTCGCTGAGTGGATCGGCTCTTGTTGATGACATGTGCTTTGCCATGTGTTAATTTTTTGATTGGTGGAGTGCATAATGCCCATAACAAAATGCAAGATAATGACAATCATTGACAAATAACATAATGATAGGTCATTTTCAAAAAAATTGTAAAAAGTTCCTTGTAGTTCTTACTTAAAAAAAAAACTTATGGTATTAAAACAATGGATATGTACTATTAAGAATGTGCCATGTTCCAAATACACCTATAGAACAATCATTGAGACACTAAGAAAAAAAAAAGTACTAAACACTGAAACCTCATTGTCTACTAAGTTAATTTCTCCATTTCAAATCAATGGAGACAACCTAAGAACTACATTAAATACATGATGCAATCTGATATTGCACAAAAATTCCCCTTATTTTTCAGTTACAAACCCGAGTAATTGATATTTTTGCCCTATAGTGGATGAATAAAAGTTGCCTCGGCCCTCAAGGGATTTGCATAAAAAAAAAATTGTCACTTTCACGCGTACTGGGACAAAGGGACTTCATTAGGTATCCTCTACGAAGGGTAGCTCCTTTATGAATGATGCAATTTGACATTGCACAAAATTTCAATAGAATGAAAGAAACATGACCTTAGGATGTTGAAGTATAGACATTTCTTGCTTAATTATGTTGGTCTGTTGGGTTGTTAGTTTATCCTTATAGCACCATTTGATTCATATGATTGAAACCAAATAACATTTGGACTAACATTTAGGGCTTTCAACATGTTATGTAATTTCCTAAGAAATTAGAATGTATTGTGGCTTAATTTGGATCATGAGTCCAAGTAGGTAGGATTTACAAATACTTTATAGGTAATTTTTTATTTATTTATTTTTAATTTTTTAATTTTTAGGATAGATGGTCTCCAAGGAGAGTGGAACTTATGACCATTAAAGAATGCAATTTAAGCATAAAAATCCAAAACACACTCAAGATCTGTGCGAATTATTGGATTGGGATTTCCAACCCTTAACTAGGGTTAGTGTGAGAAAACCTGAAGTCGGCCAATTTAGGTTAGATTTTTCTTTTTTTTGGGGCTAACAAGGGGTATCTAGACCTTTGGCCTGACAAATCCCGCGAACTTATCACCGACCCCATAACTGCATGGATGAGTCATTCCAGGGTTGAATGAGAATCATTCCACTTGTACCCATAGTAGGAAAGAAAGAGCACTTAACACTCCCGTGTGAGTGACCCCAAGATAATAAAAGGAGTCGAACTCAGTACCTTCCACTTCCTGAATCAAATTCAGCTTGACCCGACTTGTGCCTGATTTATGTATGTGTGCATGTAAACAATCTAGTGGGGGTTTCTTAGATTATGCAGAAATACTATCACATGGCAAATTAGATGGAACTAAAAATTTGAATATAACTAGATTCCAATATCTTACTCATATGCAACTTTCAGCTCAGACAATTTAAATCTGTGAAGATTTCACTCAGACACTTTATCTGAATTGTTTTAATTGCGTGGGATCACACCATGTTTTTGCAGAAATGGACCTCAAGAATTGTAAAAAGTCCCTTGTAGTCCAATTCCATCAATTTATTTCACTCCACTGCAAGATTTCACTCTGTTTGTTTAACACCAAGCTCTGCAATAAAGGAGACAGTTGGCCCAACAGTTACTAATTCCTTGTATTTGAAGATGAGGAAGTGAAGAAATTTTCTGTTTTTTTTTCCTCTTGTTAAAATTAGAATATGCGGTTGTGGTTGCAAGGCCATGTGGCCGGACCGTGGCTGCAATGCCATGCTGCCATGAAATGCCATGACTGCACGGCCTTGCGGTCGTGGCAACAAGCCAATGTGGCCAAGGATGCAAGGCCTTGCACCAAGCCAATGCGGCCGTGGTTGGCTGCATAATATTTTTTATAGAGAATTTTCTTGTGTGGCAATGGTTTTTTTTAATAGCAAATGAAATATGTGCTAGCCAATTATCACATGCACTGACGTGTCAATGAAAAGAATGTATCCAAATATCGACCAAGGTCGAAGCTTTTGGACAAAAAAAATTTGTTCCTACCGTAACATCAATTCCAAAACAAAAATCCTCCCCCCTCCCCCACCCCCTCAAAAAAAAAAAAAAAAATTATCCACCCATCGGTTTCATTGAACTCATCAATTTAAAATAGTGTTGTTCCACCTGATTTGTTAATTTTGGATTATATTGTGTAAATATGTGATATTAAGGTCACAATTGGGGCAGCATTCCTCGAAATCTCTAGGTCTTGATGGATTTATTCTCGGGTTCTTTCATAAGTATTGGGATTTGACTAGATTTATTTGGGACTCAAATCCTCTCCCGCGCGCCAGCCCGCCAGCCCACCATCTGACGGGCTGGAATACACCGGCACATATACCGATGTATTCCAGCCCGTCAGATAGTGGGCTGGTGGGCTGGCGCGCAGGAGAGGATATTTTTGCATTTATTTGCTCTAGTCAGTGATTTATTCCAAATGCGTGTAGTCTTGCTTAAGCTAAATGAAACTTTTATTTGTTTAATTCCTAAGGTGCGTAATCAAGAATCTACTAATCAATTCCTTCCTATTGCACTTTGCAAAGTGATTATTAAAGTTATTACAAAACTTATGGCCCTTCTTGTGCACTCTATTTTTGAGGCTATTATCTCCCCCACTCAATTTGTTTTTATTCCACATTGGTGTGTATATATGAGAGTTATTGTTGTAACAAGGGTTTGTTATTTTTTCAAATATCACAAGAAATCTATTAAGACACATGGGCAGATAATGTATTCATTCCAACCGTTGGATAGAGAGAACATGGTCTAGGTTATCCACATGTCGAATTGCAGGCTCTAATTGAATCAAATACCTCATATGTTTTGGTATACATCCCTATGTATGTCCATACATGTGTATGAGTACTTTAAACATTTCTATAATACTCACCAAGTTGAAATATGTTAGATTTAAAAAAATAATAAAAATGAATAATCCAGATTTGCTTTGTTATATTTTCAAACGTATCAAACCATTGTTACAATATATATATATATATATATATATATATATATATATATATATTACTCATGAGGCTTTTCATTATATTAATAAGTGGAAAAAAGAAAATCCATATTTCTGGCTGTATAATTGGATATGCATAAAGTTTTTGATAAGGTAGAATGGGTTTGTTTGAGAGCAATTTTCTTTTTTTTTTTTTTTTTTTAAAGAATTGAGAGCTATTATGTTGTAACTAGGTTTCAATACAGATTGAGTGGATTTGATTATGACTTGTCTTAGGCCGATCACTTACAGGGTATTACTCATCAGGGTCCCTTTTACTCAACAGGGTCCCTCAGGATGAACTCTCTCCTACTAGAGGAATTCGGCAAAGGGATCATTTGTAATTGGCTTTATTCCTTATATGCTCCCACTAATAACATAAAACATCCACTAAAAATGTATAGTCATATATGTATAGATAGATTATCATAAATATATGTGACACGCGCCTTACGCTGTATGGACTTAGCACTTCCTCAGTCCCTTTGATTGTCTTCCAATGTTCACTTCCTCCTTCCGTGATCCAGTGGTTGGAGAGCGTTGAATGAACTCTAGCTATTAGATCACAATTGAAATCCCTCCAGCAATAGGAGAAGATCACAACCCCTCCATAGTAGATAGAGCTTGTCTCATGTTGAGCTCTCCATCCAGTCGTGATCCAATAGTTGGAGTTCACTCCGCGCACATATTGATTTGAGCCCGAGATGAACTCCAACCACAAGATCACCAAATTGAGGGACGGGTCAACTTGAGACAAGTCGAGTCCCTCCATGGCTCGATTGGCTGATGGCTTGATTTGGGAAATAAATCCTCTCATGCCCTTTATGGTAAGGGTGTCAACGGGCCGGTCTGGGTCGATTTCAGTCCGGGCTAAATCGGTGTCAGGTTTTATAAGCCCAGCCCAAAACATGTCCATTAAGAATTCGGGCTGGGGTGGGCTGCGCTGGACACAATAACTAACGGACTGGTCCGGTGTCGATTTGTTATCGGACTGGGTTTATTGAGTTGATTTCGAGTTGGTTCGGTCCGGATCGGACTTATTGGACCCATTTTATATGTAAACTATATAGCCTATTTTATTATTTCTATCTTTAAAAATAACATTATTCTTTCCATATGTATGTAATTTAATAAACTATAACAATTCACATAATCGTTTCAACTATAGATTCACATAATCTTCTAGATCATGAAGTGAACTCTAATAATGTAACACAATCTATTAAAATTTAAAACATTAAAAATAAGAAATTGGGCCCGAACGGACCTTACCGGTGTTCGGGTTGGGTTTTATCAGTTTAGGCTAATTCGGGTTTCTTAACGGACCGGTTCGATTTGATTTCGGTTTGGACTGAAACGGTGTCGGGCTCTACAAGCTCAGACCAAAACCTGTCCATTAAGGCTCGGTCCGGACTGGGTTCGGGTTATATCGGGCTTGGTCGGTCCGTATTACCGGGCCGGGTCCAGTTTTGACACCCGTGTTAAGAGAAAATTCAGTTGTCGTAGTTTACTGTATATATATATACTGTTGTATTGATATTATGATATACGTATACATTTTATGAAAGGCGTGAGAGAATTTGAATCCCTGATTGGATGATTTTTTGCACTTTTCGTTTTTTGAAGTCGAAGAATATTTCCCGAGGCAGTCCGCACTCTGCTCGTTCGTCGTCCCAGATTAAATCGTATTCTTCTTAATTTTCAGTTTCAGATCTGTTGAGTGTTGACAGGACAGCAGGGATTCCGGTCGATGGAGAATCCTAAAGTTGAAGAGGTCAGACATATTTACAATGTTGTCTCTTTCCCGCCTTTTTTCCCCATGAAATCCTCTGATTCAGGTTCGATTTCGTGTTTGGATGGCTGACTTATGCAGATTCTGGAGAAGCAACTCTTAACGGTAGCCAAGGCCGTAGAAGACAAGATCGACGATGAGATTGCCGCCTTAGATCGTCTGGACCTCGACGATATCGATGCATTAAGAGAGCGGAGGCTTCAGCAGATGAAGAAGATGGCTGAGAAAAGGAATCGTTGGATCTCCCTCGGTCACGGAGAATACTCCGAACTCCATTCCGAGAAGGATTTTTTCACCGCCGTCAAGGCCAGCGAACGCGTCGTCTGCCACTTCTACCGCGAGAATTGGCCCTGCAAGGTTTGGTCTGCGGATCTCTTCTTCTATCTGGCAAACCTCTCATTTCATTTCTTTCGTGTCTTATCGTTGATTCGCCATACATTAGATTTGGTCATTTTTTTTATAATTTGGTTTGGTGGTAGAAAACCCTAGACAGAAATGCTGGTAACTCGTCGTCTTAGATTTGGCAAACGAGGTTCATGGCGACATTGCAGAAAATTATGGAAGACATTGAAGTTAGAGTCTGAATTGATTCGAGTGTAGTTGATGCGGGGGCAAGTAAAACATTCTTTGTCAGGCTTAAGATAAAGGGCAGGAGAGAAAGAGAAAGTTCTTATTTCCGGCCAGGAATAAGAGCAGGCGGTTTGTGAGGCAATTCCTTCCGGCGCATTTATTAAATCCTCCACTGCATCCAGAATCACAAGTGGAACCCTAAGTAGGGGTGGGGAGGTAGCGAACTCCGCTTGAAAAGCGAAGTGAGCCTATCAGACAAAGCATCCATTTTTTCAGCTGGCTTCTAAGTCCTAGTTGTAGCTCTTCGAGCATTTGTTTGAACTGAAATTGCGAAGGTTAGGAGCTTCACTTCGAAACGAATATATCCATAATTCAGCTGACTTAGTTTCCCGTAATTTGAAGTCTTAGAGTGTCCGACTGAGAAGAATTCTACATTTCTACCAGTCCTCCCTGAAGATATCCATAATTCAGCTGACTTAGTTTCCCGTAATTTGAAGTCTTAGAGTGTCCGACTGAGAAGAATTCTACATTTCTACCAGTCCTCCCTCATTCCCATAAACTTACCCGCATAAAGCACACAATCTTAAAACAAAAAGGGCCGATTTGTGATCATATTTCGGAAAGTTCCACTGCCTTGGAGTAGGAATCCAAAAATGGTTTTGGGGATGCTTATTCATAGACCTTCGGTTATTTACCTTTCAGTAAGTGGGGATTGGGAATCCATTATTTTTTTTATTGGAAGATGGGAATCCATTCAGTTGACACAGAATTGGAGGATCCTGGATTTTATGGCATGTACACTCCAATTTCAACAATAAAATTGTTCACAAAGCAACATGGCTGACAGATTTTTTTGTTTACAATACCACTTCTTTTCATGAGAGAACTTCTTTTCATGAGAGAACTTTTCATTTTTTGTTGCAATTGGTGAGAGAACTGAATCACATAGGTTTCTTCAGCAAAAAATTCTGTTTGCAAAACAAAATTGTCTGAACTCTACCCCCATCAAAAGCCCCAACCACAATTACCGATGCCTTATGCTTTGGAATCCTGAATCATCCTTAGTGCTAGCTAATATATTGTGACCAATTCTCATTTTCTTTCTCTCCAAACAAGCCCTGCTGGTAGTTATGGATTATTGCCATTCATCAGTCCTTCAAGGGAGACATATGACTTGGAAAACATCCCTTTATTTTGCTAGTCATGAATGATTAATGATGAAGTAGCCAATTACTTAATTATCTTTGGGAGATTGTGAAGATATTTCTGATTTGAATGGGTGCTCATACCACTAAGGATATCCAGTGTTGGCTAGCACTTGTGCACGGAGCATCTACAGTTGATTCTTCCTTGATCATCTCTATCATTAGCGTCATGTGAAATTGAATCTCTATTTCTGGAGGCAAGCTATCCTCCTTGAAGATTTTTCTTTTGTTGTTTCCCTTTGATTTAAGTGGGGTAAAGCTCAGTTTTCGTGGCTGCTTGATCTGTGATTTGGAATCCTCAAGAACCAAGAGATGATTCCTTTTATGTTAAGGATTCTTCATCAGTTCAATTGGTTCTAGGACAAGCAAAGTAGAGGGACTCAAAATTCTACTCATTGTTATCTGGTACGTTGAAGCAGATGCAACCATTAAAATGCTATATTTTTATTTGGTTCTTTAAAGCTATTTAGTTGTCAGCAGTTTTCAAACAACCTAGAGCAACAGCAAATTTAATAACTTAAAAAATATTCATTTCACTTAATATTTTACATCAATGGTGTTGCTGTGTTGGTAAAGACCAACACCTCAAAGAGGTCATGAGTTCAACTCTCCTTGGGACCTACCCATCCAAAAAAAAAAGGAAGGTGCATTATACTTGGAGCTCCTCGGGTTTGTGACAACTTCAGATACCTCCTCTTCCTTTCTTGAGATTCCTTATACCTACTTCGGTTGTTGAAATCTAGAGAGCATTAGCTGGGCATGTGAATTGACAGAGAAACCTTTACTCATATTTACCATGGGTTTAGTAGTGATAAAAAATTTCAATTTGTTTTGCCAGAGTCTTCACGTCCATCAACAAATAAGGATGGTGGGGGAAGGAGGTCTTCACCTGCATGAAGCACCTGTGAATTTGAACTCAGGTTTACTGAGGAGATCTGGCCTCTGTGATTCCTTTTATTTAAACTTTAAAGGCATTGTCCTTAAAAAATGTTTACAAACTTAAGTCAATTGGTCCAAAGCTTACTGGGGGGTAGTGCTGGGTTTTTAAAATGTATGAATGAGCTTGTGAGTGAATGACACTGTAAGGTGCATTTGATTGAACTTTTATGTAACAACTACTTCCACTCAGTGATTTTCTGATTTATGAGACAAGATTACCATACTATTGGTCTATTAGACTCTTATGATGAACAAATCTTTTGTTAACCTGAAGAACTGTTCTAATCCTTGGTGTGAATCGTTTTCAATAAGTTGTTATGTTATCTTTACAGCTAGCAATTTATGATTTATATCTTATATAGTATAAATCTTCCTTTGGTGGCATTATTTGAACAAAGAACACATTCTGTTCTTGCTTATGTGTGGTTTTCTTAATGAAAGATGATTGGAATTGGATATTCAGGAGAATTCCTTGTATAATGTTGCAATTATAAAGAATATCAGAGTGTGTGTGTGTGTGTTTTTCCCCAAACATAGAACAATATCATTTCAGGTGACCAAATCAAATGGGCCTGTATTTATTGACGATATAAGGAAATTATTTTAACTTGAACGAGTAGGCATGATGCAAATTTTACGAAAATCATCGATTGGAGTATTTTTTTATTTTTTTAATGAAATCTGTTTGTATTCACATTTTGATGGTTAGAGAACTATTCTGATTCTTTTAGATTAGAAATTTTCGTAGTTTAGAAGAAAAAGTTTATGATTATTAGTTTTGTACAATTTCAGTGCTGATTGGACCTTATCCCACTCATTCAGTGGGATTTGGTTTTGATATCATCACCGACAGCTAAGAATGTGCATAAGTTATCTGTTTCTTATGATCAGACAACTGAATTCTGTAAAAATGTTTGTTTCCTTTTTGGTGCACTAGCTGTGAATAAAATTGGATGCTGATTGTTTTATCCAGAATAGAATATCTTGCTATTAGACTGTTCTAGAGATCATGTTTGGGTTGAATCTTCTTATTGCTGACCCCTTAAGTTTTATCAAATTATCTATTTTTGGTAGGTGAAGTGTTTGCAATTAAAGAACAGATCAAAGCATCCAACAGTGTACAAGCTCAACAAGCCACTACAGCATAGGAATATTAACCACCATGCAGAACGCACTGGACCATAAAGAGCATTATGAACGACTAAATTTCAATCTGTAACAACTCAATCCTGGTCATCAAAAGAATCTATAGCTAAATGTAACTATAATCTCTTCAAGAGTTTTTCTAGAGTTTTTCTATTTTGAGATTTTCTCCCATCGTGGCCTTTCCACCTGCACCAACAGATGCAAATACAACATACTCCTTAGGATACAACCCCTAGCTCTGAGGATTAATGTTGCCAACTTCTATTGATGTCATTGCCAATCCATGGAATCATCCATGTACCAATAGGAGTTTGAAGGCCCAATCCCACTTCTCTTGCAAAAGACAGGGGTGGCATGCTGATCTGCCGCACCATCATTTGATAGGAGTAAATGGACAGGGCGCACAATTTGGTCAGAAAAAACTTTCAACATATCAAACTATGAGTATTTTATTGAGCAACATTAAACTCAACTATAGAATACCATACCGAGTGTCTGGGGTTCCTGAAGTTAGTATTTTGGCTAGCATCAGTTCACACAAGCAAAGAATACCATACAGACCATACTGTATCCCAGTGAATGCCATGAAGAAAGAACTTACAGTAAAGATTCTGTTATTTCTCCATTTCCATATTCTTGTATAATCTTCTGGAGGATCCACTTTCACCTCTCAAACCTTTCAGACCACGCTTTTTTTTTTGTTGGTTGGGGAGGAGGGGGGGGGGGGTGTCCCTGAGGTTGCACCTGAAATGGTTTCTATATTCTTCTAGCTGAAAAGGGCAAATAAGCTCTTTGAACAGGGAAATAATTTATTTCTGTGTATATACTTACTGTATGAGGTTCAAGGTGCAAAGGTATATATTTTGTGTCAACAAGTCCTATGATGCTTGCTTAAAAATACCATGAAGAAATAAACCTTGCTCAATAATCCTGTTGCAGTTTATTAATGACAATTGAGCAGTGATTTTTCGTTTTTTATCTATTGAATGTGCCTTGATTTGATATGATCTATGTTTCTGATCCTTATGCAGGTGGTGGATAAGCACTTGAACATTCTGGCAAGGCGGCATATAGAGACACGCTTTGTGAAAATTCATGCTGAAAAAAGTCCCTTTTTGGCTGAAAGGCTTAAGATTATTATTCTTCCAACCATCGCCATTATAAAGAATACCAAAGTGGACGATTATGTGGTAAGTGGGTGATCTATATGCAGAATCAATTAACCGTTAAGTCACTCGTTAAATGATGTGGCTGGATGTGCACCAGGTGGGCTTTGATGAGTTTGGTGGGACAGATGAATTCAGCACGGAAGAACTGGAAGAGAGACTGGCCAAATCTCAAGTCATCCATTTTGAGGGTGAATCATCTGTAAATCCATCCAAGTCCAGTGGACCAGTCCGGAGGAGTGTCCGGCAAACTGCGAATGCTAACTCATCAGATTCAGAATAGCTTGTGGTTTTGTATCAGAAACTACCAACTTTTAGGAGTGGATGGAGATTGTGATTCCCTCCTCCAGCCTCCTTTGCTTGATGTTCTTTCCAACCGATGATATTATATGATATTATCAATATGCGCTGGTGGTATGGGACATTTTCTGTGTAACGGTTTTCTTTGGTATGTATTATAGAATTAGTTATATAATACATATGACATGTGTAGTTGTTTGGTATGATTCCTGGTATTTAATTATATTTAAAATAAATTAATATAATCTAAAATCTACAAATAGGTTAGAAGGTGTTTAATATTATTGTGATAATCTATAGTTTATAAATATAAATATAAATTATACTAAAGAGAGTCGATCTATGATAAATTGAAATTGTTTCTTTCTTCATTTTTGGGGGTGGGGATTATGTTATCAGTATGTTCTTTTCAAAGGGGTTAAAATTGCTCTCACCTTCACCGGCATCTCTATTACATATGGTATCAGTTCTGAAGTGAACTTGATTTGAGATTGGTGCTTTCTTAGATGCTTCGAGCAAAATTTTCAATTACCCTTTGTATGAGCGGAACCAGTTTGGTGCTAATCAGAGCACCTAGGATCAATCTAAAGGGGGCTTGGGTTTCCTATAGTCGTGCAGCCCTTGCAGCCCTATCCGGGCCATTGAGAACACATCTTTATGTGCATCCAATGCACTCCAACGGCCCAGATGGAGCTGCAGGGGCTGCATGGCTGCAGAGGATCCAGGCCCGTCTAAAGGTGTTCACAATTTGGATTAACCTTCTGATTCGTTTGGGGAGCGTTGTTTCAAAATACCTTCATAATTAGCAATTTGGAAGAAGGGTGATTCAGATGGTAATATGATGATAGTAAAATGATGGTTCGCTTAGGATTAGCCTTCTGGTAAATTTTGGCATGCTCCTAAATAATCAAGAATTCTCATGCATAGTAGGGATATAACATTTCATGATAAAGGAGCATCAAAACAATGGTAGAAGCTTTCATTTTATAAGGAAATTTTTTTGGTGAAAGTAAAGAATATTATTTTGGGTAAACACTCTTTGTTTCCATGCAAAAAGACTTCGGAGAAAAAAATTTGCTTCCAAAATATTGATTGTTTGACTTATATTTAAAAAAATGACTTTGAAAATAAGGAAAAATATCTATTGAAACTGAAGAGATTGATATGGAGACAAGAAGATTGAGTTTAAATGTTTCTCACCTTATCTCAATGTTTAGGAGATAGGTTATATTTATATACAATATGGTGTGTACAATCCTTGTTATTAGAATTCAAATTTTGAATTTGAATTCTTATAACTTATGTAACTTATTTGCAATGAATTCCTATAACTTATGTAACTGATTAACAATCCTAACTCTCCTTTATAACATGTCCCTATAATTTGGATAATTGATTTATATTTCACCAAATATTTAAATTTTGAATCATAACTGATTATTCAAATATTTGAATTTTGAATCTTGAATTCAATGGAGAGGAATATCCTTAACATCCCCCCTCAAGTTGGAGAGGGTCTGTGACAAATCTTCAACTTGTCAAGTAAATGAGCAAACCGAACATGAGACAATGACTTTGTGAGAATATCGGCTATTTCATCATGTGTTGAGATGAAGCGAACTTCAATGAAATTTTGTGCAACAAGCTGACGAACATAGTGGAAGTTCACTTCAATGTGTTTCGTTCTTGCATGGAACACAGGATTTGCTGTCATGTAGGTAGCTCCTAAGTTATCGCACCATAGAACTGGTGGTTTAGCAAGCTTGACACCTAGTTCACATAAAAGGGATTGAAGCCATTGTAGTTCTGTGGTCGTGTTTGCTAGGGCTCGATACTTAGCTTCAGTTGATGAGCGGGCTAGTGTCGGTTGCTTTCGTGCACTCCATGATATGAGATTTGGTCCGAGAAAAATAGCATAGCCTCCTGTGGAACGACGATCATCGACACAGCCAGCCCAGTCAGAATCACTATAGGCAGAGAGCTGGTCACATGAGCCTTGAGAGATCAATAAGCCTTTGCTATAGGTGTCCTTTAGGTAACGCAGAATGCGTTTGACAGCTTGCCAATGAACATCTGTTGGTGCTTTCAAGAACTGACAGACCTTGTTAACTGCAAAGGAGATATCAGGTCGAGTTAGAGTTGCATACTGTAGTGCACCGACAGTGCTACGGTATTTTGTAGCATTGGATAGTGGAACACCATCGGTTAGGGATAGCCTGGTGGAAGAAGCCATAGGGGACTGAATAGGTTTGACACCCTCCATTTAAGTTTTTGCTAGCAAATCCAAAATATATTTCTGCTGTGAAAGAATGATACCAACCTTTGTAGGAATGACTTCGATACCCAAGAAGTAATTAAGGTGGCCAAAGGCTCTTACTGCGAATTCCTTACTCAAAGAGATGACCACTTTATCCAAAACAGAGGCATCGGAGCCCGTAAGGACTATGTCATCAATATATATCAGAATGTATATGAAGCTGTTGCCATTTTTGTAAATGAAAAGTGATGTATCAGTTTTGGAGCCCTCAAAACCCAATGACACTAAGAATGTACTGAGACGATTGAACCAGGCTCGAGGTGCCTGTTTGAGCCCGTATAAAGACTTGTGAAGCTTGCAAATGTGATTTGGTCTTGTGGCATCCACAAAGCCCTTAGGTTGGGACATGTACACATCCTCAGAGAGAGTGCCATGTAAAAAAGCATTGCTGACATCCAATTGTCTCAAGGCCCATTTATTACAGGTAGCAATTGCCAACACCGTGCGAACGGTTGTGGGTTTAACGGCAGGACTAAAAGTCTCTGTGTAGTCGATACCTTCCTGTTGATTAAACCCCTTAGCCACAAGCCTGGCCTTATAGCGTTCAATGCTTCCATCAGCCTTTCTTTTAATTCGAAAAATCCACTTAGATCCGACCACATTTTGGTTGGGTGAGGGAGGAACCAAGCTCCATGTTTGATTCTGTAATAGTGCATTGAACTCTGTCATCATGCCTCACGCCAATGTGGATTTTTGTTTGCTTCAGTGAAAGTAACAGGCTCAATCTCAGCCTGAGACAGATGGGCAGATGGAAGAGGATATCAGGTAGAGGGTTTTGGGTGAGCTCGTAACTCCATGTGATGTGTGCGACGAGGAGGAACATGTGGCAGTTGGATGAGTGCTTCATTTGTAGTAGAACTGCCTGCATCACAAGTAGGAACCAAAGCTTGTAGGGGGTTGGTTGAGTTAGTGCAATTAGTATTATTGGGAATTAAACAAGGAGATTGAGATGGGGAAGGGGGAGGGGAGGGTGGTGGTACCTGTGGTGAAGGTGGGTGAGCTGGTGGAACCGTCCTAGGATTGCCAAAGGATGAAGTTGAGAGAGAAGGAAGGGATATTGTGAGCCATGGTGTAGAAGAAGAAGAAGAAGATGAATGGGGGGTAGAAGGCATGGCAAGAGGGAAAGAATCCTCAATGAAGTTGGCATGTCTAGTAATGTAAAATCTATTGGATTTAAGATCCAAGCAACGATTGCCCAAATGAAGAGGACTATGACCTAAAAAGAGACATGGCACAGTACGAAAATTGAATTTTGATGAGTTATATGGTCTGAGTAGGGGATAAACTGTACATCCGAAAACCTTTAGAAAGTTGTAATCGAGTTTTTGTTGGTATAGTTTTTCCAAAGGTGAAAGATTTTGTAAAACCGGAGTGGGTAACCGATTTATGAGAAATGTAGAAGTTTGAAAAGCATAATCCCAGTAGTGAAGAGGTATGGAGGCATGGACTAAGAGAGTCAGACCCGTATCTACAATGTGTTGAATTTTACATTCCGCAGCGCCGTTTTGCTCATGTGTATGAGGACAGGCAACCTGGTGCAAAATGCCACATGATTTTAGATAGGTATTTAATTTCTGAAACTCTCCCCCCCAATCAGATTGTAATGCTTTAATAGATGTTGAAAATTGATTTTCTACCAACTTCTTAAACATTTCAAATATATTCGGTACAGAAGAATGATTGTGTAATGGATAATACCATGTGAACTTGGAGAAATCATCAACAAAAATAATAAAATAACGACAACTAGTAGATGAAAGTTCAGGAGTAGAACCCCATACATCGGCAAAAATTAACTGGAGAGGTGCAGTACTAATAGAACCTGTAGGGGGTAGGGGAAATTTATGTGCTTTGCCCATGTAACATGCCTGACATTTATTTATTTGTGTGGAGGAATGTGATAGGTGGTGAGAAGAAATGATATTCTTAACAATGTGAGGATGAGGGTGTCCCAGCCGTGCATGCCAGTGATTGGCTGTAACAGAAGTGGAACTAGAGGCTGTGAAGGCCGAAGGAGTGACAAACCTTCTGAGTTGTGGAATTTGGTAGAGTCCATCCATAAGCGTTCCCCGGAGCAGCTCCTTGTGGGTCACCTGATCCTTAACAACAAAGAAATAATGATGAAATTGGAAATAATAATTATTATCTTTTGTGAAATGGTGGACAAATAAAAGATTTTTGGTTATGGAGGGAACATGAAGAATGTTAGAGAAATGAAAAGAAGCATTGGGAGAAGAAGAAAAAGTAGAATTCTCAATAATACTAAAAAACAAACCAACACCATTTCCTACTCGCAGGGAGTCCTTACCAGTGTACTTGTGAGAGATGTGCAAGTTGTTCAAATCCGGAGTAATATGATGTGTCGCAGCTGTGTCGGGGAACCATGCCGACAAGGGGTCAGGAGGTGTGGGAAGTAAACCCGCTATATTTGCAGAAGCATTGCCACTTAGTTGATTTGGATTACCAGAGTATCGATAATAGCATTTGGACGCTGTGTGATTCGAACGATTACAAATCTGGCATTGTTGTTTTTTAACAGATTTGTTATAGTGTATACGCCGAGAGGATGAAGACAAGGTCGAATGAGACATGTGCTGCGGAGCATGGTGAGATGGTGGGAAATTATGATTTGATGAAGATATGGTACTGAGGTTGGCCGACATAATTGATTGGGCAGTGTGGAGCCTCATTTCATGACTTAAAAGAAGTCGGTGAAGTGTGTGAAAGGGTAGAGCCTCTGATTTTGTTGCCAAGGCTGCGATTATATCACTATAATCTGGGCCGAGATTACGAAAAACAATAGCATTCAGTTCTTCATCCGATAGAGGTCGATTGGAGGCAGCAAGTTGATCGGAGAGATACTTAACTTCTCGAAGATATTTAGAAATTGATTTGTTCCCCTTAGAGGTGCTTTGCAGTTGCATATGAATTTGCAACACACTTGTATGAGAAAGTGTGCCAAAGACTGATTGTAGTGCCTTCCAAACTGAGGCAGAGGTGGAGAGACCAACCACATAGGGAAGAACCTCAAGAGAGAGTGAACTAATCAACCAGTGAGGACTAATTGATCCTTGCGGTTCCAGTCATTATATGCGGTATGCATCTCAATTGCAATGGCTTCAGGTATGATGGAAGTGGATGATGTCGTTGTTGCTGGATTAGGTGGGTAAGGTGTGGTGCCATCGATGAACCTGATAAGATCATAGCTGCGCAATAAGGGAAGCAATTGGGTTTTTCAGAAAAGGAAATTTCCAGCAGTTAATTTGAGGGAGAGGTGATGATGGACATTAGATGGAGAAGGAGCATTAGAATGGATCGAAGAGAGAGAGATAGAAGTCATTGCAGGATTGGTAGCCTATTCGTCTGATACCATATTGAAACTGAAGAGATTGATATGGAGACAAGAAGATTGAGTTTAAATGTTTCTCACCTTATCTCAATGTCTAGGAGATATGTTATATTTATATACAATATGGTGTTTACAATCCTTGTTATTAGAATTCAAATTTTGAATTTGAATTCCTATAACTTATGTAACTTATTTACAATGAATTCCTATAACTTATGTAACTGATTTACAATCCTAACTCTCCTTTATAACATGTCCCTATAATTTGGATAATTGATTTATATCTCACCAAATATTTGAATTTTGAATCATAACTGATTATTCAAATATTTGAGTTTTGAATCTTAAATTTAATGGAGAGGAATATCCTTAACATATAGCACACACCTTTGCACATTTTGGTATTTTCTCTTTTTTTTTTGACATTCTCTTTCCTCCTCGACCACTTCTTGCATCCTCCATTGGTATGGCATGAGAGATCTTCACATTGTTGTTATGGAAAATCCTCTCCCAAAATTTAAATACAAAAAAATAATGAAAAAAATTAGCTGTGAGAAAAAGAAGCAGAAGACGAAGAAGACTCCGGTGAAAGTGAGATTCAGTGTTGCATTTTCAATTTACCTTAAGTTGGTTTCCAGAAACTAAGAGCCATTATATGAGATGTGTGCTAGATGTCACTCATCCAATGATGATCGGCACCTCTCCTGTTGACATAGTGACAGGAGAGGAGCCAGATCCTGGACTAACGATGAAAACATAAGAATTTTTTACTCCCCTTTTTGTATCATTTTCAAATATTATTATTTCAATATTCTTTATTTTTTTTCTTAAGTAAAATGATTTATTATCAAGAAACATTGATTATTTTTCTATCATTAGAATTGAAATTGCCAGTGCTAAAGTGGCCTGAAAAACAAAGTGTCTTGATAAGGGCTATTGATCATAATGTGGAGATCTTGGGAGACTTCTGATTCACATTAGAAACTGCCATCCTCAACCAAGGGGAGACACAATGGGTGGGGCAGGAAGATGCATATGGCATAGGGAGATGCAACATGGAAAGAGATGTATTTTAAATATTGTGAAATATCAAGAAAAAAATAGAGGTAGAAAATTACTTTTCTAAAGAATCAGAAAAAAAGTTTTGCCTAAGGAAATTTGTCAATAGACCTATTATTATTCGGTTCGAATTTTGGTTTTTTCTTATTGTAACTTGATTATTATTTAGTTGGATTTGATTTTAGATCAATCAAAAACATTAAACCAATTCACAAAAATAATATTAATAAATGTTTTAACATCCATCACATACGTCCCTCTCTCTTCCCTTCCATTGACTACTATTTGGAGCAATCAATGCATTCAGTTAAGTAATGTATACATATCCTAAACTGTCATGACCTTGGCAATTGTAATACTATTAATTATTGAATTGTAGTGAGATTCATATAATTATTGAAATTATATTTATAATAAATTTAAGGGCCTGTTTGATAAAACCTCTGCTTTTGGATTCTATGGATTCTGGTTCCTAGGGAGCCATTTTAGAGTAGAAGTGTGTTTGATAAATCTGATTGGATTCCAACTCCCATAGAGTGAACCGGATTTAGAATGGTTCCAGAATCCAAAATTTTGGAGTCATAAATACTTGCTCCAAACTGTTGAATCAAATTTTTGGGAGAATGAAAAGAGTCGACTCTCAGATGATTCTCACTTGGCCACCACCACCACCACCACCACCACCACCACCACCACCCACCACCACCAACACAACCACCACCACCACCACTGTCACTACCCACCACCACCGACCACCCACCGCCACTGCCGCTGCCACCACCGCCGTTGCCACCACCCACCACCCACTTCCACCATCACCACCACCACCACCACTGCTGCCACTGGCAGCACCGCCACCACCGCCACCTCTTTTGCTGCCACCTCTACCACCACCACCAACACCAACACCACTACCCACCATAACTGTTTTTCTAGACTTCGATTGGGGGATAGTGTGTTATCAAATATTTTTCTAATCCAAAGATGCTCTAGAATCTATTTCAGAATTGTATTGTCAAACAAGTTTCTACTCCAAAATAATCCTGGAGTAGCTTGGAGTAGAATCCAAATTTGAACTAGAATCCACAATACGAAAACAGAAATTTTATCAAAGACCTAAGTCTATCATTCTTTTTTTTTCTCACGTTAGGAGATCATGGTTTTTACTAAAAAAAAAAAAAAAAGGTTTTTTATTTGAAAATTTCTTAATATTTCATCCGACATCCACAAAAATCTGTTTTTTATAACTCCAGTCAATCCCCTTCCCCAAAAAACCATATATCATTTACCATAATTACCCATGAAACAAAACCAATTTTACATAACAAAGTTCACACCCCACGTCACTTACGAAGGGTATGCGATGTCCAAAATAGATAGTATCATAAAACAGTCTTCAACACCTTTTTGGTTTGCATTTTTCCGAGTGTTGAAGAAGACTGTACTTCTGTAATTGAAGAAGAGAGATGGAGGGTTCGAAGGCGATCTCTCACGAAATCGGAGGAATCGAAAAGGATGCTTTGCGCTTCGGACTAAGCGGAGTTAAGAGTGAATTTGTTGGTGACCATCCCCTCCAATCAGCCCTGAAATCGGTACAAAGAAAGCCTTTCTTTCTCCCCCACTCCATTTTTTTGGGGGGTTTTAGGGAGTTTGGTTGAGATTGCTTAATGGCGTTTTCAATTTTTTTTTCCTCAAAGTGTGTATATAGAATTTTTTTAATTTAATTTGTTGAACAGACGAGGATAACACAAGAGCAAATGAAAAGTAAGATCCTTGCTAGCACTTATGGGTCAGCTTTTCCTTTGAAGATGGATCTCGACAAGCAAATTTTCTCCAGGTATCTAATTCTGCAAACGATGACTGAATCTTTTTGTTTGGATTTTGTTTCAAATCAGAAGGGAATCTTAAACCCTAAACCTCGAACCCAACAAGAGATGTGTACAAACCATGAGCCTCATAGTTTATCAAATTCTTATTAATTTCCAGAACTATTAAATTTTCTTATCCCTGTCTCTTTTCTATTCATTTCATTTTTTTTTTGGCTAAAACTGCTACATGTAGAATCTTGGTGACCACTGACCCGTAATAGTAAAATGGACGGAAGAGGAAGTATGAAAATGTCAATGATGTTCTTAGGCTAACCAAATATTGTTTTGAATGGATTTGGATAAGATTTTTGCGACACATAGCAAGGGAAAAATGGCTATGGTATTGACGTCTTCAGTCCAGTTTTGTTGCTTCCTGAACTCCTATAGGCTGGGGGAGGGGAATTTCATGACACTAGTGACTGAAATGGATGAAAATTATATCATAGAACATGGACGTCATGATGCATTATATCTCAGTGTTGTTTTGCGTGTCAGATCCTGTGTTTGTTACCGCTGGTTCTCGCTAGAGCTTCTGGTGGTGACACTTGTCTATACAGAAGCAGATTAGGCAAAAAAGGGTGGGTTCAATCGCTAGAGCTTCTGGTGGTGACACTTGTCTATACAGAAGCAGATTAGGCAGAAGAGGGTGGGTCCAGAAACCTGTGGCCACTCTGATGCCTAAGTCAGAACCAGAAAGCAAGTAGAATGGAGCTCGGTAAAGGGATATGAACTCTTGTAGATAGGGGATCTGAGCAAAAATTGAAAGATGGAGGACTTGAGAGTTCAAAGTTGGATCCGGTTGCCTTCATTCTGAGCTTTATTTATAGAGGCAGGGAGTGGCGTTGGTTTTGGCCTTGATTGGGGTGGTTCCGAAATCTTTGGACATGATTCTAGTTGCGTGTCACCTCCCACTTAGTCGTTGCAATGATTCAGTTGTGGAAGGATAGGACTCTGACGATCCAAGCCCTTTAAATTAGGGGTCGGACATGGGTTGGAGATCTTCGAAACCGTCGGATGGGGCGATCTTACGGTGGACCTCCCATTACGACATCCTAGCTTGGAGATATCCTCGGCAGGTGGCACATGGCTGCATGAGAGAATCTTTCCTTTTTTATGCTGATTTGCGGTTATCCCTAAAATCGTGGGGATAACCCTTCTGTTTACTTGCTTCGTGAGGCGGTTTTTGGATGGTGACACGTGGTCCTCCTTCACTGGCTCGAGGATCTCGGCACGTGTCTCTTCCGGATTGGAGGTTACATCCTCTCCCCTTCACTAGGCAATATGAGTATTGATTTATTTAGTCACATGATCTAGGCTAGATGGAGTCGGATGGGGCCTTACAAATAATAGAAGAAGGTATGTAACAAGGAGAAACCAATCATAAAAATATGAATGAGGATGAGTAACTAACTAATCAAAGCAGGTTTGATTGGAGGTCCAGATTTACAATAAATTCCTTCCCACTTCTAAACTATCAAGGTCATCTTTGTAAGAATCAGCTGAGCGTGGTGCAGTGAAACACGATTTCTTAGAGGTAGCTTGGAAGAGATCGTCGCAAGGATCTTCCTATCCCTGACGATTAAGTGTCTCGTCTCTGTTATTTTGGAGTTGCCAATTGCATGAGCCTGACTTATCTGTATCATCTTTCTGAAGCTCCAGTTTCATTGTGCTGTATGTATAGTTTTCTCGTTTTGTAACTTTTCATAGTTGCCAAGGTGTCAATTGGGTTTCATCTGGCCCAAGGCTACCAGTTTTCTTATGCATTAAGACACCAAGATGTAAAAACCCAATCTTGGGCCTTCCTCCTCTGGATTTCATAGATCCTTTTTTTGGGTGCCACAAACATTGAATCTCAACATTTCTCTTTTAATTCCTTATATGGTCTGGCCCATAAAATACGGTGCACACCTTGGTTCCATGGCAGCAAAGATATTTTCTTTACTGACTGGTCTAGTTTGACCCCCAAAAAAAAAAAAAAGTTTGTGGCATTGGGCTATGTGGAGTAAGGAAGTGTTCTTATTTTTAAAAGAGTTTTGAAAGACATGGACATATGTGGGTGGTGATTTAATTTGGTCAGTTGTTGGTGATGGTAGTTGGTGCCCTAGAATTACTGGTTGTAATTGGAATGAGAAAATGAAAAATGTGAAGACATCAGATATGAGACATTGTTCAAAACCCCCTTTTCTCTTCTCTTTGGGCACTTGCTTTTACCAATTTAATTTCAGACCAGCTGTTGAAAATGTTTACTATATTGGTGAGAAGTAAGCAGTGAATACTTTTTTCATTTATTTTGAGACAGGTTTCTTCCCTCCTTATGATTGCTTTCTGCTATTCGTGGGTCTCGTATTGCGTTTTCTGCACCATATAGCAGAAGCAAATGTTGGCTTTTTTCCAAGTGGGCTACAGGATTAGTAAGTCATAAAGGGATATAAGAGACTGTACAGGGTTCATTCTGCTGCTCAATTGTGCTAAAATAATTTGGGGTGTGTTGGTTTGCTGTTTATTTCGGTTTTTCTTACATCTATATTTGTTTGTGAATGAACATGTCCACTACATATGACACAATACTTATTTCTCTTGGCAATGGAAAGTAAAATCTTCCGACACACATACTCTTTTTTTTTTAGGTCTTGTTTCAAGTATGACATCGGACAGAGCTGATTGGAGGACAAGAATCTATGTAGCCGGTCCCATTTAATTGGGATAAGGCTTTGTTGTTGTTGTTGTAGTAGACACACATACTCAATTGCACTGATTTCTTCATTCAGATTGGCTTGGTTGTAATTGCTAAATTCGTCTTGCATTGAGGATAGCATTGACCTTACCACAAAAAATTTAAGAAATTCAAAGACCGAAAAGACTCATAATAACTTGTTTACTGAGAGTGGATTTCCTTTATAGAATTTAAAGAAAAACATCCCAAGAATGCATGATATGGACTGTTTAATTGGATAATCCTACAAAGCCTCTCCAAGGAACCGTAATCATTTAGCACACAGTGGTCAGGTTTTTTTATTTTTAAAACTACTGTGAAACCTCATATTCACCATAAGGCCTGATTTCTTGTTTACTTTTATTAAGCTTGCTGGTGTTTGTTTTATTATCCATTCATAATTCTAAGCTGTTTTTTTTGCACTTGCAGATTCCAGAGGCCTCCAGGAGCATTGCCATCTTCTATGCTAGGTTTGGAGGCTCTCACCGGAAGCTTAGACGAGTTTGGATTTGAAGATTATCACCCTGGTAATATTTATACTTTTAATGTTTCCTCCACACAATGCAAAACCTAAATGTTTTAGAATTTGGGAGTGAGCAGCTACCCTGTGAGCTAGTGGATGGCTGGAAACTTTGAGGGATGAAACACTTACCAAATTCTATGGATGTTCATTTTGAATTAGTATCCTGAGGAGTACGACTATTTTGAATAACATATTATAGTTATTAAGATGAGATTTGTGAGCAGTTGAACTTCGTATTTTGTTAGTGTATCAATGACAAATTTAAATGGAAAAAGAGTCCTTCCCCGGGTATGTGGGTTTAATAATCTGGTTGTGTCTCGTGCAGTTACTTATTACTCATTTATTCCCTCTGTTGTTTCTTGCAGATCCACATGACTCGGAAACACTCCTGCCCATAGACATGCATCATGGAATGGAAGTTCATCTTGGCCTCTCCAGGGGACCGGCGTGCCATAGTTTCATCTAATTTTCTCCGTCATTTATGCATTGTTGTGGAGGTTGTGATGGTTCTTTTTCTTTCATTCTATGGTTGCTGAATTAAACTGGAATATCATTCATGCTGATGGAATTTGTGCAATTGAATATCTGGAAACACACCTAACCACACCTAACGTGATCGTGATGCTCACGAATTGCTAGGGATCCCAGTGGTTGACTCATATAAACAAGTGTAGATAAAAAACCATGAAGAAAAGCATTGGTTACATCAAGTTGTCTAAGTTTCCCACCTCAAACTATAGAAACTGTAAGTACCAATCTTATTGATCTTGGTTTAATTACTGGATTGAATGTTTCCAAGTAATCAACTCTTTTTAGGGCATACCCATTTGCAACTGATCTTGCCTTTAAACGTTCTAATGTACCATCGGATCGAAGTTTGGTTTTGAAAACCCACCGGCAGCCCACAATATTCATTTCTGGTGACATTGGAACCAAATTGCAGGTGTTATAGCAGCAAGAGTTGCCATTTCCAGATCCATGGTGGCTTTTCACCCAGCATCAGTAAGGGCCTCCTTCACGGATTGAGGTTCTCGTGGAATAGTGGAAGGGGTCAATACATATTTTCGGTTGGGCTTTACAATTCTATTCTTTGTTCCTGTGATCATGAGATGATCTATTACATTGTTTACCAAGGGTTCTGTCTCAATAGGACCAGGCCCACCAGAAGCGACTACCCCACTGAAAATAGGCCCAGCTGAAACACAAGTCTCAGTAGGACACGGCTACTTGCTTGCAGCTGCTACTTCAGTAGGAACCGAACAGGTAGAAATCTAAGGTTGTAGAGTACAACTATTTTGACCAGGTTCATCATGTAAAACAGCTGTAGCATACACCGAAGTTACTAAAACATGGGAACGAACTATATTAGAAACACCATTATAGCCAGACAGACATGTCGAAACGAAGACACCAGTTTCTAAACCAACCAACTGTAGTGTATTGGACGGCTCATTGAGATATCCAATAGTTGTAGGCACATTCTCAGTCATAGAAAACAATTTTGGGTTTCCATAAGAAACAATGAAAGGCTCATCAAAGTAGGCAGAAAATGGATCTAAAGAATCAGATGGTGATCTGAAAAAGTAAAAGTGTGAGAGTTGTTATATCAGTAGGTTTACCTGTAGTAGAAAGATGTGGGGTTTTTTTTTTTTATTTTTTTTTTTATGGGTAAAAAAAGATGTGGGGTTAGTATATGAAGGTAATGAGGAAGCAGAAGTCTAAGGAATCTAGTGAGAAAAGGTGCATATGTCGGCAACAGTTGAGGGTTGAGACCGTATCTGTGTTTTTGGTTGCAGAGGAAAAGAATCTTCATTGAATACGACATGTCTTGATATGAAAAGCCGGCCTATGGTATTGTTCAAGCATCCATATCCTTTGTTTGTTACTATACCCCAAGAAAACACATGGAACTGGCTGAGGTTCAAATTTATTTTTAGCATAGCCGCTGAGATAAGGAAAGCACTACACACCAAATATTCGAAGCATACTATAGTCAGGAAGCTTATGAAACAACACATTTAATGGAGTGTCTAGTTTTAACACTGTAGAGGGCAATCGGCTGATCAAACAATTTGCAGTACTGAATGCCTCTAATCAGTAACTTGTGGGAACCAAAGCTTGGTATAGCGTGGTGAGACCAAGTTCAACTAGATGCCGATGCTTTCTTTCAGCAATATTGTTCTGTTCAGGCGTTCCTGGATAGGAGACTTGCAGAGATGCTCCATTCGATTCGAGATGGGAAAGAAACGTTAGCACCTTTGTTGAACTGTCTCTCTACCATTGATTGAAAATTTACAAAAATTTGATTAAAACTCAGATTTCCTTTTTAAAGGATAAACCAGGAATATGGTGAGTAATCATCAATCAAAGATCAAATAATATCTATACTGTTGAACACTAGGTATTGGGACTGGTCCCCAAATATCACAGTGTATTTTTTCTTAAGGTGTACTACTATGGGTGTAAGAAGATACATATGGCAACTTAGAACTCTCGTTCTTTTGACAATTAGAACATATAAAATGAATTTTGGAAACTAAAATCAAAATTTGACCAGTGTTTGACAGAGTATCAATGATTAATTTCTGAGGGTGTCCACACTTTATTTGAAACAGAAGTATACCCGTTTGAAAAGAAAACAGCAGCATCACTACACTTGCTATTAGTTCCACCATTGCTGATTGTATCAACAAAATGATCTACCTTTGAACCAGCAAGAAGGATGCAAGTTTATACAGTTCATTTCTTTTATTCTCCGATGCCAAAATCACCTTGGTCTTGATATCATTGATAACAAAACCGTTAGCATCAAATTCAAAAGAAGAAGCGTACTCAGGTGTAAGCTTTGAAGCTAAAAGAAGGTTTTTCTGTATTGTAGGAACTAAAAAAACATCATTGAGTGGCAATGAAGATACTGTATTGACATGGGAAGCATTTCTCCATCCTCAACCATTGCCGAATCCATATCATGATAAGGTCTTAAAGACTGGAGCTTGCCAGAAGAATCGATGATAGAGGTTCCTGAATCTGGAAACCAGTAATATCTTGTGAAGAGTCCATCATATGAGTTGTAAGAGCCTGAGGAGTGTCTTCTTCTTGATAGCTGTTGTCGAATCTGCATCGACAACAAAGTGCAGTGCGTCCAAGTTTATTGTAAATTTGACACTTGATTTGAGACATTCGAAATTTTGGTTAATCTTGACCAGTATATGACATATTGGTAGGAGAAACACTGGGATCCCTGTTTTACGACCAGTAGAAGAATTGAAGTAGGATTTGCTTGCACAAACCCACGGCCTTTAGAGTTGAAATTACTACCTCCGCAGATAAAGTTCCACTGTTGGCTGTTCTTTCTTGAGCTATAATAAGCCAAGTGTGGATTGGATGAGGTACTTTCTGGCAAATGACTTTTCAAATGAAGATCATGACTGTGGATCATTGGCATGAGATCTGAATAACATGGAACTGGCGGCTTGAGCATTGTTGTTGCAAAGGTATCGCACTCAAGTCCAAGATTTGTCAGTAAGTAAAAACTTTTCTCTGGTCCTGCATCCAAAAGCATTTTAATTGATCACACACTTGCTTAAATTCATCAAGAAAATCAACTGAGAAAGTGTAATTTTGAAGCCAACTAAAACTCTCTAGCCTCAGAGGCTTGAGAGAATGCAGAAGAGAGAGCATATGCCAAAGCTCTAGGGAAGATTTTACTCCAGCTGCCAATCCTAATACTTCTTTAGAAAGAGTGGCTGTAATCCAGCCCTTTACCAAGCAATTAGTCTTTATCCAGGACATGACGTCTGGATTGGAGATTTAATTTCCATCTTTGGTTACCATAATGTGATCAGGTGCTTGTATTTCGTCATTAATAAATCCAAGTAGATCTTGACCTTTTATCAGAGTGAGGAGTTTTGTCTTCACAGCAGGTAATTGGCAGGTTGTCGTTTCAAAGACACAAAGTTTCCAATGTTCCTAACCTTGCTGCCATCTCTGAGCAATTGAACAAAGGAAGAAGACAACTAAAGAAGGAAAGATTGTATAAGAAGACTGTTGTAGAGAAAAGTTCCTCTCATACGCTTTGATACCATGAAGAATACTGAAAACTGTAGAGGAGTTCTTGAACAGATCTTGAAGACAACATTTCTCGTTATTTTTTTTTGATTATTAAAACTGTAAAAACAAAACTCTAGAGTTCTTATACTATTACAGAGTACTGATCCACGTGTATGGTGGAGAGAGTACATGCATAAGTAAAAGTAACTGTAGTAAAACTGATTGTAATAAACTGATCTGTTAAGTAGAATTTGAAAGCCACTTCAGAAATTCTATGATCTTTATAATGCACCTTGATACCATCAAGCATCAGTAATAATTCAAAACAGTTAGTTTTTTTTTTTTTTTTGGGGGTTAAATTACACCTCGGGTACTTAACGTTTTAAGAAACTTCACCAAATGTACTTAACATTTCATAAATGATGTTTGGAGTACTTAAATCGGATTAGTGCTATTTAGGTTGGGACAAAATTCCACTAATCTGATTTAGGTATCCCCAAACATCATTTATGAAACATTAGTACCTTTGGTGAAGTTTCTTAAAACATTAAGTATCCTGGGTGTAATTTATCCTTTTTCTTTTTTACCAATGATTGGATAAGAAGGAAATGCACATTGAATGGAGCCAAGCCACAGATAAGATTAGCACCAATCTTCTTCTCATTTTCAAGAGTTGTGAAATCGCAAACAAAAGCATTCCACATAATCTGGATTTGAAGAAATTCAATCCCCATCAATCATTAAAAAAAAAAAAAAAATCACAAAATGATACCAAGATGGCAATATAGTATTCAAAATCAATGCCTTGTAATGTAGCTGTTAGGATCACACTATAACCTTAAGGTCTATGAGTGAGGGCACAACCTTATTTCCTTAAACTAGGAAAGTAAAGCACTTAAAGCGTCACAAGCAGGCAGTTAGTTAGTCCACAAGAGTCGTGGAGTAGACATTGGTCTTTTTCATTCCAACAATCAAGTATTTTTGAACTCTTTGACCCCCTGGCATTCCAATTTACTCCCAGTGTCTTGGGTGGTTTTTTTTTTTTTTTTTTTTTTGGGGGGATTCTCTATTGTGCGTCAATTTTTTTTTTTTTTTGGATGAATATATCATTTATTTGAAGGGAGAAAAGAGGGGGAGTATTTCATGTCATTCATTCATAGGTGGAAGAACATCCTGTGGAAGCAAGAAATCTCTGACAAAAAGATATGAAAGACAAGTACAATGTTTTTTTTCGTGGCATGATATAAATTTTATGAGGCAATAATCTGTTTTCCTTTAGATCCTTGGAAAACCAGAGAATGACTTACCTGTTAAGGTTCTCTCAGCAACAAGATGTCATTGCTATGGTATCTTCCTCACTCTACAACATCCTGAGAACAGTAAATTCCCAATGATAGTGGAAAGCTGGCTGGTAGTTGGTACACTATTTCTGTGGCAGATGTCTCAGATGCCCAACAACTCTGTAAAAACCCTTTCATAAGTTGAGGAAATCATGAGTAACTCATTCCTGCCCTCCCTGAAGGGGGGCTTATATACACCCAAAGCAAGGAAATAATGAGCGATAGCAATCCAGACCATATGAAGACTATGGTGGGGACTTTCCCTCTTTTCCCCATCAAGCCCTTAGCAAATGGATATAGATGACACAGCACCCAAAAGCTGAAGAATACCCCACCCAAGAGCTTGCTCCATTGCGGGAATGGGCTGTACATAGTCCTTGCTATCCCGACTGCAATTGCTATTGTGTTCACCATCATAATCGTAATTGGTAAGACCATCAGGAAGCTCCATTTTACTACGTATAGCTCTGCAAACTCATCTCCATCATCAGGTGTTGAAGATTTGGATGTCAATGTGAATGAGATCTCAGCTCCTGCAATTAGCTTTAGTAGGCCCTGCAACACTGCAGCTGGGTGAGCACTGGTTCCACCAATCAACCAGAATTGTTCGTTCCGCCACCATTCATGAAGAGTGATCCCAGACCATCTTATCTCAAGGATGGCAAGCATGCATAAGGTGACTGTGATCACCAACAAAAATGTAAGAAAGGTCACACTGAGAGACTCTACTATGAACTGCCCTGAAAAGAGACATATTGCTGGCAGAAAGCAGTATGCAAGAAGGAAGAATGATGTGAAAGGGTATATCCCAACGTTGAAGTAGGCCACCTTCTGCAGGAATTTCATCCGTTGGGAAGCAAATAGAGCATTGTTGCTGGAGAAGAAGATCTCAACAGAGCCAGTTGCCCATCTGAGGACTTGGTGGAGCCGATCAGTCAGATTTATAGGTGCCGTACCTCTGAATGCATCACGCTTGGTGACACAGTACACTGATCTCCATCCCCTATTGTGCATACGGTAACCCGTGACAACATCTTCTGTAACAGAACCATAGATCCAACCCACCCTTCTGCCCCACTCTGTTTGGTCTTCATAGAAGCAGGATATCACACTAATTGCATCTGCTACTGTTGCAGCATCTAAAGGCTCTCGAGGCACTGCAAGAGAACCAGCAGGCCTGCCTTGACTACCTTTTCCTTGCAAATCTTGAAGCAACCTTCCTTGATATTCTGCTACTGGGATTGAAGCTACAAAGGCTGTAGAGTTTCCAAACCTCTTTGGAAGAAGCAGAGATTCAATGTCTCCATCGTCGTCTCCATCATTGTGTTCACCATTGATTGGCAAAATCATTTCGTCTATTTCCTTCTTTGCTACTTTTCGGGGTATTCTTAGGCACAGCTTCATTTTCCTTCTTCCAAACCACCCAAGATGTTCTGTTGCCCTTGGAGGACTAACGCCATAAAGAGCAATTCTACGGAAAATGCAACCAGTCCCAACATACATTGGACCCTGCAACCCATCCAGTGCCCGCATGCTCACATCAAAGAACACAGTGTTATGGTTTGCATATCGATCATTTAGATCAATACCTTCAAACCTTTGTGGGAATTGGACATAGCAGATTCTGTCGCCACCCCTATCAAGCATGAAGCACATCCCTTCCCTGAGGGCCAATGAATTATATATGTAGTGGTCACAGTCAAGGTTGAGTATAAATGGGCCATTTGACATGATTGCACTCGTTCGAACTAGAGCATTCATGGCCCCTGCTTTCTTGTTGTGATCATAGCCTGGCCTTTTCTCTCGAGATACATATACCAGCATCGGCAATCTGATATCAACTTCAGTGGTATCAATTGGATTCTCCTCATCTGCTTCGGTTCCCATTACTGGTTCTGAATTTGGTGGAGCTAGCATTGCCTGCAGAAGAGCATTAGTTGAGTTATTACAGCCCATTTACGAACAAGAATGTAATTATTTAATTACAGAATTTGGTGAGGATTACCTGAATTATTCCTGCATGATCCCCTCTTGAATGGTCAGTCCCTGCAGATGACCATGTTCCCGGCCAATGAACCCCATCAGACATCCATGTAGCTTTTGGGACCTTGAGTGGCTCAGAAGGATTGCCCCCATTTTCCATCTGTTGTCTCTTTGCTCTTAGGTCTTCATTGGAATTATATGCTTGGGACCGGATCCTTATTGATTCAGGTAGGGAGTTTATCCTCACCTTGAACTCATCATATCCTCTCTTCATCCGTCTTCTCTCCCTGACAAAATCTAGCCGGGTTTTGTTCTTGACCGGAAGTCACGTTTCTGCCCAAAGTATGCCTCAGGATTTCTCGTTTCTATGCCGTGTTTCCTGCAGAAAGGAACCCATATCCTTGCAAAGCTCGCAGTCTCAGCAAGAGCTTCAAATGTCAGAAGTGATCCTCCATCATCTGATAGATAACAAGCAAGCTTTTCCACAGGGTAATCAACGGAAAGGATTGATAGAATGGTGTTTGCGGTTACAAGAGGAGGTTCTTTTTCTGGGTCTGCTGTGGATACAAAAACATCAATCCCTGGAAGATCAGATCTTCCTTTGGGATTTCGAAGGCTTGGGGATTCGAAACGGTCTTTCAAAACAGAGAGATCAGTTACTCTATTCACAGGACAGAGCTTGGGGAGCTGGTCTAGAATCCATGACAAGGCAAACCAGAGTTCACAAGTAACTGACATTCCCCATAACCAAATTGCCTCATGGTTGGGATGTCTAATTCTCCAAGTAAGAAATAATCCAAGCCCAACAAGACGAATAGCAATTAGCAACCTGTACCAGAAGACAATATTGATCTTATACAGAGGCAAAGGATTCACATTTCTAAAAATGAATTCATGGCAAATCAAGTAGACTGATTCTAATGCACAGCAGCAAATTAGTACATGACATGAGGAAAACTGAAAGTTCAATACTAGATATGCATGTATTGATACTAAAAATGAAACCATTCCAAATCAAGTAGATTGAGGAAAATTGAAAGTTCTCTGTTCATAATCTCACCTGTATGGACTAAGAATGGCAGTAGAAACAGACACCTTTCGGGTCAAAGGCCTCATGTTTTTTTCTCCAAAATCAGGTGGATGTTCGAATCCATTAACCCCAGATCCTCCACCATATCCATCTTTGGGCCAGACAGCATTTCCATACCCATATGTCCCCTTTGTTTCATAAAGCCAGCGGTTGTGATCAAAGTCCTGAGGTTGATTGGGGGCTTTGAATGATTTCACAACTGATAGCCTCGTATCCACCGTTGATGGAAGTGGACGAGCCTGATCCTGTGCTTCAGATCCGGGTTCATCGTCTTCAGGCACCTCCGTGAACGGCTCCTTACATCCAGGGCAATTGTCTCCATTTCCAAGGAAATCCAGGTAACATTCCCTGCAAATTTTGAAACCACAATCACATGGAACTCTCCCATCACCATGCAATGCTTTACCATCACAACCATTCATGCTGCAAATCATTGCCATGGATTTCAGTATTTCAGGACGGTGAGAAGAGCACTCTATAACATGGCCACGAGTCACCGAGCTGAATCCACCAGTGAAGATGGTACCTGAGATGTAATTCCTGTTGGGTTTTCCAGGATCTGTGACATCTTGATTGAGGAGGCTACTTTGAGAGGAATTCATTGGCTGGTGGTCAGGGGTTGGTGGGATATGAACAGTGTAGTTCACAAACTCTGGGCTCACCTCTTCAGCTTCATCTTTAGAGATGGAGCAATGGTTTCCAGTTCCACCACTTGAAGCTCGCCTTCTTCTGCTACTGAGAGGGGAGTTCTGATTGTTTGAGAGTGAAAAACGTGGAACTGGGCTCGTCAAGCCCATGCTTCTAAACCCTCCTCCTTTACCTCCTGAAGAAACTTTAATGGTCACAGGAGAAGAGGAAGGGGAAGAAGCCATCTGAACCATTTTCTGTCCAGAAAAAAACCTCTCACGTCATACCGAAAGGAAGAGAAGCTGTTAAGGTGTAATGAATTAAGCATTTCTATCCATTTTTATATAAATAAGGGAATTTGGGGGAGGTGTCTGTGCAACGGTCGTTATTTGAATTTTGAGTGAGGAGCGTTTTGGGGCAACGAGTAAAGGGAGACAAAAATTCAAAAGTTGGGATCTGACAGCACTCTGTTCTTCTAGGTTCTAACGGTCAGTTTCAGCTTCAGCCTTCAGTGGCCAGCATTGAACATGGGACCGCGTGGAGGGGTAGCAGTGGTGAGAAAAAGTCAAAGGGTCCTCATTAAAGGCATGTGGATTCCCATCAGGAATTTTTTTTTTTGGTAAACATACATTTTGGAATGTATTGGGATAATTAATGTCAGGAGTCAGGACTTCGGACTTCAAATTTTTTATTTTTGAGGAAAATACAGAAACCATCCCTACTCTACAAAATTGTTTCAGGCAAACCATGTTTGTTAGTTAGATCATGGTGTCAGTTTGACTAAATTGATTTAATGATAAAGTTGTTCTTAAAGTGATAAAAACTTGTCTTTTCATTTACAGGAAAAAATTGAAACGGTGGATTCTTTGAGCTGCTCATCTGATCTTTCTTTTTCTCTACTTTTTCTCTCTAAAACAGAAGACTCAATGACTCATCCAAATGGAAGGAAGCAGTAAAAATTTAAAAAATCTAATAAAAAATTCGATTCAAATTTCAAAATCAATTCTTAACGGAGGTCATATTTCTCAGTTTCAGATTCAAAAAATGCAAAACATGTGTTACCAGATTCACCCTAGTTTATGTGAGCTTTCCACATTTGAAACACTTTTTTTTGTCTAGCAACAACTTGTCAAGTTCAATCCCTTCGTGTTTTGGGAGTTTAAAAGCTATGAAAACCCTAGATCTCAACTGGGATCGGCTTCAAAGTGTTATTTCATATGAGTTAATGGAGCTTTATCTTCTAAAGGAGCTTATTCTAAGAGAAAGCAATGGGTTAGGACAAATAAATTCGTCTCAACGTAATTTTGTGACATTTCTGAAACTTCCGACACCATGAGGCACGTCTCGTCGACAGCGGAGCCAAGGCCCACGAAGATCTGCTGGCAGAGGGATTTCTCGCTAGCAAAGAGGATAAGGATGCAAACCTTGGCAGCATGTATCTAGTGTCTGATCTTGGTCTCTTTGGTATCCCACTCTAGCCGGACCTGGCTCCTCTCAAGTCCAACCACTTTTCAAGTTGTGATCCGATGGTTGGAGTTTATTCTGCACGCATACCAATACATTGATTTGTGCATTGAATTGACTCTAGTCATTGGATCACTAACTTGAGGGCAATTGAATTTTAGAGGATCTTTTTCCCACTCTAGCCTCTAGTTTTCCATTGTAAGTAATTCCCGTCTGGGTTCTTATCAGAATGAGGAAGGAGACAACGATGGTGAAGTAGTAGAAGATGGAGAAGAAGAAGACTCGGGTGAAAGTGAGATTCGATGTTACATCTACAACTTACCTTATGTTGATTCCCAAGAACTAAAAGCCATTAGATAAGATGTGCGGTAGAGGTCGCTCATCCAGCGGCAATTGACGCCTCTCTTGTTGATATCACGACAGAAGAGAAGAGGGATTCATTAATCCATCGTTTAGGAGGTCGTCATAACTAGGGGTGTTAACGAGCTGGGTTTTCTGAAACCCAGGCCCAACCCAGGGAGTCATATTCGTCTCCAATCGCTGGAGTCTCCAACCCTGGTTCTCTAAAATCCAGCCCTGAGCCTGGGTCTGCTCTTTCATCAGGACGTAATAAAAGCCCAGCGCCCAGCCCATACACTTATCTTGCCAGGGCCAGGTTGGGCCTGGCCTGGTCCACCTTGAATGACCCTGACTGGTGAGCGCCGGGGCTGGTGACCCTGACCCTAGTATATCCTACGTACACACAAAACAGATCTGTCCATCCAAAATAAAATCACCTCATCTCCAAATGTATTCACACAGCTCAAAGACAGTATATTACGAAACTAAATGGATTCCATTGTTTTCCTTGTTTGCAAGCTTCAATACATCTGACTATGTTAACCAAATGATAAAAAAGACCTGATATAAGTTGATCTACAAATTATAAAGAACACCTGGAAAAAAGAAGAAGAAAAGAAATAATCTTCAAACTTCATCATCCAAAATTCCATATTCCATACAATCATCTCCATGATGCATCATAAATAAGTTTAATAACAAATTCCTCAGTTCTTTCAAGGCAAAAAATAATGGATAAATAAACATTATCATTCAGGGCAGGTTTGACCCTGATCGGGTTGAGGGCAGGGTTAAATTGACACCTCTATCATAACCAATTACGACTGTATGTTATATAGGTTTAGTCTTGACATACATAATTCTGAATTTTCAAAGCTTGACAAACTCTATTTGTCTTACCACAAAAAAAAGAAAAAAAAGAAAAAAGAAAAAAAAGAAAAAAAAGAAAAAAGAAAAAAGAAAAAATAAGATCCCTATTTGGATTGAATTGTTAGAATTTAATATTTAAGTAAATCTCTCTTTGGTATAATTTATATTTATGTTTATGAGTTATTTATAATAAATTATTTATGAAAATAATTATAAATCACAAATAATAACTATTTGTAACCACAAGACAAAGAAGTAATAACAGATTTTTTGACAATAATGATTAACAATTTTTAACTTATTTGTAGATTTCAGATTATATAAATTTATTTTAAATATAAATAAGTACTAGAAATCATACCAAACAACTATAGATGTCATAATGTATTTTATAATTAATTCTATAACATATCAAAAAGAGCCTAATAAGGATAATGGGATTTATTATCCATAAATTTGACTCCATACGATCTCCCACGTGATAGATATTTCAATCCACAAGGTTATCAAGGTAACCGCTCCTTGTAGTTTCAAACTTGTTGACGTTGTCGGCTCTACAATTATGAAAATTTGGGCTCCATTTAATTACCTGCACAAGGTAGACAATACCAATGGTACAAAAATTTGATGTAGGCACGAACGTTGTACCCAACTCATTTCGGACCACTCTTTGTCAGATTGGAACTTAATGTGATCAGTGTAAGATATTTTTATGGGCTAAATTAATTATAAGGTTAGTTGGTTCAATGAGAGTCTAGTTACAGGTAGACCTGTTTAAGTATGATTACAGATAGACCAACTTGGTCCACTGTGGGACTGGTCCAGGATTGGGGGTGGTATTATAAATACCAATGGTTAGAGTCCCCACAGCCACGGTGTTATTTTCTTCTCCTGTTCCCATACGTAGAGAGAAGGTCAAGGGATCTCGACAGGTTGTAGAAGACTCTGATCCAAGCATTCCAAGCATTCAAAGCAAAGAAAACGGTCGAAAATCAATCTACAACAAGAGGTATGTGTCTTATCATCTCTTTTCAATACCCATTGTATTCTAGTAATTTGTGTGGTGTGTTTGTTAGGGTTCATGGAAAATCCCATGGAAAAAATCGAAAGGAGATCTTAAAATTCTTACAGTGGTATCAGAGTCATCTACACAGACCTAGGATCGATGGGAAAGCATTGTAAAAACTTTATTTTTGATTGGATTGGAAAAGGGAGAGATTTTTCTCTCAAATTTTTCGTATGAACCTGTCTAGGGTTTGGACCCTTGAAAATTTTTTGGACCTTTAAAAAGTAAAATAAATCATATAGGATTGTAGGTCTCGGAGAGACGGAGTCGGCTGCATAAGGTGGGTCGCTTGAAGTAACCTGACGTACCTTCACGCGCCGCCTGAAAAAGAGTGTGAGATCCACACGCCGACCGCTACTTTAAAAAAGAAAAAAGAAAAAAGAATTGGCCTGATGTCACCTGGTCAGCCCCGTATTGGACCGAGCCGATCTGGGCCACTCCAGGATCGAACCCAGGCCCAGACCAGCCCGGTCAAGCCCAAGGGGACCCGTGAACCTGACTCAGTTGCGCGTGTGGTTTGCACGTTTAACCCAAAACTCGACCCATTAGCCCGACTGTTTGACCCGGGCACCCGAACCATGACCCAAATTTGTGCCTCGAGAACTAGATCCAATGACTCGGGAACTTGACCCAGAAACCCGGATGGGTGGGTTGGTTGGGCCGACGGTTGAACCGCTAGCTGCGGTTTGGTTTAAGAACAAATCGTTTGGTTCGATCTGGACCAAAGCATTAAAAAAAAAGGTTTTAATTTGTGGGTTCGGTCCACCCATAACCGAGCCCTGTCAGACCGAATCGACCCAGGCTGAACCGCCCAGAACCAGTTTAGGATGCAAGAATGCAGGTGCTGACTTTGATATGCGATTGTGGGAGCTAGGAGTGTCGGATTTTGACACAGTTTTTCACGGTGTGTTCTTATTTTCATGCTCTACAGTTTGGTACATAGTTTGACACAGTTTGATGATTTAAGAAATTTATTTTTGACTAAAAGAATGTCTCAAATTAGTCCGATTTGTAATTTTCTACTTGTTTATCAGTTATTTTTGTACCAGATGTATGTAGAAGGTTATGTGTGCATGAAATTTTGTTTATTGACCCACATGGTGCTGCAAAGTAAGATTTGGGGATATCATTATGGAATTGGATGGAACCCACCAAAGTGGTACACCTCGTTTTATTATGATGTCTTTAAATTCAAAGTTCATGTATTTATAAATGTTTTTATAAGGACGATGTACACCCAAAGGTGGCATTGTCAAGTTTTGTTCAAATTAAGGTTTGTGAGTGTCATGTGAAGGGTGAAATCCACCAAAGTGGTACACTCAGTTTTAACATGGTGGTCCTCAAACCCTAAATTTATGAATTTACAAATACAATAAATGACATATTTTTAATACACTGTTCTCCATGGTGTGAAAAACAGCTAAGAAAGACAGTATTAACCCAAATGTGACATTGTCAAAGTTAAAGGTATGTTCATACACATGAGTTGAAATGATTTTGATTTTAGAGGGTCTCATTAACCCAAAGGTTGTGGGATTTTCGAGAGTCATTATTCTTTCACAGTCACTGCACAAAAACTGAGAAGATCACTACATGTTTATCCCCAAGGAAAATGTGTAGTTGGTTAACTCTTGAAAAAAAGATATTTATTTACATGAATGGTTGATATGATTTGTGCAAGTAAATGATGTATATATCAAATTTCTGTTGGTTGATATATATTTGAACTCATGCATTGATGTTTCATTTAAGTATGGTTGTCCCAAAGAGGGTTTTGATGTCTATTTCTTTTTATTTAGAACAAAGTAGAAGTAAATATAATTGTATGTGTTTGTATGAGTTTCGCTTGATTTTCTATTATTTGATATTTTTGCTTGAACTCATATGGTGATGATGGTTTGTATCTCCTAGGATGTCCATCCCTGTGACTATGCTAGGTGGTTTGATAGTTACTGTTCCTTCCCTATCTGGGATGAGTTTTAAAAGGTGGTATGAACAACTAGAAGCGAGTCTATGTTTAATTGACTTAGATATGACGATTAAAGAGGATAAACTTGTTGCCATCACTGATACTAGTACCCTAGAAAAGAAGGAGGAAATGGCAAAGTGGATGACAGCAAATAAAAAGTCTATGCTACTCATGAGGCAGGCCATTCCTGAAACCATGGGTGATGATTTTCAAGGCAAGGAGACGGCCAAAGAATATTTAAAAGAGATCAAAGGGAAGTTTGAACTTTCTGACAGAGGACAAAGAAGCACCTTGATGAAGAAGCTTACTAATGCAAAGTTTGACAATAATGGAAGTGTCAGAGATCATTTCATGAAGCTTGTTGCTACTGTTGAGAAGATTAAAGGCATGAGAATTAACATTAATGATGAGTTCGTGATCCATTGTGCATTATCCTCGTTACCTGAAGAGTATTACCAGATTCAAGTGGCGTATAATATTCAGGAAGAAGAATGAGATATGAACAAATTAATCTCTGTTTGCACTAAAAAAGAAATGAGACTGAAGAAAAGATTTGAAAATGTCAATGTCACTAGTCATCATTCCAGAGAAGATAAGGGTAAAGGAAAGGTTGTGGTGAGACCTTATAGAAAAGATAGATACTCAAGAAAAATCTTATGATAAGAATATGAGTGATGTTGAATGTTTTTGGTGCCATAAGAAGGGACACATGAAGAGAGAGTGTAAGGCAAGAGAAACATGGTTGGAGAAGAAGAAGAAGGAAACTGAGACACTAGAGAAAGAAAACGCTAAATGATGATGTCGTTTAATACAGTTGAAGCTATAGGTCTAGTTAGTTTTCTTTATTATTACCAGTTGTCTTTAGATTGTTTTTGGATATTTGTTTGTTGACTTACAGTTCAGTTATTTATTTTGAAAGATTTTATTTGACATGTTTTGATAGAACTAAATTTCATATTAAATTTAAATGAAGGTATTTTATTGGTTTATATATTCTCTTGGAATTTGTAATATCAGTGAGAGTCTTTAGATTCTCTTAGTCAGTGGGAGTGTTTATATCTGCTTGATTAGTAGAGATCTGATAGTTGATGATTTATCAGTGATTGTTAATGTTGCCTATGATTTAATGAGCAGGATTATTGGTGAGCATTTATTTCATTGCTGGTATGTATTTCTGATTATTTAAGACATATCAAGTTGCAAGGCGATATTTAGGCAAAGAAGGCAGTAAACCAAAGTATGATATTAGTCTAAATTGGAGGCGGTTTATCGATATAAGTTGGCTAATATCAAAGTGCGTTGACCTATAAGGATTTTAAGGTAACGGAATTGTGGTAATTCGATCATTGGACTCAAGTATTAGTATTTTTTTGCCACCGCTTGACTCATGAGACCTAAAATCAGCAAGGTCATGTCACTATGGATAAGTTCTAAAATATTATTTTTTCTTTCAACTGTTTTATGAGATTTTTTTGGTCATTTTTATCTCTACACAAATAGGACACTTATGATGTAGAGGTTCTGGATTTCCTTTAATAAATCCTAATTTTACAAGTCTTTTAATGTATGGTGCACTTCGGTGTCCTAATCTACCATGCATAAATCAAACGACTCAATCAAATAAGAGAAAGAAACATTTTCATTCATTACATTGTCAACACTTAGTACAAAAAGATCATTGGTCACATACCCTTTACCCACAAAAACATCCCCTTTTAACAGTATTGCCTTATCGGTTTCATTCCTGCCTTGTTGAGGAGAGAGTCTGACACCAGATTTCGATGAATTTCTGGAACATGTAAAACATCGTTCAGCATGAGAGTCTTTCCAGAAGTTAATTTTAGAAGTATTTGTCCTTTGCCCATGACTTGAGATGTTTGGAAATTTCCCATATACACAAGATCACCATCACTACCCATTGAATAATTCATAAATGAATTTTGGTCAGTGCATATGTGTCTAGTTGCACCAGTATCAACAACCCATTCTTTTGGTTTCTCCACAAGATGCACTTCAGTCACCACCGCCGCAAATTGATTTTCTTCAGTAAGATTCACTCTAGCTTTGTCATTACCCTTGTTGTCACCATTCTTGTTCTTTTTGTAAAGTCGACATTCTTTCTTGAAATGACCAGTCTTCCCGCAAAAGAAACATTTACCTTTTGGCTTCTTGAACTTATTGTCCTTCTTCATGTGATGAGACTAATTGGGTTGCTCTCTTCCTCGTTTCTTGGACTGTTCTCCTTTCCCGGACTCTACAAGGTTTGCCTTGGATTTGAATTCCTTGGCTTTTTCTACCTTGTCTTTTTCTCGATTCTTCTCTTCAATCTTGACTCGAACAATGATTTGATCAAGTGTCCAGTCCTTGGTTTTATGCTTCATATGAGATTTGAAGTCATTCCATGAAGAGGGTAGTTTCTCAGTGAGAGCCCCAGCCACAAATGTCTCAGGTAAATTAATCATTTCCTTAACCAGATATTCAACCAATACTTAGAATAGGTCGATTTGCATGGAGATGTTAATGTCATCTTTCATTTTAAAATTTAAGAAATTTGTAGTAACATATTTCTTACTCCCTGCATCATCCAATGAATATTTTTTCTCTAATGCATTCTAGATAGTAGAAGCATATTCATAAGATGCATACACATTGTAAAGATCATTAGATAATGAATTCAGAATCCTATTTTTGCATTGATAATCAGCCTCTATCCATGCCACCCGTTTGACTTTCAAAATAGGATCATCCTCCTCAGTCGGTATGGGTTCAGACAGAACAAACACCACTCCTAGTTAAGCCAATGCAAATTTCATCATCTGCTTCCACCTCTTAAAATTTGACCCATTGAATGGTTCAATTTTTTCAAACTCAGTCACAAGACGTAATTTTTCCATTGATGGAACAACAGAAGCAGTCAAACGAGATTCAACAGCCATGATCCCCAGTCTCAAACTGTGAATTAATCTTAAGAACTGTAGGAGAAGTATATTCCAAAGTAAGTTTAAGACTATCACAGAGTTGCAAAAATAAATATTGTTAACATTTAAGACGGCTTACTTACAGAATTTATGAACTAAGATTAACAATATGGATAGGGCTGAGTCGTGCCACCGGTCACTATCCTTAAGATTAATTCACCCCTTATGTGCAAAGAGTTCCCGTGAGATTAATCCCCAAGATAAAACAGCCTCGAAGTTGAAGCTTCTTCCACTTAGGTTGCACTCCAAAAAGTGATCTTCGTCAGAATCCCGACGGCTACAATCAACACTCAAAGAGAAACAGATCGATTTTGATAACTATAAAAACAGAATAAGGCTGGAGGAGAGAGAGAAAGAGATAGAGTTCTATACGGGTTAAACTTGTTGTAACCTTAAGCTATTGGACTCTTTTCTTATTAATAGAAGAAGAAATCCCAAATCAAAGGGTGCGATGGAAAGTTGTATCCATCCGACGAGTTGTGATGAATGGGTGCATCAGTAGAATAGAAGGTCAAGATTTAATTTTTCTAACGATCCTAAAGATCAATGGTTGAGATTAAACTTATTTGAATTTGTATAGGCACGAATGTATCCATTCAAATATGTCATGTCTCTACGTATTCAAATACGTAGAGACATACCCTTAAAAAAAAATAGACGAACGGATAGACCCACACCCGCGCCCAGCCCGGCACGGCTCGGCTCAGCGAGCGCGGGTGTGAAAAGAACCCCGGACCCCCCGGACCCTTCCCTCTAGAGGCATCCTTTCATTTAAGGGCTCAAGATGTTATATGTCACACAATATATATATATATATATATATATATATATATATATATATATATATATATATATATATATATATATATATCCTCAATCTTACCTCTCCAAGCAATATGAGACTAAAAGAAGTCCTACAAACTAACCCAACCAAAAAATATAAGTGGGAAAATTTCCCTTCAAAACCAAAAAAAAAAAAGGAGAGTCAAAAGTTTGAAACTTTTAAGTGTTTTTTTTTTTATTTTAAAAAATCTAAAAACCCAACACTTGGTGACAAACATGGTCTAAACTTTGGCTGCGACTCAATATTTGGAATTTGAGATGTTGAGGTATCAGGCATGGATGTGAAAATTTGTTGTTAGATTTAGGTTCAAACTTCAGACGGTCTTTAAATGTATTTTTGTCCTCTGATCAAGTTTTGATGTCATGAAATAATAACATGTACTTTTGTTATATTAACCCCCCCCCATGTCATGAAATAATAACATGTACTTTTGTTATATTAAACCCCCCCCCTTTCCCCCCTTTTCAAAATCATACCCAGAATTGTTTTGCTAGGTTGTTTGTGGGGCAGCATTAAAATGTTTCTGTATTTATAGAGAGGTTGATATGACTAAAGAGTGAATTGAGAAGCTTCCGATCAAAGCTGGAGCCAATGTCATTCTCACTTCAAAAGGGATTGATCACATGACACCCAAAAATGTCGTGGTTTAAAAATGTCGTGGTTTAGTTTCTTTCTATGCAATATGCCTTTTAGCTTTAGCATTCTTCAAGGGATGTGTGTAGGAAACCTAGAGTGATGCTATAGGCGTTCGGAATATCCTATCCGCTGGACTGCTTGAAATTGTCTGCTGTGATGCTATCTATTTTGGGCATTTTGCTGTATATCTTGGTGGTTTGTTGTGTATAGGGTCAGTGAATGGGTATTCTACTTACTTTTTAAGTTTATCTCCACCCCCTCCCCTTTATGGAAAATACTTCTTGATCATACAATACATTATGTACTTTATTGCTTTTAAGAAGGGAATGCAACTGCTTGTCAATGGTTTTCTGCGTGTATTCACAAAAAAAAAAAAGGTTTCTCCATGAGCAACTTTGCAAGGGTTTCATGGGCTGTATAAATATCTTTTATGAAGCAGAATATATAAAACATATACCAAGGTACCCTTTTTACGTTATTCACATATCAAAATTTAAGGAAAATCGAATTTGATTGCATGCCAAAATATAGTTTTGCACATCAATTATAACAAAAATAGTACAGATATGATAACAAAACATTGTTCAAGATTAAGCATGATTTTTGTAGAAGATTGGTGGGTTTGGATTTAATAAATCCTTGCTCTTGAGTCAGAGGGGGGAGTTTCTTGGGTTCCTCCTCACTTTACATGAAGAGGAGGTCCATACGCTTTTGGATGAAAGCAATTATGAGGCAGTTTTCAAAAACCGCCTTCCTCACGTGATTTCTTATATATAAAATGCCAATGGTTGGCGGTGAATTTGTGAATACCCCAGAAAAAATCGAGAGTGAAAAGCTGACAGTTCATTTTTCTCTGTTGTACCTCCATTGAGAGAGAGAGAGAGAGAGAGAGAGGATAAATGGTATCCTCTTGTTCCTTGTGTATGATTGCGGTGTGACGTTATTCTTCAAATTCAGGGAAGAGGGAAAAGTGATAGTTATTCCTGTATTTGTTACGATGTGAGAATATTCTCGTATTTTGTAGGCCCACCTATTGTTTTGGTGAACTATTGTATTATTCAAGAGTGAGTTGGCAAGGAACCTATGCCTCAGGATGCAAAAAATTCAGAGTTCGACTCCTCTTATCACCTTGGGTTCACTCACATGGGGATGTTAAGTGTTTTTTCTTTTCTGCTTTTGGTGCAAGAGGAATATTTCTCATTCAACCCCGGAATGACCTAGTTCATGTAGTTGTAAAGTCAGTATAGGCCCATGCATGGGACTAATTAGACCAAAGGTTTGGATATCCATCGTTGGCAAAAAAAAAAAAAAAAAAAAAAAAAAAAAAAGGAGTTATTTCTTTTGATGCTTGGTAGCCTTTAGTTTTGATTATAGAGGATTATATTGTATTCCTATTATTACCATAGTGGAAATTTATCTGGACTAGGTTATGTGGTTTGTCTCTTTCATCTTGAAAGGATTTTCTACTTAAAAATTGGTGTGTTCTCTTATGATTTGATAGACTTGATTTATTTTCTATTATTATCTCTAAGCATATATTTGTTGTTGTGTATCTCCATTGATTTGTACATAGGCATAAAAAAGTTTGTTTTCCCTAACAACTTGTAATTGGGGACTATCGATGCTATGTTCCTAACTGGAAGATTAGTTGTAGGCTTCATGATTGTCTCCAATTTGATTTTCTTTGAATTTTAAAGGTGCAGGAAAGATAAGCAGTTGCTTCCGACCCTAAGGAAATTACCATCCTTTCAAACCCTTGTAACGGCTAACATGGAAAATGCGTAATTCATGGGTGTTGAGTTTCTTTGCAGTCAATGCTGCTACAAGAAGATATGCCCAATGTTGAAAGTATTTTAATTGGATAAGATATGGAATTTGGAAGAGTGGGATGTGAGATTACAAGAAGATGGAAAAGAGTTCGTCTTTCTGCTGTGTGACTGTGTCTATAGTATCTTGTCTTAAAAACTGCATTAGGGTCTTCTCCACAATACCTTACTCAGGCTACATGAAGTTGACTTGGATCCTGCCTCCATCCCCCAATCTTCCATTTGTACGCAGGTTCAGTTCAAAGTCATTTGTCCCTAAGTTTGAGTTGCTATGTGTGAGACATGAATCTTTCAATTTTTTTTTATAGCTCATTTCAAAGTCATTCAAACCAAATAACCATATATTTGTCCTTAAGCTCAAGTTGCTACGCATGAGACATGAATCCTTCCTTCTTTTTGGTTCATTTCGAAGTTATTAGTACCAAAAAACTACATATTTGTTCCTAAGCTCAAGTTGTTGCGTGTGAAACACGAATCTTTTTTTTTTTTTTTTTAATTCATTTCAATGTCATTGGTAACCAAACAACCACATATTTGTCCTTAAGCTCAAGTTGATGCGCGTGAGACATGAATCCTTTATTTTTTTTTTTAGTTCATTTCGTAAACCACATATTAGTTCCTAAGCTCAAGTTGTTGTATGTGAAACACAAATCTTTAATTTTTATTTAACCTCATTTCAAAGTCATTGCTAACCAAACAACCACATATTGTCCCTAAACTCAAGTTGTTGCCCATGAGACATGAATAATTCATTTTTTTTTTAAAATTCATTTCAAAGTTAGATTCCTTCAGTTGTTGTAGTTCATTTCAAAATCACTGGTATCAAACAACTATATATTTGTCCCTAAACTCAAGTTGCTGCTGAGACATAAATCTTTTTTTTTTTAGGTAATTTACACCAGAGGTACCTCATGTTTCAAAAATCATACTGGAGGTACCTCATCTCATATTTTCAATATTAATCCTATCTAACGTTGGCATCCTCCAAGATTACCATTAGATCTACCTCAAACTTTCAGGGACTGTTTGTTTCTTGTTAAACAACCCTTATTTGATGCCTGATCATCGGTACACCCATTGGAAAAACAACAAGTTGGGGTGTAGAGTTTGCACCGGAGGTGTGTACCATAGTCGAGATCTGTGACTTGGTGATGAGCAACCGTTGGTGAGGAAGGGTCACGAGAGAATATAGGGGCAGGAGAGGGGGTGGGCAATTGAGACAGCGATGAACACATGGGTATCCGAGTGGTGAGTCGTTGCAGCAATAGGATGGTGAGAGTGTGAACCAAAATGGACCAAGAAAGTTATGCTAAACAAAGGTAAATTTGAAAGTACAAAAAAAGAAGGTACTCCAAATGTAATATTTTTAAAACGTCAAGTACCTTTGGTATAATTTCTCAAAACGTCAAGTGTGATATAATTTACCCTTTTTTTTTTAATTGCTGAAGAGTTTTTCATTTTACCTACTTGAGCACTTGGACGGCTCATTAATTGATTAAAGAAAAATCAAATTTCTATAGGAAGGGCACCTCGGAGATGGGAATCTACAGACTGGAACATCTCATTTTCAGACAACCCACAGGTTTGGTTATATGCCCCCATCTCAGACAAATCTTTACAGCTGGTCCTTCCAAACAAATACGGGATCAAATGTTTTCACAATTTGGCCAAATCAAAACTAGTAAAAAAATACAATCTCTCTTCCAGAGCTTTCTATTTAAAATGAATTGAGAGAAATCGGAAGGATCATTCCAATTTTAGTACTTGGACGGTTTCATCAATTGATAAAAAAAAGGCCAAAATTTCTTTAGGGACATCCCACAGATGGGAATTTACTTTATGAAATACGTCTCATGCAATTGGTAAGTATAAATGATGTAAGAAATACACGGTTTTCAGTGTCAGAAAAAAATGTTAAGTTAACATTTCAGTTATAGTTAGTCATAAGGAACGATCGTCTCGATGAGAAAATATAAGGTTCGATATTGTTGTAGTAGCTTACATCCACAGAGTAATCTTTCAGAACTCCCTTTATCGTATTTGAAAAAATTACAAATCACACCTCTCATAATGACAATACGATATATAAGTAAACTCCACAATTAACGAAAAAATCTCACCAATATAATTCTTATAAGAATTCTTACATAAAAAAAATCCTCACTCAGACAAATCATAAATCCAAAAACTTCTTACAGGTGAACTGAAATCCAATTCAAAAAATCCAATCTAGGAAAACCCAAAACCGACCTGCTCTTTTTTCTCTCTTAAGTTTCCATAAACTTAATATATTATTAACTTTTGATGTAAACTCGGTCCTCTTTGAATCTTCAGCCAAATACCTATGAAAGGATGTAATAATCTTTAATCCTCCATCTCCTATTCAAAGCGGTAGTTTCATACGGTTTCTTTGCTTTCAGAAATGGTGTCGGCAGCCCACCTGTGTTGATCAAATGAATGCGGCTTCATCATGGGTATAGTAGGTAACATCATGGTGATGTCACCCATTTTCCATTTTTATTATTTTTTTGGTTAACCACCCATTTTCCATCACATTTTACAGCCTTGCAGCATCTCATTTTCGAAAAATCCACAGGGAAGGACTTACAAACCTCAGATGCAAAGCAAGCCCACTTTCCTTGCTGGGATTCCGACGTCCTCAATAAAATATGCCCCCGTTTCAGACAAATCTTTAGAGCTGGGGGGTCCTTTCAAACAAATACAGGATCAAATGTGGCCAAACAAAAACTATTAAAAAATACAATTGCCCTGCTAGAGCTTTCTATTTAAAACGAATGGAAAAGCCAGAAGGGTCATTGTAGAACTCCAGACCTTTCAAACCCAAATCCGTCAGTGCATCCATCAATCATTCATCCCTTTGCTTCTTGATCATTACAAACAATGGTTGATGCTCTTGTTTCCTGTGTCATCAAGCATTTAGCCACAGTCATCCAGAAGGAGATCGAACAAGAAGTACGATTGGTCGTGGGTGTGGAAAACGACATCGACAAACTCTTACGTACTTTTACGAAAATCCAAGCCGTGCTTAAGGATGCTGAAGAGAAGCAAATCAGCGAAAATTCAGTGCAGATTTGGTTACAAGAGCTGAAAGACGTTGCTTATGACATTGATGATGTGTTGGATGAGTGGAGCACTGAGATTCTCAAATCACAATTACAGGGAGCTGATGATTCTCGCATTAAGCTTACTAAGAAGGTATGCACCAGCAACTTGCTTTTTCCTTGCTTTGGTTTCAAGCGAATCAGTTTGCGCCATGACATTGGCCGTAGGATAAAGGGGATCGTAGAAAAACTAGATGGGATTGCAATTGAGAAAGATAAATTTCGTTTTATTGAAACTAGTAGCAACGAAATTATAGATGAGTCAAGGAGGAATCTAGAATCGAGGAGGAACCTACAAACTAGCTCCTTGGTTGATTTCTCAGAGGTATTTGGTCGCGATGTGGAAAAAGAAATCATAGTAAGCAAGTTGCTAAGTGAGGGCAATACTGAACAAGAAGTACACCCCCTCATATCCATTGTGGGTATGGGAGGTATGGGCAAGACGACCCTTGTCCAACTTGCCTTCAATGATAATAGGGTCAAGAATCATTTCAATAAAAGAATGTGGATACATGTGTCTAAATCCTTTGACAAAATGACTGTCGCCATGAATATTATTAGAGAAATCAGTGGGAATAAAATTGACGTCACGATCCAAGGTGGTGGTCATGACATTACATGGGAAGCTGTACATCGTCAACTGAATAATTGTATTGATGGAAAACATTTTCTGCTCGTGCTAGACGATGTGTGGAATGAAGATCCTATGGAGTGGGACCCATTTAGGCTTTCTCTCAAATATGGTGCTCTAGGAAGTAGAATTATTGTCACAACGCGCAACGAGAGGGTTGCACACATCATGGGCACAACCTTTGTCCATGAATTAAAAATATTGTCAGACGAAGCCTGTTGGTCTTTGTTGAGACATTATGCATTTCTTGGAAGCCAAGAACAAGATCAAGGTAAGAAGGACTTTGAAGAAATTGGCATGAAACTTGCAAAGAAATGCAAGGGATTGCCTCTTTCAGCAAAGACTTTAGGAGGTCTTTTGCGCTTCAAAAAGTCAAAATGGGACTGGCAAATTGTGTTGGAAAGTAATTTATGGAAGGTTGTAGCAACCGGTGATAAACCAATCTTGCCGGCTCTGTTACTAAGCTATTATGACTTGCCCTCTCATTTGAAACAATGTTTTGCATATTCTCTCATCCCGAGAGATGAATCTATTGTCAAAGAGGTCATAATCTTACACTGGATAGCACAAGGCTTTATAAGTGATGATTTGGCAGCAAGTACTAGGGATGAAGATTTGATTACTGTAGCTAATGAGTACTTCAATAATCTGGCCATGCGTTCCTTTTTTCAAAAGGACGTTAAAAATTCGAGACGTACAAATGAATGTTTCGAAATGCATGATTTTGTCTATGATTTTGCAAAATACCTTGTAGAGAAGGAATGCTTTACTTTGACAATTACTAATACTAATGCTCATCGGGAATCCAACTTTAGTAGAGCCCGTCATTTATGTCTACTAATGGAAGAGATGAGTATTATTCCTCCTTTCATTTACAAGGCCAAGAATCTGCGCACTCTCAGTATATATGGTCAGATTCCTTTATTTTCTTGGGAGTTTTTTCATCATTTAACATGTTTGAGGACACTAGATTTACCCGACTCTGATCTTGAGGAGGTTCCAAATGCAATAGGGAAGTTGATACATCTAAGGTACCTTAACTTGTCTAGGGGAAAGTTTAAAGAACTACCTAAAGAAGTGACTAATTTGTACAATTTGCAATCATTAAACCTTTTTGACAATGCCAATCTTTGCAAACTACCTGAAGGGATTGAGAGATTGGTCAATTTGATTAGCCTTTGTGTACTAGAATGTCGCCAACTGAGTTACTTACCAAAAGGAATCGGGAAATTAACCAAGCTGCATGAATTGTCAAACTTCATTATTGGTAGGGTTGAGAGGGGAGGATGTAAGATTGGTGAAATAAGATATCTCAACTCCCTCAGCGGTTCTCTTAATATAGTAGGTTTGGGGAGAGTAGAAAATCGAAACGAGGCTAAGATGGCATGCTTGAAAAATAAGCAACACCTTTGTGCTCTCCGTTTCTATTTTAAACAATATACTGGTGTTTCAAGAGTTGATGAGGATGCTTATGATGAAGAAGCATCTGCATCAGAGGCTTCTGAAGAAGAAGAAACGGACGAAGAAGAAGAAACGGACGAAGAAGAAGAAACAGACGAAGAAGAAGAAACAACTGATGAGGAAGAAGTTGGAGGAGATAGGTTTTCAAGGAGAATGGAGGATGTACTGGAAAGTCTCCAACCAAATCCGAGCCTTGAGATACTTACAATTAATGACTACCCCGGTGCTGTATTCCCCAATTGGATGGTTAATCATGCAGACTTCATGCTTTTCTCAAAACTGGTTTTTTTGGAACTAAATCACTGCTGGAAGTGTAAGCAATTGCCTCTGACTCTTGGGAAACTACCATCCCTTGAAACCCTTGCAATAGCTAAAATGAATATGGTGAAATTCATGGGTATGGAGTTTTTCGGAATCAATGGTGCTACAAAAAGTGAGATAATATTCCCAAAGTTGAAAATATTTTCAATAGATATGATGGAGAATCTGGAGGAGTGGGACATGAGAGTGTCAGAAGAAGAAGAAGATTGGAAACAGTTCATCTTTATGCCGCATCTCCAATATATTCAACTTTTGAAATTGCCCAAGTTAAGGTTTTTTCCACATCATCTCACCCAGGCTACATACCTGAGGAAATTATTCATATGGGGCTGTCCAAAGCTGACTTGGATCCCGTCTCCATCCTCCCATCTTCCATTTCTAAACGTTGAGGAGTTGATTTTAAAAAATGATGTAGGTTCATTTTCGAAGTCATGGGTACCAAACAATTACCACCATATGTTTTTTCCTAAGCTCAAGTTACTGCGAGTGAGAGAATCACCATACTCTTCGTTACCTCAAGGCTTAAAGCAACTCACATCACTTGAGATTCTGGATATCCGATCCTGTTTTATGATTAAGTCAATACCTGACGGGGAGTTGCAACATCTCACCGCACTCCAAGAGTTGACAATCATGAGGTGTCCTGCCTTGAAACGACGTTGCCGAAAAGAGATTGGAAAAGATTGGAGCAAGATATCCCACATCCCCAGAATCTTTATTGACGGTGAGAAGATCAAATGAGGGGCAATTTCCACAATAACAGAGGCAGTAGAGGAAAAGAAGGGACAGTACACAACACGTCACATACTTTTAAGGTAAAGCACAGGGTGTTTGTTTATCCTTCCAAGTAGTTCTGATGTAGTGGAGTTCATGTTGCTTTCTTATCATTCTATGTATACAACTGTTTTTCATTTTATGTTTATCCTTTTTAGACGATCGACAGAACCATCTGAATTCTAAATGTACAACATTAGCGAAGCTCAACGCAAAATCCACTATTTCCCATTTGATGAAAAGGAAAGAAAAATCAGTAAAATCTGGGGTTGACGGCGACGACTGATACCGATGAGCATCTCCACAGCAATTTCGAATCTAGGTATTTCCGTACCTCTCTTCCCTGGTCCGTTGATTACTTGATTGGTTGTTTCGTTCTTTCTTTATTTCTTTGTTTTGGATTTTGTATATGATTGATTGGATGTGGTTAATTAGGGGTTGGAGGTTCAAGATTCCAGAGAATTCGAATGTTCAATCCTATTGCTTGGACCGATGTTGGACGGAATCACACCGAGCCTTCTTCACTACCCAGCTCCAGGCATTTCTCTCAAAATTACAGTTCCTTTTTTTTGTTTTTTGATTTGCTAGTTCTTTCTTCTTAGATCATATCGGAGACGGCTCTGCGTGTTAAGGTTTTGCCATTTTGATTTTGGAATTTGGAATTGAATGAGAAGTTCTTTGAAAATGGGAAAAACTGAAAAATACATAATAGAAAGGATACACGGTAAGCTGATTTTTAGATTAATCAATTTCAGTTTTGGTTCTCATTTAAGAGTCGTTAGGTGCTAAAAACACTCTTGTCATAGGAGCTATAGTTAACAATAAGAAAGAAATCCCGGTTGATTTGGATCAAATCTATTCTGGGTATGAGAGTTTGTGAACTTTGTGACAATTTGCCAAGTCAGAACATGATGGGACCCAAATTATGGAAGAACCTAAGATCAACTCACTAATCAATTTTAGCCCCAAGCAAACAAAGCAAATATCTTCAACACTAATCCATTGTGATAGAAATTTTAAGAATGCCTCTAGATTCTGCCATTTCGGAAGGTTAATGTAATTTTTTTTTTCCTTTGGGGTAAGGGGTATCGTAATATGAGATTCAATTCCAAGTTTTAACCTTTTACATGCTGAACATAAATGCTTTCCTTTTATGTTCAGCATCTTACTGCACTCCCAACGGTTGACGATCAAAGCCAGAAATCGTGCTCCCCCGATAGCTTGTTCCTTTTATTTGCATATGATTGTCTGATGCTCTCCGAAGTCAAGCTCTTGGAAATATGTTGCTTTAAAGCATGCTTAGATTTGTGATGTCGACCCAAGTGGGCAATCCATTATTTGAAGAAGTATACACTCACTTTTAGCCCCAATACTATAGCAAAGTTCAAGCATTGCATACAGAATATGGGGTCTCCAATAAAGAGTCATCCAATGCAACAAGAAACTCCAAGGTCGGAAGCACTTACTCCTCTCACATGTCAGTGGGTAGGTAATATTGGCTTGTGCTCTTCCACCACATGTCTCCCTAAGGTCAAGTTGCTGCATAAGAGGGAATCACCGTACTCCTCGTTATCTCAAGGCTTAGGGAAACTCACATCACTTGAGATTCTAGATATCCAAACCTGTTCTAAGATCAAGTCAATACTTGAGGGAGAGTTGCAGTATCTCACCGCACTCCAAGAGTTGACGATCATGAGGTGTCCTACCTTGAGAAAATGTTGCCAAAAGGAGATTGGAAAGGATTGGAGCAAGATATCCTACATCCCAAAAATCTTTATTGATGTCCAGAAGATCAAATGAGGGGTACTAACTTCCACAAGAACATAGGCTGGCAGTGGAGGAAAAAGAAGCATATAGGGCACAGCACATCACATACTTAAAGGTTAGCATAAGTAATTCTTTAAGCAATTCTAATGTAGCAAAGTTTGTGCTCCTTTCTCATTATAAAACTTTTTTTTTCTCCAGATAACTAAGAAAACCAGTAGACCTCTTCAACTCCTCCGTCGGGAATCTGAACATACCCCATCAGATTACCAGTGAAGCTCAAATTCAGAATCCACCATCTCCCACCTGATGAAAGAGAGATAGAAATTGGAACAACCTGGGGGTGACGACGACGATCGCTTTCAGATGTATGTATATCTCTTCCCACGTCCATTGATTACTTAATTTGTTAGTTGGTTCTTTCTTTATTTCTTCACTTTATTTATTTATATGTTTTGGATTCTTGATTTTGTTTCTAATTGATTGGTAGTAGTTAATATAAAATACACTTTTTTTTAAAAAAAATTCTGGTTCTTTCTTTTTTTATTGATTGATCATATTAGAGCTTGCTCTGTGTGTTAAGGTTTTGCTATTTTGATTGTGAAAATCTGTGACTGAAAGAGAAGTTCTCATAAAATGGGGGAAAAAATGAAAAACAAAATTACGTAAGAGATGATACCCTGCTAGGATGGTCTAACTCACTAATCAATTTTTATCCCAAAGCAAGTATCTTCAACATTAGTCTACTATGACAGAAATTATAAGAATAACAATAGATTCTACCATTACTTACCCAAGAAAAACAATAGATTCTACCATTATGAAAGGTTAATACCATTATGAAAGGTTAATGTATTTTTTTTTCTCTTTAGGTAAGCATATGGTCATTTTAATTTGAGATTCAATTTTATGTTTAAACCCTTTCTCGTGCTTTCCTTTTATGTTCACCATCTTACAGCACTACAACAGTTATCTGTTGCTCTATGAAGTGAAGCTCCACGAGATATGTTGCTGTGGAGAATGCTAGGACTTGTACAGTTGAGTCAATGGGCAATCCATTGATTTGAAGAAGTTTACGCACACTTTTTGCCCTAAAACTATGGCACAGTTAAAGTGTTGGTACTCTCCAGTTCTTAAATATGGTGATAGCTCAGCTAAAAACCTGGGGTTGCCTACAGAATTTAGGGGATCTAAGAAAGATTGAAAAAAATTTCAATGTAAGAAAAAGGTCCAAGGTAGAAAACAATTTCTCTTCTCACAAGCCAGCAGATACGTAGAGCTAACGTGTGTTTTTCCATATCTAACTTTACTTTATTTAGTAATAGGTCCTGGATTCTTTTAAGGAAAGAAACTAAACTAAAAAATTATCCCACCCCCACCCCGAATTAATAGACACCACTCTGTACTACTGCACACATATTAGAGTGGTGCTAAAGACCTAAGCACAATTAGTTGTCTTCTTTTGAGAGGTGAATAGTTTTTCTATTGCTCTACATAATGTTGATTAAAGGTCATCACTTATCCTTATTTTTCCATTGCTTTATTAGTTCTAATTTTTCTCCTTTTAATGTCGATCCGCTAAAAGCCTATATCGCCTGCTGAAAAACAATTGTTCACTTTTCCTGCATAAATTTTTTTAATGGTTCTTCCATGTTTCAGGGCATCAATAGTTTGAAAACACATGGTAAAAGTGCAAAAGATAGCTACTTTTTGAATGATTGTGCTAGAGTTTCCTCTGCAAGGATTTCCTGCCTTGATTTTAATCTTCAATAAACAAAAATGCAATGGGTGTCCAAGTTATTGTCATTAATCCCATAGAGCTTGAAAAAACTCATCAAAGGTAATTTCATAAACTCTGGATTTTTTGAATTAGTGTTTCACAGTGCAAAATTAAAATGATGAATCCTGAGTGGCTATTAACTATGATTAGAGACCTTTAAGAGGTTCAAGAATGAACTCTCACTTTTGGGTGAATCATGAATCTAGATTGTGGAGATATGGGAGGTGACACTGAACAAAGCTGCAAGGGTTTTGAGTATTAATTTAAATTGTTATGGGTAAGCAGCTCAAACATAACAATTAAATGTATACCTTATTAAAATATTACCTGACGTCATGAAGGTTCCAACAGGAATCGGTCTTGACCAGTTTCAATCCTCATGTTTTTTATCTGATTCTGAAAGTGCACCTGACACAAACCTGGTGAAAACATGGTCCATGACTTTAAATGCAACGCTCAATATTTGGAATTTGATATGTTGGGGTATCAGGCATTGATGTGATAATTTGTTGTTAGATTTATGTACACGCTGGCTTTGAATGTCTCTTTGTCTTCTGATCAAGTTTTAATGACATGACATAATAACGTGTTCTATTATAGTAAATACTGTTGCATGTTATGGAACAACACCATGAGCTGGTTTATAAATTCCATGCAACTATCCCTGACATAAAAGAGATCCCCCACCTTCAAATTAATCATACCCATAAATGTTTGGATCTAAATCCTCTCCTGCGGCAGGTGGGAACTGCGGCTGATCCAAGGGCTGGAGTTCAGCCGGCGCGCATACCAATACCCAATACATCGGTATGTGTATCAGCTGAAATCCGACCCTTGGCAGTCTGCAGGTGGGCAGGAGAGGATTTCTATCCTAAATGTTTTGCTAGGTTGTTTGTAGTGCAGCACTAATGTGCTTCTGTATTTGCAGAGAGGTTAGTGACTAAAGGGTGCATTGAGAAGCTTACGATAGCTGGAGCCAATGTCGTTCTCATATCAAAAGGGATTGATGATATGATTCTCAAGAATGTCGTGGTTTAGTTTATTTTTATGCGATATGGCTATTAGCTTTGGCATTGTGCAAGGGATGTGTGCAGGAACCTGATGTAATGCCACAATTGTTCTGATGTTCTGTAATTTAAATATCCTATCCATGTTTGAAAATTTCTGCTATGATGCTGTCTATTTTGGGCATATTGTGGTATATCTTGGTGGTTTGTTGTGTATAAGGTCAGTGATTGGGTATTTTACTTACTATTTAAGTTTATCTTCTCCCATTTTATGGAAAATACTTCTTGATCATACAATACATTATGTATCTTAATGCTTTTAAGAGGGAATGCAACTGCTTGTCAAGGGACAAATTCTTGTGATGGTGGAATCCTATGATAGGCTTTCACAATGGTTTTCTGCATGTATTCATAATAGAAAAAAAAAAAAAAAAGATTTTTCGCATGAACTGCATGTCAAGAGTATCATGGGCTGTACAAATATCTTTTATTTAGCAAATTATATAAAGTTAATATATACCAAGGTACCCTGTTCTACTATTCACTAAAAAAATTTCAGGGAAAACAGAATTGGGTCATGTGGTAAAATAAAGTTTTAAACATCAAATTACAACAAATAGAGTATACACCATTTATCAAAATATGGATTATGGCAAGGGTGAAGTACTGGAAGTTGAGAAAACACCTAGATGGTCCATTCAAAAGTTATACTTATGCGAAACAAAAGGCTCAACATCCGAACCGATCTTCCCATACAACATTGTCAATTTCTAATTGTATAACCATGTGCCATAAATCGAAGTATCCAAATACCTGATTCATCAATAGAATCTACTCATTTGAGTTTCAAGCTAGAAAAATACTTCTATCGATCATATTTAGGCTCTTATCTACAGATTACATATATAGTAAAGACTGAAAAATAGGCCAACTTAAGAATCGTCGAGTGTTAACTAACCCAAAAGAAAACCGCACTTGATGAACTTGTTTAAAAGCTTGACCCTCTTCTAAACTATAGCAAATGGCATGTGTCCAGAACAAGGTTCTAATTTTCCCCAATAGACTTCTACCACATCATTTACATTTCAGTTATCTTTTAGTTATAAATTTCCAAATTTTTTGGCTGTCATATTAATACTGATATTACACTACAATGAATAGGGCTTCTTTTTTTTTTTTTTTTTTTTTTTTGGGGGGGGGGGGGTTATAGAAATGAATAGGCATTAGGATAACCAGGAAATTCACCTGCGCAATGGTACTTATTGGAATAATTCTGCCTCCAGAAAACGAGATTAAAGAGGTGCAACTTTTAAACTTGCTAATTCCAGAGATGACTTGTTCTTGAGATAAAAGAGGTACTCTGTAGATGGTACATCTTTATTTAGCAGAAGCATTTTCCAATAGCCACGTCACCATCTTTTCCGAATAACAGAGCTTTTCTCCGGAACTACAGTATGTTCTGAAATAAGTTTAGATAATATCACATAATTTCAACACCCATAAAATGGGGCAACTTACATCATCCTTCCCCAACACAGGTAGACTAGGCCACAGAAGCAGCTTTTGGTTTTTCAAGCCAAACAAGGTCTCAAATCACTTTGGTGCAATTGGAGGCAGGTTCATAGTTTCTAGAGCCATGAGGTTGATAATCTTTGCATGAACATGAAACCTACATCATACATGGAAATGAAGAAAAGGAAAATTTTTAGGAAACTCCATGAAGAGTCTGAAAATCTGTAAATAGTTGCCATTTTTGTTTTCTATACCCTGTTCATAGACTGGTGCCATTTTTGCTTCCTATTCAGATTTAATTCCAAGGGCTTTCTATTCGGATTTCTCTTGCTCCACCAAGTGGGTCACTTGGGTTTCTTTACGGATTCCTCATGGCCATTCTGATATTTTGATAGATAATATATGATCTACATTGGCAACATCTCAAATTTCAGAGTCTTTTTAATCAAATACCATCCTTACATTGGCAACATTTCGAATTCCAGAGTCTTTTTAATCAAATACCATCCTTTATATTGATATATGCATGTCCTCCATTTCTATCCACACACGTCTATGGGATTTCAATCACTAGTATACATTATTTGGATCTCCTAGTTATGTATTTTCTCCTGGTTTGACACAAGATGCTTATCAAGGGTAAAATAGGTATTGATGAAAAATATATAAAAGAAGATCATTCCCCAAGGATATGCAGAGTTTTATGATTATCTTGATAATCTATTTGTTGGGTTGGTGTCTTGTATTCTGTGGGGTCCACACAATTATAAGGGTAGTATTTGTATTAGGGTGGGTTAAACTTATAATTGTGGTGGGATTAGGGTTTCTAGGTTTCCTTATAAATTGTCTCTGTGTGGGAAAACCTAAGTAAGGCTACAAGGGCTGTAGAGGATTCTCCTCTGACAGTGGAGAGCTGGAAGGCATTTGTAAAAGCGTAAGGGTCGACAGGATGAGAATAGAAGAATTTTGTAGACTGTTCTTGGGAATAGAAGAAAGTCACTCTTTTCTCTGGTGGATCTGGAACGCTGTAAGGCTGTAAGGCTGACAGATGAGAATAGAAGAATTTTGTAGACTGTTCTTGGGAATAGAAGAAAGTCACTCTTTTCTCTGGTGGATGTAGGCATCCCACGATGGGGTGCTGAACCACGTTAATTCTTCGTGTGCTTCTTGTTTGTTTGCGTTCTCCTGTTCCTAACACTATTATTATTTTTTTATATTTAGTAATACTAAATGATTATTTTTTATGATTCATAATTTTTTCTAATAAATGATTTGATGCAATAAAAGCAAAGTTACTAACAGAAACAAAGAACCCAAAAGATAAAAATTAAAAGAAGAAACGCAGAGAAACAAATATACTATAGATAGAGAGAAACCTCACAATGCTTTAGTCGGTCTTCGATCAAGCGGATTGCAGAGAAAGAAGGACTGTGGATCAGGAAATGTACTATAGTTTGAGTGAAACCTTCAGGTCTTCGATCAGTCGGATTGCAGAGATAGAAGGACTGGGATGATGGAGACTCTCAAACTTGAAGAGCCCCAGCCAGAATGAGAAGGATGCCTTTCTTTACTGAGAAGATTGAATTGATATATATAAGGAGATTGTGATTCTGAGGCGCCGTCATTGGAAATCCAGAGATATAGTATGGGCGGTAGAATTTGAATTCAAAACAAGAAGATTGTGATTGAGTGATGAAACTGAAAAACTGAATCACCGACTGAATCACGATTCTAAATCAATCTATGTAAAAACTGAATCCATCACTTGTTATCCAAAAAGGTAAGAAACCTAAACATAAATATAAACTATATTAAAGAGATCTAAAATAGTTATGATTAATAGATTAATAGATTAATGAAGAAAAATAAATAAAAACTAAAATACCAAAAAAAAAAAAATTAACGGAGGGATTTTTTTTTTTATTGAACATAAGGAGGTTTTCAAGAGAAATAATTGGGTGAAGGTTAAATTTAAAGAGAAATTAAATAGTTTGTGTGGTGGTGGTGAGAGAGAGAAAACATTAGATCCACCTGAGTTGGATTAATAGAGCATGATAATTCTTCACAAAAAGAAGGCCAGTTATCTATGTGACAATGGAATGTCATTTTTTCTATAACTTCTGTTTTTGCTCAGAGTTGGGTTCGAGAGTGTACAGTAGTAATGTCCAAAGTAGTATACACATGCACAGATATAAATTGGATGCTTGCCAATACAATAGGAGGGGGTATTCGATTGAATTAAATTATAAAATTTGGCATATGGCTAATGTTGACCATGTCCTCTTTAGTAAGTCAGAATAAACAATTGTTTACATGCCAAATAGATGCCTTGTGACCTTTAAAAAAAAAAAGGTATCGTTTGAGTTTGCCAATCAGCTTGGATATGATATTATGAATCGAAATGTCAATCCAAGGAGGCAACCAAGGTGGTAATGGGTGAACTAATTCATACATACCCATAACTGATACAATCAAAGTATTAAATGAACTTCAATTTTCAAGACACTTTCCACATATCTTTTCTAACGATTATATTCTAATGGTTATTTTCCAATAATTATAATGTAATGACTCTTTTATCCTCCATCATATATTCTTGTATTTTGGTTTACATGAGAGAAATAATGATTTGTACATTTGAAGTTGTGGGTAGGCCAATGTGAGCCCCTTGATGAGTAAAAGTCCTCTAATGGTGAGTGCGTATTATATATATATATATATTTATTTATTTATTTATTTATTTATTTTTATTTTTTTTGATAAGTAGATAATTTAATTAACCCAAAAAACAGAAAGCACAACAAACCATCTCAAGGAGAAACAAGTGAGTATCATACTTGGGTTGAGTAACTTCCCAGGAGATTGACCCTGAGTGTCTGATACTTAAGAGACTCCCAACTAAGTGGTCTTCTCTAACCCTTGATTTTAGTGATTTCTTATAATCCTCTTTGTTATCCTTTAAAAGGATACATCCCAATAATTATAGGGTTGATCCATTACAAAGAAACTCAGAAAAATCAAAGATATGTGGAAATTCTTCCTCATTCCAATGGAGGTCGATCCTATGTAGGATTCTGGGCCAGTCATCTTTCTTGCATGCGGGACTCAAATCATCTCTTGTCGTTTGAATGATTCTAGCAATGATCCAACGATGGAGTTCACCTAGTACACATATCAATACATCGGTATGTGTCTCATGATCTGCGACCACTGAATCACAGTTGAAGAAATTGGATAACATTAGACGATTTTTTTCCTATTCTGACCTATTTGGCCCCCACCCGTTTTGTCGTGGATTACCTTTAAGTGGTGGAAAGGAAGATAACAAAGAAGGGGTTTAGAATATTCAACCTTCCTGATTGATAATTAAATTTTTGGGTAGACCTAATCACCTGATTGATAAAATTGGACAACCACTAAATGAACATGTATTAATCGAACAGAACAGCTAGAGTAGGCTAGTAGTAGTAGCCAATCAATCATCACTCGGTCATATACAACCAACTCTCCAAGCACAACCTCCACCTTGCTTAACTGCCATTAAGTTTATGTTAAACCTGAAATATTTCTTGGTATTATGGGAGTCGCCATGCTAGAACGCAGGAACAGATTTGCAAATTTGAAAAGATTTTTATATTTACAAAACTCTTCATGTAACAGGTTCATGTTTTCCTTCTGATACGCGATATACATAAATTCAAACTATTTTGAATTTCTATTGTAATGAGGTGGCATGTCGTTCCTTAAGATACATGATTCATAGAAATTCAAATTAGTTTGAATTGGAGTTTAGATCACTCACCTACATCTACTTGTATCCTTCTTGAAATCCTTGACATATCCAAATTCATATATGTTGGAAATATTAGCACCACAAGGAAAATATATTATTTAAGACTATCTAATAAGCAAATGTTATTAAAGATAATATCAACAATCAAACCATATGATTAAGAATCTGAACAAATATAATGTAATATAATGAAATCTAAACACATACCTTATACAGTGTTAATCAAGAAAATAATTAGGGCTGAGTTGTGTTGGTACACTCTCCTTAAGATTGTGTTTGTCCCCTATACGGTGCAACAGGTCCCTGCAAACCAACCTCCAAGATAAAATAGTCCTTCAGAAAGACACCCACCCAGTGTGCACTCACTGTTAGGTGTATACAGACCCGACGGCTAAGGTTAACAATCCTTTAAAACAAGGATGGAACAGACTCTATCGATAAATCAGAGTAGAGAGAGAGAGAGAGAGAGTTGGAAGGAGAAGGAAGATAGACATGAATTTTGTATTCAAATCTTGAGTGATTTGGAATGAGGCAACATCCTCTATTTATAGAAGACAAGTACCTCTCCAAGGGTCACTACCAAGGGGTATGGGTGTATCTCTTTATACCAAAAGGTATAAGTCACCACCCTTCTAAAAGGGTACACTTGAATAGGTATGTATCCACACTCATATCCATATCCATTTCACTATCCATATCCATATTCATTTCCATATCCAACTCAAAACAAAATTGAAATTAAATTTCTCACAAAAATTAAACTAAAACTTTGAATTTCATTTTAAAACTTTTGAAACTTTATTTGTTTTTCGATATTAAAAACAACAATATATATGGTTAGGCAGACTCGTTGAACAGTTTTCTTGGATATATCTTTCAGCTTTTGCTTCTCCTCTAGATACAATTCTAGGCAATCATTTGCCTGTGTAAGGCAGACCCGTTGAGCAGCTCTCTTGGATATATCTTTCAGCTTTTGCTTCTCCTCTAGATACAATTCTAGGCAATCATTTGCCTGTGTTGCATGACAAAAGACTAAACCTAGGGTAAAGCCTCACAAAAACTTTTAAACCATCCCTCTGATTCTACAGAATTAAAAGGTAATTAATTCATCCTCAATTACCAGACAAGAAAATTCTCTTCAACAAAACTCAGGGTCCAACTTTCAATCTGAAGTAGTACTGATGGCCTTACCATCAATCTCCACGGCTCCAAAATTCAAGACCTTTTTGCTTTTCATCTTTTTTGGTTTTGGTTTTTTTTGGTAAAGAGAGATTTTATTGATTCATTAAACTGGAATAGTCGAAGCCTCTGTCTTACATAAAGCCATAAGCCATGGACTGAAGACGGGCCATGTGATTTTTCCTGAAAAAGTCAAAGCCCTCCTAGCCAAGGCATGAGCTAATGAATTAGCCGTCCTTGGAACAGAGCAAAACAAGAGTGAGGTCCCTCTCTCTTTGAAAGATACAATGTCCTTAATAATACGCTTTACTGACACATCACGTGGATTCACATCGTCTCCTCTTAGCGACTCTGGGAGGACGGTGGCAACCCTGTTTGGATGGCCGACCCGTGGCTCTCGGTGAATCCAAGATCCACGTTCAAGCCGACACCCCAGCCAACAAGCCAAGCCGACAGGGGGTGTCAGCTTGAACGTGGGTCTCGGATTTATCGAGAGCCACGTGTCGGCCATCCAAACCTGATTGCCACCGTCCTCCCAGAGTCGCTAGGAGGAGAGGATGCGGATCCGACACATCACAGTCCCCAGCTGAATCATTAACCAAATTGACGAGTTCCAGATTGTCGGACTCTATGAGAAATAGAACAGAGCGAAAGAAGAAGAAACCAAAACCAGAAAGAATTCTTATTATTCAATCTACAGGGTGTTTACACTTTTCCTTTTTATAGACTCTTCTACAGTCTATAACGAGTATTACATAATATCTAACTTGTAACCACCGGTTACTCTAACATATGGGCCATATAGAATATGGGCTTACATGGGCTGACTATCTATTCTTCTCTATCCCCCTGTAAACTCTCCCTCGGGCACCACAAGCCGAGTTTAATGCATAAGTCCATAAACAACCAAACTCGTAGCAACTAAAACGATCAAACCAAGCTCATGGAGCTTGTATAAGGCCATAAAATGCTTGTTGAAGCTTGCAGACAGCTTGAGGTTGATTAGAAGCAATATACCCTGGAGGTTGACTCATGTACACAGGTGTTGTCAGAAACCCATGTAAGAAAGTAACATCAAGTTGTCGAAGCGGCCAACCATTAACAGACTGCAACTGAAAGAACCATTCTAATTGAGGCCGGCTTTATAACGAGACTAAATGTCTCTATAAAATCAATACCCTCCTTTTGTGCATAATCTTTGGCAACTAATCTTGCCTTAAGAGGTTCCAAAGACCCGTCGGATTTGAGCTTTGTTTTGTACACCCAGCGACATCCGACAATATTCATGTGTTCTCGAGGAACTAACACCCATGTTTTGTTGAGAGTGAAGGCAGCAATCCCAACATCCACTGTAGCTTTCCAACCATCATGAGTGAGAGCATCAGAAATGCTCCTGCGTTCACACGGTATAGAATCAATAACCAGAGCATACTTGGGGTTTGGTTTTTGTATACCAGCCTTACTCCTGGTAACCATAGGATGAGATACGAGATCACTGTTAACTTCAGTTGCTAGTGGAAGATCTGGAACAGAAATTATCCTATCTTCTGAAAATGAATAGTAATTATCAAATTCAGGTAATTCATTAATTGGACCTGGAGATTGCTGCTCATTATGAGTAGGCATTTGGCTGTCAATAAGAGGTACCGATACACCTGAATTGAGCATATTCTCATCAAGACCGTGAGCTGAAATTTCTGGGTTGATATCCTCAACCACGGTTATGGTTATGGGCCTGATATTAATTCTAAGTCCATCATGTATACCGTTAGTTGGCTCAATATTATCTCCATTAATTAGTTGGCTCAATATTATCTCCATTAGGAAATCCAACAGTCTGTGTTGCAGTATCATGTTTATCAGGAGGTATGACAGAATTTCTCTCAAGGACTCAGAATCAGAAATTACAGATAGAGGAAAGAAAGAAGTAGAATGTGAAGCAATGGGAGAATCAGATGGTTGTGACGAAAGTGAATCAGATGATTGGGAGGAAGGTGTGACATCAACCCATCTCTCAAAGGTTGACATATCAGTGAGAGAGACATCAGATTGAGTGGATAGAGAGGATGTGGAAGACTTGAATGGAAAAACAGTTTCAGAGAATACAACATGCCGTGATACATACACTCTTCCAGTAGAAAAATGTAAGCATCTATAACCTTTTTGGGTATCACAGTAACCCAGAAAAAAAAAAAGGTAGGGACGTAGGTGCCAGTTTGTTCTTAACATAGGACCTAAGACAAGGAAAACACTGGGATCCAAAGGTACGAAGCATTGAATAGTCAGGAGACTTACCTGTTAACTTATGCAGAAGATTATCCTTGTTGAGCACTTTGGAAGGAAGACGGTTTACAAGGAAAACAGATGTACTAAAGGATTCTACCCAAAACCGTGCTGGAACAGAAGAGTGAAAGAGCAATGCCAGTCCAAGTTCCACCAAGTGTCTGTGCTTCCTCTTTACAACACTGTTTTGCTCTGGAGTGGTTGGACATGAAGTGTTAATTAAAATCCCTGAGTCTTGTAGTAATTGACGAAATCTAGAGCTTGAAAACTCTCCACCTCCATCACACTGAAACACCTTGATAGGTTTCTCAAAATTTCTGGCAATCATGTATTGAAACAACTGAAATACTTTGAAGAAATCAGATTTCTATTAAACTGGATAAAACCAGCTAAATCTTGAGAAGTTTAACTGGATAAAACCAGCTAAATCTTGAGAAGTCATCTACAAATAGAACATAATACTGATAACCTTGACAACTCTTCACTGGGGCTGGTCCCCATAGATCACAATGAATTTTCTCCGTAGGAGCACTACACCTAGGATAACTGGAAATGAAAGGTAACTTGCAACTTTTACTTAACTGACAACTAGCACACACCTCTGAAACTGAAGATGATGTTACTACAGAAATTGCTCCAATTGACGACAAACGATTGACTACTATTCTCTATGCAGAAGTCCCAGTGTCTGGGAACCACATTTGATCCTATGCCTCTGCCTGACGTTGAACCGTGAGAGCATGTGGTGTGTCTTCCTCTTGATAACTATTATCGAAGCGAGACCAGCACCTCAAGGCTGAGTGACCAGGTTTCTTACAAATTTGACACAGAATAACAGAATCCGAATTGAAGATATGATTTCCAGAACCGGAATTGGAGGACTGAGACCCAGAACCTGAATTTGGGCACTGACTTGAAGGTATATTGGGATCTTTGTTTTCCCTGGAGACATTGGACTGGACAAAGCCTCGTCCTTTAGAACTGAACCTACCCGTCCTCTCTTAGAACCAATTAACTTGTTGGCCTCGTATTGTAATTGTTGGTAAAATGGGTTGACTGGGCTAAGTTTGATGAGAGAGAATGTATGCGGGCTCCACAGGTGATGTGGCAATGATACAGACAATGTGGCAGTTATACAGGCCATGTGACAGTGTTTATTATGTTGTGGCATACTTAGAAGAGAGAGAAAAATCAAGAGAGAGAAAGAGGAGAGAGAAAATAGTGGGTGGGACCCACTATGCTGAGGTGGCATGCCACCATGGCAGCCAGCTTGGCTGAGGCCCGCGGCACCACAAGTAGCAGCCAAGCGCAGCCATGTGGCACTACAGGCAGCAACAGCAGCACCATGGCATGGCATAGCCGCTGCCCGCAGGCCATGCCACATGCAGACTCCGTGTTCGATAGCCCGACTGTAGTGATGTTAATTGTGGTTACATCCATAAGTAGCTTGGTCCATCTTTATTCCATTTCATATATGTCTGAGGATCCGCATAGCCCTCGATTTATGTGTTGCAGCAAAGGCCGCTAGCAGCAGCAGCAGGCCCACGTGCACAGCGGCTGCCCGCAAGCCATGCCGCAAGGCAGTGAAGCCTCATAGCACAGCCGTGCGCGCACGGCTCTGGCGCATGCACCATGTCTCCCTCGCACATGCACAGCAGGTGTTTGGCAGATTTCCAGGAGAGAGAAAAATTCTCTGGAAATCAAACCCTGTACAGATCTTAACAAACCTCAAATTGGTTACAGAGGCTATTCAATAGCATTTCAGGGGTATTTTGGAAAGTTAAAAGGTAAGAAAATCCTTCATCGACGGCCAAGAAGAAACTGCGTCATTGAGATCCGCATCCAGCGGCCCTCAAAATGGCGGGATCCAGTGTGTGTCAGCGATCACGTCAAGAGTCCATCGCAACTCTTTTTATTGGCTTGACGCAAGATAAAACAGTACACCGCGTTTCATTGTGATGACGCATTTATCCAGTGCTGTGCGTCTTCGGTACGACAGCGGCCCAGATCTCAATCCAATGGCCGAAATCAAAGCAGATCGCCGCCTGACGCGATCTGACTGATCGAACGAACAAAAGGAAATCCCGCTTTTTTTGCAAGATCCGATGGCCATCGTTGGAGATTCCCTCTCCAATCAACGAGATCTCGACAACGCCGACTGACGTGTCAGTGTCGGCTTTGCTTCTGTGCTTCGCAGACACACTAAATGCGGTTCAAAGATTCTGTTTAAAATGATATGATTGGCCGATCTTGTTTTGACCATAACTTGGCCATCCGATATCCAAATCGGATGGTGCAAGTTGCACTTGACTCAGTTTTGAATTCTCTATTAGTTGGGAGTGGTTATGAACTCGGGGGTTCAGCTGAAAAATTGAAAAAGAAGAAGAACAAGGAAGAAGAGGGGGTTTTAGGATTTTGGAAGCTTTGGTTTCTAACTAACCTCTCCATTGCTCATTAATGGTGTTCTAAATGCTTATGAGAAGTTGGTAGAAACTTCATTGTGCGTCAATGATGGTTGTTAGGCTGTGAGAGGGAGAATGAGGCTTGTTGGTAAGGAGATGCTTGGAGAATTGAGTTTTACCCATGGTGGAAGTTGTTAAAGCCTCCTGAGAGTAGTGTGGAGCTCCAAAGATACTGTCCGCTAACTAGAGGCATTGGTTGTGAGACTTTCTTAACTCTCTTGTTGTTTATTGATTCAATACTATGTATGCTAGAGTAGGTTGAAATCTTTGAATGCCTATCTAGTTTGGGAGTCTATTGTATGCTAGCCTAGGTGGTAAATGTTAAATACATAACTAGTTTGAGTTTCATTGTAGGACACTACTATAAGCCCCAAATTTATTATTTTGTATTGTGTTCAGTGGGTGCTAGACACTGGCAATCATAATCTGAACCCTAGCATTGTCATGCCCTCTCAGTTCTATGCTGAGAAAACACAGGGTGAATATCCTTGTCCTGTAAAGGACTAAAAGTTGAGTATTGAGTAAATACAGAGTCCATTGGGCATTACTCCGTAGATTAGCCATCACACATTGTGGTGGCGAACCACGTAACCCTTCTGTGTTGTGGAATACTTTTTTTCTGTATTTTGTGAAGTGCGTGGAATGAACTGCAGGATAGGTGTGCAAATCTGGTAAACCTGGCCACTGAGTGGTAGCGAGGTAGATTTGCATACGTTTATGTGTGTGACAGTCTGGTTATTCATCAACGCTGGGCAGCAAAGAAAAGTTAGGGAAAAAATTTTCACACTAATTCACCCCCCTCTCAGTGTCATCCAAGGTCCATCACAACTGACCTCCGAGAAGTATAGAATGCAACACTAAGATTAACATTGGAGTTAGATGATTATGAAAGCGAAGATCATGACTTTGTAACAGGGGAATTAGGCCATTGTAAGTTGGAACAGGGGGTTTCAACATGATTGTGGCAAAGGTTTCAAAAGAGGAACCAAGATTAGTCAGAAGGTAAAATACCTTTCTTTGATCAGGTACAGCCTTTCCGATTGCACTCAACTGATCGCAAATTCTTTTGAAATCCAACAAGAAATCACACAAAGAAACTCCATCACTCTTCTTCAAGAAATGGAGCTTCGAGAGTAACTCGAACTCACCAGCCTTGGACTCCTGAGAAAAGGCAGACGACAGAGCTTTCCAAAGATCTAGGGTAGTCTTGACACCAATAGCAAGGCCAAGAACTGTAAGATAATATGTGGGTTATAATTAATTATTAAATAGATTAATCAGTTGTTCAGTGGGAGTCCAACTTACAGGTGGACTAATCTTAATCTGATTATGAGATAACCAAACTAGTTTACTGTGGGACTGAACCAGTGTTGGGTTTGGTATTCTTTATATACCAACGGTTTGAATCCCTGCAGTCACGGTGATAATTCCTCTCATGTTCCCATAATCAGATAGAAGCATAGGATTCTGTCGGAGACTATAGAAAACTATCTCAGTGGAATACGGCGAAAATCAATCTACAGCGAATGGGTATGTTTCATTACTTTATTTAATTGATTGCATTGTATTCTATGTTTGTATGGAGATCATTAGGGTTACTGGAAACCCTACTAGGATGTGTTCTCTGAATGGGTTGATTGTAGAACCCACAAAGAGATGAAAAATAATTTACAATTGGTATTAGAGCCTTTCTATACAAGTATAGAATCAATGAAAATAAGAATAGTATATTGATTCGTACCTGAATGACTGATTGAAAATTTTTTGGGAGTTTTTTCTTTTCCCTAATTGAAAATCGAATCTGTCAAAATTTTTGTAACCGGAGAAATCCAAGGTATTATATGCCGGATTAAAGGTCTCGGAAAGAGGAGTCCAACGATATAAAAATCGTCCCCGGACTCCATTGGACGCACCCCCACATACCGCAGGAAAATGCGCATGGATCTCACGCGCTGACGGTTATTTCAAAAAAAAAATTCTGAGTGGCGGTGAATCATCGTCGAGTCGACTTGGCGCGACTCGAAAACCCTAATCTGTGTCTCCCTGAGTCAACCGGTGACCGGGCGAGTTGACTCTGGGTCAGCTCACCCGAAATGGGTCGATTTGACCTGAGGAACTGTTTACCCGCTCCAGCGGGTCAACCCAGGCTCGATCCAAGATTCGAAAAGGTACCCGACTGCTTGCCCCGGACGTTCGACCAGAATATCTGTATCCATACCAGAAAATTTTAACCCAATTACCCGATCTATGAACCCAAATATGTGTCCGTTGACCCATTTGGTAGGACCGAAAACTGGTTTGGTCGATCCATTTAGTCCAGACCAGACCGTTTGGTTCTGGTTTAGATCGATCAGGCCCCCGGGTGATGTCATGCGTCCGCAGGGTGTGGTTTGAGCCGAGGTTTGGGATTCGAACAGCGGTTTAGCGGTTCAGTCGAACCGAATCGGCTCCCCCGTGACTAGACCACTTGTTGCCTCTAAAGGGCACGTGAAGGTGCGTTGAGCTTTGGATTTCGACGCAGTTTTTTTGACAGGCTTGTCTCTTCTTGCTCTTCAGTTTGATAGGCTATATGGTTATGTTCGGTGACTCTGGGACATGTATTTTATCAAAAATCACCCTTTTTGGAACATGTTTCATTTTTGTTACATATTGTTCTGTTTATCTTGTCCCAACTATCTGATGAGCACATGTGCATGATTTATGAATTATAACATATTAATTATGTCATTCATGATTATTTATTCTTACTAAATGATAGCAAGTAGAGTTTTGTTAATGTCACAATGGAATTGAGTTGGTTCCACCAAAATGACAAACCTGATTGCATTAGGACATTTTCAAAGCTTAAAATATCTTACACTTTCATGGCAGTCAAGGAAGACAATGTCCACCCAAAAGTGGCGTTGCCAAAGTTAAAGGATAATCATACACCAGATTGAAAGGGTTTTAACTTAGGGTTTTTCAGACACCCAAAGGTGATGGGATTCCTGAAGGTTTTTATTCTTTTGTAGTTTTGCACAGATACTAGAGGACCAGTGCATTCTTGTCCCAAAGGATAAGTTTGTAGATTCAGTTGACTTTAGGGAGGTATATTGATGCTTGCATTTGTTTACATATACATATTTGCTAGCATATCTTCTATGTTAATATGAGTATTTTTTTCACATGCTGGTAATGATTTAGTCAATTGAACTTGTGTTTTGATTACATAATAGGATGTCTTCCACTATGATCGATTTGTCTGTTATTCCTATTCTGTCATGATCGAATTATAAAAAGTGGAGGGAGGAATTAGAGATTACTCTAGGCTTAAATGATTTTGACATAGCTGTCACAGATGATAAACCTACTGAACTTACTATTGATAGTACCCTAGAGGAAAAACTAAAAATGGAAAGATAAACCAATGCGAACAAGAAATGCATGCTTATTATTAAGCGTACTGTACCTGAAACAGTTAGGAACAGTATTACAGAAAAAGAGAATGCAAATAAATTTTTGAAAGCTATCAAAGATAAATATGAAGTTTTTGATAAAGGTAAAAGGGGTGCCTTAATGGCAAAGTTGACTACTAGCAAAATTGATGGTGAAGCTAGTCTTAGGGATCAGATTGTTGACATGCAAGGTGCAACTGAAAAACTCAAGGATATGAGACACCCTGTAGATGATGAGTTTCTAGTTCATTTATGTATAATGCTTTATCACAAAAGTATACTCAGATTAAAGTTGCTAGCAATACCTCTATTACTCCAGGGTCATTCAATGAGTTCATAGGCATAAGTGTTGAAGAGGAGAGTAGACTGAAGAAGGATAAAGGTGAAAGTGTTAGTGCCACAACCTACAAGAAATACCCTTACAAAGGTAGGGGAAAACAGCCTAGTTATGGACCCATGAGAAAAGAAAAGAGCTACTCTAAGAAGGGGAAGAAACCATTTGACAAGCCTAAAGGGGATATAGGACATCAAGACAACTGAGATCTTTCAAAGACAGAGTGTTTCTTGTGCCACAAGAAAGGGCACATGAAGAAGGACTGCAAAAATAGATTGTCTTACCTGGAAAAGAAGAAGAAGGAATCTGGTATTTATCTCTCTCTTGTTTGCTTTGAATCCTTTCATATTAATGTTCCTGTGGATTCATGGTGGATTGACTCGGCTTCCTCCATTTATGTCACTCATTCCTTACAGGGGCTTCTATCCAGGAGGATGCCAAGCAAGGATGAGGTGAAGGTGTTCGTGGGGAATGGAGTAGAAGTCGACGTTGAAGCCATAGGATTAGTTAGGATTCATATAGATTATGATATTTTTATTGATTTAGAAGACGTTGTTTATGTTTCCTCCATGATGAGGAATTTGATTTTTGTTTCTAGACTTGCCAAGAAAGGTTATTGTTGATCTTTTAATTAAGAGGATTTTCAATTGTCTTATAATTCTTCTGCTATTGGAAATGGTGTTATTGTTGATGGACTTTATAGATTAAATACTGCTCCCCTCATGGTTATGAATGTCTGTTCTAAACGTTCTAAATTGGATAAAAATTCTGCTACCCTTTGGCATAGACGTTTGGGACATATATCTATAGACAGGATGAAAAGGCTTGAGAAGGACTGTGTTTTAAAATCTATGAATTATGATGATATGAATGTTTGTGTTGACTGTATAAAAGGAAAAATGACAAGGTCAAGAAAGATGAAGGCTGTCCGTAGCGAGGGATTGATAGATTTGATTCATACTGATATCTGTGGCCCTTTTCCTACTCGTACACTTGGAGAAAATAAATATTTCATTACCTTTACTGATGACTTCTCTCGCTATGGTTATACTGATCAACATCTTGGTCATTTGCCAAGTATTTACAGGATCAAGGTATAGTACGTTAATACTCTTTGCCTAGTACTCCACAGCAAAATGGAGTAACAGAAAGGAGAAACATGACTCTCATAGATATGATGAGGAGCATAATGAGTAATACTAATCTTCCTTTATCCCTATGGGGTGAGGCATTAAAGATTGCAGCATATATTCTTAACAGAGTATCAAGTAAATTAGTTCTAAAGACACCATTTGAGCTTTGACTAGCAAAAAACCTAGTATGCTTCATTTTCATGTTTGGGGCTACAGAACAGAGGCAAGACTGTATAATCCTCAGGAAAAGGTGTTTGATTCTAGAACAGTGAGTTGTTATTTTGTGGGTTATCCAGATAGATCAAAGGGGTTCAGATTCTACTGTCTTAATTCTATAAATAGGATAGTAGAAACCATTCATGCTAGGTTTATTGAAGATGCTGAGGAGTGCTTCAACCAAGAAATCTAGATTTTGATGAGGTTGAAGTTGAGGTTGTTACTGAAGTTTCTCAGTTACAGGTGCAACCTATCATTCCAGAAGAACCTGTGATGGAGATGCCTGAGACTGTCGTTCCTCAGGATCCTATTCAGGCTGATGTTCATGTTGCTATTGTAGAGCCAAAGGGTGAATTGAGAAGGTCCACAAGGCCTCATAAGTCAGCTATTTCTTCTTATTATGTGACTTATTTGACTGAGAATGATTTTGATATTGGGCAGTAAGAAGATCCCACAAGTTTTCAGGATATTGTAAATAGTAGTAATGCTTCTAAATGGCTAGATGCAATGAAGGATGAGTTGACATCTATGGACCACAACAAGGTATGGGAACTTATGGATTTACCTAAAGGTTGTGTACCCATAGGCTCAAAATGGGTATACAAGACTAAGTGTGATTCCAAAGACAGAGTTGAGCACTACAAAGCCAGATTAGTAGCAAAGGGGTTCGCACAAAGGGAAGAAATTGATTACATGGAAACATTCTCCCTAGTTTCTAAAAAGGACTCATTCAGAGTTATTATGGCATTGGTAGCTCATTTTAATCTGGAGCTGCACCAAATGGATGTGAAGACAACATTTCTAAATGGAGATTTGACAGAGGAAGTTTATATGGTCCAACCAGAAGGTTTTAAGGAAAAAGATAAGGAAAATATGGTTTGTAAACTTAAGAAGTCTATTTATAGACTAAAGCAAGCTTCAAGGCAATGGAATCTAAAGTTTCATCTGATTATATCTTCTTTTGGATTCATTGAAAATTTGTTTGATCAATGCATCTACATGAAGATTAGTGCGAGTAAGTATATTTTCCTTGTCTTATATGTTGATGATATCCTATTGGCTAGCAACGATATGGGCTTACTTGTTGAAACTAAAGGTTTTCTGTTTGAAAATTTTAAAATGAAAGATATGGGAGAAAGTACCTTTGTACTTGGCATAGAGATATGTAGAGACAGAAAAAGGGGACTACTGGAACTATCTCAAAAGGCATATATTGATCGTGTTCTTAAGCGGTTCAATATGTCTACATGTTCAGGTGGGGATTTGCCTATGAGCAAAGGAGAAAAGTTAAATAAGAAACAGTGTCCAAAGAATGATTTTGAAAAAGGCTTTATGGATGATAAGCCATATGCTTCGACAGTAGGGAGTTTGATGTACGCACAAGTTTGTACTCAACCTGATTTGACTTTTGCAGTGAGTGTTCTTGGTCGTTTCCAGTCCAATGCTGGTCCTACTCATTAGACAGTAGCAAAGAAGGTTATGAGATATTTACAGAGGACCAGGGACTACATGCTTATATATCGCAGTGGTACTATCCTTGAGGTAGTTGGATATTCTGACGTAGATTTTGCTGGTTGCACTAATGATTTGAAATCCACTTCAGGATATGTTTTTATGATTGCAGGTGGTGCCATCTCTTGGAGGAATGCTAAGCTGACACTTCTGGCTACATCGACCAAGCATGCAAAGTATGTAGCTTTATATGAAGCTACTAGTCAAGCCATGTGGATAAAGAACTTCATTTCTGGCTTGAATGTTGTTGACTCTATTTCTAGATCTATTTTGATACACTGTGATGACAATGCAGTAGTGCTCTTTGTAAAGAATAATGATAAGTGTGGTGGTTCTAAACACATATTTGTTGGTGAAAGAAAAGATCACTTCTCAAGACATCACAGTTGAGCTTATTTCGATAGATTACATGATTGCAGATCCTCTGACAAAGGTTTTGCCAGTGAAGATTTTCCAAGGACATGTGTCGAGCATGGGTGTTGTTGAGTCTTTCGATGTCATTAGTTAGTGGGAGATCTTTCATTTGTGTTCTTGTAGACTTTGTTTATGTTTAATATTCATTAGTCTTGTTTTTATCTAGACATGATTATTAATAAAAGTCATGGTTATTTTTTATTCAACATTTATTCATTGCTATCATTGCTGTATTACATTTTACATGACATGTCATTGATAAAGGGCAGTATTAAGCCATATGAATGGGATATTTTTAGCCATAGTTCACGGTGGTGTGCCAAAGAGTGATATTGATCAAAAGGATATGTCGCGGGTTGCTACAGTCAATATTAAGGTTTGTTGCCTATGAGGTTTATCAAGGCAATTTAGGACTCACATGAAAATTATATTTTCATGCATTCATCTCAAGGCGGTTCACGTTGTTAAGCAAACCTCTGTATGTGGTTGACAGAAGGTTGTACATTTATTGTTGAGGTATACTTTCCGTTGTTGTTTGACATTGGTAGGCTTGGTAACTAGATCAAATATATGATGGGTTTTGTAATTGGATTCCATAGCCACACTGACCAATGGTGATTTATAATTAATGTAGCCTAAGTGGGAGAATGTAAGATAATATGTAGGCTATAATTAATTATTAAATCTGTTAATCAATTGTTCAGTAGGAGTCCAACTTACAGGTGGACTAATCCTAGTCTGATTATGAGATAAACCAAACTGGTTCACTGTGGGACTAAACCAGTGTTGGGTTTGGTATTCTTTATATACCAATGGTTTGAGTCCCTACAGTCATGGTGATAATTCCTCTCCTATTTCCATAATCAGAGAGAAGCATAGGAATTTGTCGGAAACTGTAGAAGACTCAAATCTCAGTGGAATACGACGAAAATCAATCTACAGTGAATGGGTATGTTTCATTACTTTCTTTAATTGATTGCATTGTGTTCTATGTTTGTATGGAGATCATTAGGGTTATTGAAAACCCTACTGGGATGTGTTCTCTGAATGGGTTTATTGTAGAACCCATAAAGAGATGAAAATTAATTTACAAGAACCTCTTCAGAAAGGGTTCCTGTGATCCATGCCTTCACCAACCGATTGGTTCTCACCCAAGACTTGTAGTCTGGGTTGAGATTAGAACTCCCGTCCTCGAAAAAAACTTCAGACGGCGGTGCCGGAACATCTTCACTGATAAAGCAGACCAAGTCTTGGCTTTCAATCAAGGTGCGAATCTACGTTGCCCAAAGCAGATTGCCGAAATTCAGCTTCAACGAAACAAAGTTGGAGACGTTGAGTGTCAAGGGGATATAAATACAAAAGATCAGATCTTGGAGCTACCATTGCCGAAGACGAAGTCAAGAAATCAAAAAAAGCTGCGCAGCACCCTTTGATACCATATGAGAAATAGAATAGAGCGAAAGAAGAAGAAACCAGAGATTCACATCCATTCCTCCCAGAGGTTTGGGAGGAGGGGGGACGCTTCTGTTGGATGGCCGATACGTGGGGCTCGGGTGAATCCAAACCCTCCATCCGAGCCGACAAGTTGAGCCGACAAGGGGTATCGGCTCAGATGGAGGGCTCGGATTCACCCGAGCCTCATGTGTCGGTCATCCAACGAGGGCGTCCCCCTCCTCTGTAGAGGATGTGTGTTTACACTTTTCCTTTTTATAGACTCTTCTACAGTCTATAACCAATATTACATAATATCTAACTTGTAAGTACCGGTTACTTTAACATATGGACCATATAGCCTATGGGCTTACATGGGCTGACTATCTATTCTTCTATAGACTCAACTACTAGATGAGAATAACCAGCAACAGAAGCAGCTTCAAGCCCCGATCTGATCGCTTAAGCTTTCCCCATAGCAGTTGAGAGGAAAAAGGCTCGTTCAGATACTCCAAGCAACGGTTGTCCCAAGGAATCGCGAAAAACAAATCCAATACCTCCTCGCTATTGCTCCATGGCTGCATCTGTATTAAGCTTAATAGAATTATGAGGAGGTGACCAATATGATAGAGACGATGGTCTCATCGTAGTGGTTAAAGGAGAGGCAGCAGAAATAGGAATTGTAGCCGCCATGTACTCATTAAAAGCCGATTGAGCTCTTCTTATAACATCTATGGGAGAAGATTGTTTTTGCTCAAAGTAGAGCTCATTTCGATCTAGTCAAAGAAACCATGAAGGCAGTAAAAGAAAACACCTAACGACTTACAGATTTATCTTCTTCACTGGAAAAAAAAAATTGCAACATCTTTCAAAATTGACGTTTTCCACCTTCTCTCACAATCATAAATTTGGATTTTCAAAGCTTTGCTTTATCAGTTGACAAAATACATTTGGATTGAATTTAACATCTAAGTAATAGAGACCATAAGATTTATATATATATATCCTTAAATTTGACTCTATACCATTTACAAGGTTATCAAGGATACCATCTTCATTTTCTCAAAATCCACCTTTCTTCCTATTTCGTTAATCCCATAAAATCTTGCCTCAAACTAGGATGAGGAGTCCTTGGACAGCGAGGACTTAGCCTTGGAGCCTCACGATGTCCCTTCTTGCTGGGAAGACAATTACTGTAGCTTTACCCTTCTTTTTTTCTAGAAGAAGTAGCCGTCGTTAGAGGCCTTCCGGTCGTCTGAAAGATGTGTGACATTTCGTGTGAATTTTGGCTTGCTTCTTTGCCGGGCTTAATTGGGTTTGGCTAGGTTGGCCATTGGTCCAGTTGTTTTGTGATTTGGTTCTCATCTTTTCATGGCAAGCTTGTTGTAGTGGTTTTGTTGTCTTTGTCCCTTTTTTGTTGAAAGTCGTTTCCCTCATAGAAGGTGTTTATTTTTTTTCCCATCTACTCTTCTACTTTTTTTTTTCTTAAGCAATAAATGATCAAAGCATAAAAATAAAAATAAAAATAAAATAAAAATAAAAATATAAATATAAATAATAAAATAAAGAAAAAAATTTCATCTACACCCCATTAAGGATTGCTAACATCATCTACACCCATAAGAATGCAAAAACATCACCTAGGTCCTAAAAACTTTGATGTGCTAATCAAAGAAGTCCACTCCGTTACAATACTCCCATTAGATGCTGATGTCAGCTGCATTGGAATATTTCATAGACAATACTACCCTTTTAGCCAATTGAAAATACCATTATACCCTTTACCCAAACCATCATCTGCAACCCAAAGACCTACCCCTGTCGTACTCGCTCGCAAGATGAATTCGCAAGTCTTTCTCTTCCTGCAAGCCAAATTGACATCGAATTGAAGAACGTTTGACCAGGAAGACCACAACTGGCCACAAAAGACTGAGTCATCGATACAAGAAAGAACCACTCTGTATTCGTAACCTCTTCATCGACAGTGTCATCAGAAGAAGCCGACGCACCAGAGATCAATGAATTGAGCTCTCGAAGAGAACTGCCAGAAAATCACATAAGTCCAACTCTCGCGAGCACCTTCGATTAGAGCTTGTAGCCGTTGCTGAAGCATCTCTTGACTGAGCAACATCGAAGGTTGGGTTTGAGCGAAGGTTTTGGAGGGATCAGCTGTGTTAATTGTGTTCGATGTAGAAGCTGAAGACGAAGAAGCCCAACCGAAACCTCCCATATCAGAAGCCAGGAAAGCTTCCATCATCGAAGCGTTATCATCCGTCCACAGATTCATGGTCGGTAATCCATAATCCGTCATTCCATAAACAACTAAAAAAAAAAGAGGGGTTTTACAGACAAAAAGCAGAAAACCAAGTGATAATCAAAAGCAATTACAACAGCGAAAAACCAGAAAAAGAGCCATCACAACTGATTCTCAGAGTAGTTTCTGATGAAACTTCGCCAGTGACTGAAGATGAGAGTAGACCAGGTGATAATTAACACCGAAAAACCTGAAGAAGAGCCATCACAACTGATTCTCAGAGCATTTTTTGACGAAACTTTGTCGGTGACGGAAGGAGGAGAGAAGAGAGAAGCGAAGATGAAGGAAGTGGGCTTGTCTGCGCTGATGGCGAGCTTGATATGTGGGGGCAAGGGGGACGATGATTTCAATATCATTTGTATTTAGAGTTCATTTAAGTCCTTGACCTCTTTCCTATTTTTTTTTCCGCTTGATATCAATAATCCACTTCTTTTGGAACTTCCCCTCCCCCCTGATATTGTCAATCCCTGGAACCCTCTTTTTGGTGGCTTTCGATCGAGAGGTGTTGACGATGAGTTAAGTGATGAGGGAGGTCATCGTCGCTAGTGAGGGAGCTCGTCACAGTGACTCCAAATTAGGGCTTGGCTGTGTCAAAACGAAAGGGTGGGAAAGAGTGAACACGAGAGAGTGAAAATGAAAGAGGAAGAGAAAATATAAATTTAATTTCAAGGACAAATTAGTAAATCAATATAATTTTTTAATTTTTCAATTTATAATATGAGGGGTAAAACTGTATTTTAACAATTTTAGTGATTTTCGTCAGTTAAATGGACCTAGGTGATGTTTTTGCATTCTTGTGAGTATAGATGATATTAGCAATCCTTGATGGGGTGTAGATGAAATTTTTCATAAAATAAAATAAAATAAAAATAAAAATAATAAAATAAATCAAAAGGTGACAGATCGTTGCCATTTCAAACTTTCGTTGGCTCTACAATTATGAAAATATGGGTTCCCCCTAACCTGTATGAGGTAGATAATACCAATGGTACAAAAAAATTTGGTGTACACGAAACTTGTACCCAACCCACCCTTTTGGATCAGTCTTTGTTGGAATCGAACTTGATGTGATCAGATCATAAAAGTTGAAAAGCGTACGAAAGCACCATATATAATTGCACCTATTTCAGTGAGATAGAGGTAAAACTTGATCATAAGATGTAAAATTTATTTTATTTTTCCAATGTAAAGGATTTGGATGCAAAGTCAAGTTGACTAAATATGACATTATTTGGAATTAGTTACATAGTACTATTATGATAGCATGTACTGTAATAATTACATAAATTTCCTTTTAAAGCTTAAAATTTTCATTTCCTTTCGCTTCAATTCCCCTTGTAGCCGATAAGGGCCCTAACAACTTATAAATAAGGACTACCAATCTTGTGATTCCAATTGGATGATTAATCATGCAAACTATAGTTTTCTTGGAATTTTAAAGGTGCATGAATGGCAAGCAATTGCCACCGATCTTTCGAAAACTACCATTTCAAACCCTGTAATTGATAACATGGATAGGGTGAAATTCGCAGGTGTTGAGTTTTTTGCAATCGATGCTGCTACAAGAAGTGACATCATATATCCAAAGTCGAAAGTATTTCAATTGGATGAGATGTGGAATTTGAAGGAGTGGGATATGAGAGTACTCAAAAGAAGGAAAAGAGTTTGGATTTAAATCCTATCATGCCCCTCATGTCTGGCATGATAAAATCCAATGACTTTATGGTGTGTCTACACTATCTTGTCTTTTCTGACTACATCGAGTCAAGGTCTTCTCCACATCACCTTATCCAAAGGCTACATCAACTGATGACATGTTATTGTCCAAAAGTTGACTTGCATCCTGTCTCCATCCTTTCTCTCATCTTCCATTTGTATGCCGCATTATTTTAAAGCCATTAGTACTAAACAATCATATATTTTTCTTTAAGCTCAAGTTGTTGTGGTGTCAAACAATTTTAAAGGAATCTTAAAGGATTAGGGCAACTGGCATCATTTGAGATTAAATATCCAAACTTGTTATAAGAACAAGTCAACACGTGAGGTAGAGTTTCAGCATCTCATCGCACTCAAAGGGTTGACGATCAATGTCTAAAAACGTAAATTCAATGAATTCAATGGACATTCCTGTGAGTTCGGATCACCTATATATACATGTACTACTCATAGGATTTCATCACCATTGATGTGGTGTGTAATCCATCTCTAGAGTGTGGGACCCATTCGATATGAATGGTGATAGAATCTCAAAAAAGATACAAGTACATATAGGTGAACTATTATTCTCCATTCTTACCATCCTGAATCATTCATATTTTTAATTGTTGAAGAATCTTTCATTTTACCTACTTGAGTACTTAGGAGGTTGAATTAAAATCCTCTCCTCCCAGAGATTCGGGAGGAGGGCCGGCAGCCTGGATGGATGGCCGACACCTAGGGCTCGGGTGAATTCAAGCACCAACACTGAGCCGACAAACTGAACTGACAAGGGGTGTCGGATAGGATGGAGGGTTTGGATTCACCCAAGCCCCACGTATCAACCATCCAATGGGAGCGTCTCTTTCCTCCTGAATCACTAGGAGGAGAGGATGTGAATCCTAAGACGTTTCGTTAATTGATTAGAAAAAGAGCAAAAATTCAGAGTTCGAATCAATATTGCATGCATGTATACATGTACTCTCCATGTGATCCCATCATTGTCATGTAGTGTAAGACCCTCCTCTAGAATATAGAACCCACTAAATATAAATGAAGATGAATACCCATAAAAAAAATACTAGTATATACAAGTGAACTATTCTCAAAATTCCTCACTTCAAAAAAAAAAAAAAAAAAAAAACAACACACCGATAGAGACAACGGACCAACGAACCTCAGATCCATAGCAAACCCACGTTTCAAAGACAGTTGGGTGATCTGGTCATCCTGGATTTGAACGTTCTCAGATAAATAAATTAGATTACAGCTGGTCTTTCCAAACAAATATGGGATGAAATGTTTTTAAAGACAGCTTAGTAATACAAACAAACAAAATATACAAAATACATCATTGGATACCAATGTGATAACCTAAGATAATTTTATAAAACTCATTTTACTATATCAGAAAAAATTACAAGTCACATCACTCATATTGGCAAACTCACATGAAAAAAATTAATCATAAAGCCACAAGACATTTTACAAATCAATCCAAATCTAATAAAAGAAACCAAATTTGGAGAAGATTCAAAATTCACATTTTCTTAAGTACTTTACTGTCTAGAACATCTCATTTTCGAAGAAGATTCAAGATCCACATAGTCAGTGTTTGGAATAAACTCGGTCTTATTGAATTTTCTACCAAAGACCTTTGAAGGAGTGTGCTCTTTAAATCCTCCATCACCTACTCAAAGCTGTACGTACTCTCTTACGGATTCATATTCTTTCTGAAAAGGTGTTGGCAGCCCACCTCTATTGAACAAATGAATGCGATTTTATCTCATTTTCAAAAAATTCACATGTGATCCTCCATGGCATTCCGACGTTATTAAAAAGGAGTTCATCTTTATGGTGTGTCTACATAAATTCACATCTTCTCCTCCTAGAAGTTCAAAAAAAAGGGGGATGTTCCTGTTGGATGGCCGACATGTGAGACTCGGATGAATCGGAGCCCTCCATCCGAGCAGACACTGAGCCGACAAACTAAGCCAACAGGGGGTGTTAGTTCAAATAGAGGGCTCAGATTCACACGAGCCCCACGTATCGGACATCCAACGGGGGCGTCCCCCTCCTCCAGAACTTCTCGGAAGAGAGGATGTGGATCCGTGTCTACACTATCTTGTCTTTTTCTAACTGCATTGAGTCAATGTCTTTTCCACATCATCACCTTACCCAAAGGCTACATCAACTGATGATATGTTATTGTCCAAAAGTTGACTTGCATCCTGTCTCTATCCGCTCTCTCATCTTCCATTTGTATGCAGGTTTATTTAAAGCCATTAGTACTAAACAATCATATATTTCCCTTTAATCAGCTCAAGTTGCCGTGGCGTGAAACAATCTTAATGGATTAGGGCAGCTGACATCACTTGAGATTCAATATACAAACCTGTTATAAGAACAAGTCAATACGTGAGGTAGAGTTTCAACATCTCACCGAACTCAAAGGGTTGACGATCAATGTCTAAAAACGTAAATACAATGAACTCAATGGATGTTCTCGTGAGTTCAGCTCCCTGCATGTATATGTATTTTTCATAGGATCTTATCGTCATCGATATGGTGTGGAACACATCTCTAGAATGAGGGACCCACTGGATATGAATGATGATAGGATCTTAAAGAGAATACAAGTACATGTAGGTGAACTATTCTCCATTCCTACCGCATCAAGAATCCTTCATATTTTTAATTGTTGAATAATCTTTCACTTTACCTACTTGAGTACTTAGGACGTTTCGTTAGTTGATTAAAAAAAGAACAAAGTTTCGAGTTTGGATCACTTGCATGTACATGTATTCTCCATGGAATCTCATCATACCCACCTCTAGAGTGTGGAACCCAATGAACATGAAAGGTGATAAAATTTCATGAAAGATACAAATACATACAAGTGAAATATTCTCAAAATTCCATAGGAAAAAAAAAAAAAAAAAAAACCCAAGTGACAGCAGACCTACGAATATTCTCATATGCATAGCAACCCCACGTTTCAAACCCACGTTCTTCCTAGCATTCGAATGTTCAAAAATAAAATACGCCCCCGTTTTGTATAAATCATTACTGCTGGGTCTTTCCATAGAATATCTCTTCCGAGCTTTCTATTTAAAATGAACTGAAAAGTCAAAGGTATCATACCAATTTAAGGAGTGTGCTCTTTAAATCCTCCATCACCTATTCGAAGGCGTAGTTTCTTACGGTTTCATATTTTTTTCAGAAATGGTGTTGACAACCCAACTCTGTTGAACAAATGAATGCGGCTTCATTTGAAAAATCCACACGTGATCCTTCATGGGATTACGACATTCTCAGATAAATATGCCCCCGTTTGATACAAATCTTTATAGCTGGGTCCTTCTAAACAAATACAAGATCAAATGTGGCCAAACAAAAACTATTAAAAAAATACAGTCGCTCTTGTAAAGCTTTCTATTTAAAGGAATGAATGGAGAAGCTAGAAGGATCATTCAAGAACTCAAGACCTTTCTAGCCCATATCTGTTTGTGCTTCCATCTATCATTCATCCCTTTGCTTCTTGATCATTACAAACAATGGTTGATGCTCTGGTTTCCAGTGTCATTGGGCAATTGGCCACAATCATCCAGAAAGAGATCGAACAAGAGGTACGATTGGTCATGGGTGTGGGAAATGACGTCGACAAACTCTTACGTACTTTTACGAAAATCCAGGCCGTGCTCAAGGATGCTGAGGAGAAGCAAATTAGGGAAATTTCAGTACAGCTTTGGTTACAAGAGCTGAAAGACGTAGCTTATGACATTGATGATGTGTTGGATGAGTGGAGCACTGAGATTCTCAAATCACAATTACAGGGAGTTGATGATTCTCGCATCAACCTTAGTAAGAAGGTATGCACCAGCAACTTGCTTTTTCCTTGCTTTGGTTTCAAGAGAATCAGTTTGCGCCATGACATTGGTCATAGGATAAAGGGGATCATAGAAAAACTAGATGGAATTGCAATTGAGAAAGATAAATTTCGTTTTATTGAAACTAGTAGCAATGAAAGAATAGATGAGTCAAAGAGAAATATAGAATCAATGACGAAGCTACAAACTAGCTCCTGCGTTGATTTCTTGGAGGTATTTGGTCGCGATGTGGAAAAAGAACTCATAATAAGCAAGTTGCTAAGTGAGAGCAGTACTGAACAAGAAGTACAGTACCTCATATCCATTGTGGGTATGGGAGGTATGGGTAAAACGACCCTTGTCCAACTTGTTTTCAATGACAATAGGGTTAAGAATTATTTCAATAAAAGAATATGGATTTATGTGTCTAAATGCTTTGACAAAGTGAAGATCGCCATGCATATCATTACTGAAATGGGTGGGAATTACATTAATGTCACCCAAGGTGGTCATGATATTACATGGGAAGCTATACATCGTCAACTGAATAGTTGTATTGATGGAAAGCGTTTCCTACTCGTGCTAGACGATGTGTGGAATGAAGATCCTATGGAGTGGGACCCGTTGAGGCTTTCTCTCAAATGTGGTGCTCAAGGAAATAGAATTATTGTCACAACACGCAACGAGAGAGTTGCAAACATTATGGGCACAACCTATGTCCATAAGTTAGGAATATTGTCAGATGAAGCCAGTTGGTCTTTATTGAGACATTATGCATTTGTTGGAAAGCAAGAAGATGATCAGGGTAAGAACGAATTTGAAGAAATTGGCATCAAACTTGCAGAGAAGTGTAAGGGATTGCCTCTTTCAGCAAAGACTTTAGGAAGTTTTTTGCGCTTCAAAAAGTCAAAACGGGATTGGCAAGGTGTGTTGGAAAGTGATTTATGGAAGGTTGTGGCAACTGGTGATAAATCAGTCTTGCCGGCTCTTTTACTAAGCTATTATGACTTGCCCTCTTATTTGAAACAATGCTTTGCATATTGTTCTCTCAGCTTCAGAAATTCTTGCATTGTAAAAGAGGAGACAATCTTAAAGTGGATGTCGCAAGGCTTTATAAGTGATAATTTGGCAACAAGTACTAGTGATGAAGATTTGATTAGTGTAAGTAATGAGTACTTCAATAATTTGGCCATGCGCTCATTTTTTCAAAAAGACGTTGAAAATTCGAAAGGTAGAAATGAATTTTTCGAAATGCATGATCTTGTCTATGATTTTGCAAAATCCCTTGTAGAGAAGGAATGCTTTACTTTGACGACTAAAGATACTAATGCTCATCAAATATCCAACTTTAGTAGAGCCCGTCATTTATATCTAGTAATAGATGATGAGACAAGTATGATTCCTTCTTGCATTTATCAAGCAAAGAATTTGCGCACTCTTACTATACAAGGTCAGATTCCTTTACTTCGTTCTGAGTTTTTTCATCGTTTAACATGTTTGAGGACACTAGTTTTGAGTGCTACTGATCTTGAGGAGGTTCCAAATGAGATAGAGAAGTTGATACATCTAAGGTACCTTGACTTGTCTGAGACAAAGATTAAAGAAGTACCTAAAACAGTGACTAATCTGTACAATTTGCAATCATTAGACCTTGAAATATGTGAAAATCTCTGCAAACTACCTGAAGGGATTGGGAGATTGGTCAATTTGATTTATCTTGATCTGACAGAATGCCGCCAACTAAGTTACTTACCAGAAGGAATTGGGAAATTAACCAAGCTGCATAGTTTGTCAGACTTCATTATTGGTGGGGTGGAGAGGGGAGGATGTAAGATTAGAGAACTAAAAGATCTCAATTTCCTTAAAGATTCTCTAGATATAATAGGTTTAGGGAGAGTAGAAAATGGAGACGAGGCTAAGATGGCATGTTTGAAGAATAAACAATACCTTCATACTCTCAATTTCTATTTTGAAGAATATACCGGTGTTTCACGAGTTGATGATGTTGTTAATGATGAAGAAGGGGATGACCAAGAAGAAGAAGAAGAAGCAGAAGAAGGAGAAACAATTGATGTGTCTTCAGTTGATGAAGAAGCAAATGATGAAGAAGAAGATACAGATGAAGAAGAAGAAGAAGAGGAAGAGGAAGAGGAAGAAGAAGTTGATGGAGGAGATACGTTGTCAAGGAGGATGGAGGATGTACTAGAAAGTCTCCAACCAAATCCAAGCCTTGAGAAACTTACGATTAATGACTACCCCGGTGCTGTGTTCCCCAAGTGGATGGTTAGTCATTCAGACTTCATGATTTTATCCAATCTGATTTTTTTGGAACTAAATAACTGCTGGAAGTGTAAGCAATTGCCTCCGGCTCTATGGAAACTACCATCCCTTGAAACCCTTGTAATATCTGAAATGAATATGGTGACATTCATGGGTGTTGAGTTTTTTGGAATTGATGGTGCTACAAAAAGTGACACAATATTCCCAAAGTTAAAAGTATTTTCGACAAGTACGATGGATAATTTGGAGGAGTGGGACATGAGAGTGCCAGAAGAAGAAGATTGGAAACAGTTCATCTTTATGCCACATCTCCAGTATATTAATCTTATAGGATTGCCCAAGTTAAGGTCGTTGCCACAGCACCTTACCGAGGGTACATCCCTGAGAAAATTGTTCATATGGGACTGTCCAAAGTTGACTTGGAGCCTCTCTCCATCTTCCCATCTTTCATTTCAACACATTGAAGAATTGATTTTAAAAGAGGACGCAGGTTCATTTTCAAAATCATTGGTACCAAACAACCACCACATGTTTCTCCCTAAACTCAAGTTGTTGCGTATCAGGAAATCACCTTACTCCTCACTACCTCAAGGCTTAGGGCAACTCACATCACTAGAGATTCTAGATATCCGAACTTGTTCTAAGATCAAATCAATACCAGAGGAGGAGTTGCAATGTCTCACGACACTCCAAGAGTTGACAATCAAGAGGTGTCCTACCCTGAAACGATGGTGCCAGAAGGAGATAGGAGACGATTCGAGCAAGATATCCCGCATCCCCAATATCTTTATTGACGATGAGAAGATCAAATGAGGGGCAACTTCCATAATAACAAAGGCAGTAGAGGAAAAAGAAGGGACACGACATCACATACTTGAAGGTAAGCGCACTGTGTTTGTTTATCCTTTAAGCAGTTCTAATGTGGCGAAGTTCATGTTGCTTTCTTATCATTCTATATATACAAACTATTTTTTAATTTTCCATTTATCCTTTTTAAACTATCGATCGAGCCCGTCTGAATTCTAAATGTACCACATTAGCAAGGCTCAACGCAGCGTCCACCATTTCCCATTTGATGAAAAGGAAGGAAAAGATCCGAATAATCTGGGGTTAACGAAGACGATCACTGATACCGATGAGCATTTCCACAGCAATTTCGCTTCTAGGTATGTCTGTAACTCTCTTCTCAGGTCTTTGTTCTGGATTTTGGATTTTGGATTTTGGATTTTGGATTTTGTTTCTGATCAATTGGCTGTGGTTAATTAGGGATTTATGGTTCAAGATTCCAGAGAACTCGAATGCTCAATCCTAATGCTCGTACCGATGTTGGACGGAATCGAACCTAGCCTTCTTCACCACCCAGCTCCATGCAGGTCTTCCAAAATTACACTTTCTTTTTTCGTTTTTTGAATTTCTACTTCTTTCTTCTTTTATTGATTGATCATATCAGAGCTCAAGTTGCTGCGTGTGAGGGAATCACCCTACTCCTCTTTACCTCAAGGCTTAGAGAAACTTACATCTCTTGAGATTCTGGATATCAGAACCTGTTCTAAGATCAAGTCAATGCTTGAGGGGGAGTTGCATCATCTCACCGCACTCCAAGAGTTGACGATCATGAGGTGTCCTACCTTGAGACAACGTTGCCAAAAGAAAATTGGAGAAGATTGGTGCAAGTACCTCACATCCCAAAAGTCTTCATTGATGGCCAGAAGATAAAAAATGAGGGGTACCAACTTCCAAAAGAACACAGGCGGGCAATGGAGGAAAAAGAAGCATACAGGGCACAACACGTCACATACTTAAAAAAGGTAAGCATTGGTAATTCATTAAGCAGTTCTGATGTAGCAAAGTTTGTGCTCCTTTCTCATTATAAAACTACTTTTTATTCCTCCAGATTACCAAGAAAACCAGCAGACCTCTTCAACTCCTCCGTTAGAAATCTCACCATCTCCCATCTGATGAAAGAGAGAAATTGGAAAAATCTAGGGGTGATGACGAAGATTGCTTTCAGATGTCTGTATATCTCTTCCCAGGTCCGTTGATCATTTGATTTGTTATTTGGTTCTTTCTTTATTTATTTATTTGTTTTGGATTTTTGATTTCGTTTCTAATCGATTGGTTGTAGTTAATATAAATACATTTTTTTTTCTTCTTCTTCTTCTTTTTTAATTTTTAAATTCTAGTTCTTTCTTTTTTTCATTTTTCTTTTTTCTTTTTTTATTCTTTTATTGATTGATCATATCAGAGCATGCTCTATGTGTTAAGGTTTTGCCATTTTGATTTTGAAAATCTTTGATTGAAAGAGAAGTTCTCTTAAAATGGGAAAAAATGAAAAACAAATTTACTTAAGAGATGATACCCAGCTAGGATGGTTTAACTCACCAATCAATTTTAGCCCCAAGCAAGTATCTTCAACACTAGTCCACTTTGACAGAAATTATAAAAATAACAATAGATTCTACCATTATGAAATGTAAATGTATTTTTTTGTCTCTTTAGCTAAGCATAAGGTCATTTTAATTTATGAGAGGCTTGCAGGAGGCGAAAAGGCTGGGTGTAAGGAAGTTATTGGTTGATTGTGATTCAAGCTCAGTGGTGGATTGTCTGGTCAGAGTTGAATTTCCTTGGGATTATATGCAATTGTGGAATCGTCTATTAGCTGACCTATCCAGTACTCGGATCAGGTTCAGGCATTGTTCTAGATAATCTAGCTAAAAGAGCTGGTACAGAGCTGGTGTAAACTTGGACCTCATGCCCTGGCTGGTGTGGGACACTTCGATTGTTCAAGATTTTGATTTAATTATTAGTTTTTCTGGTAGGACCCTACTGATAGCAATACTGAAGGTAGAGCTTTTACTACCATCGAACTTGTGTACTCTACTATTTTATTTTCCATCTTTCTAATACAATCATGGCCTTTGGCATAAAAAAGGTATTTTAATTTGAGATTCAATTTTAAGTTTAAACCCTTTCTCGTGCTTTCCTTTTTTGTTCACCGTCTTACCGCATTACAACAGTTGTTTGTTGTTTTAAGAAGTGAAGCTCCAAGAGATATGTTGTTGCCTTGGAGAATGCTTTCTCCTAGGACTTAAGACTGTTGAGTCAGTGGGCAATCCATTTATTTGAAGAAGTTCACGCACACTTTTAGCCCCAATACTATGGCAAATTTAAAGTGTTGGTACTCCCCAGTTATTAAATATGGTGATGGCTCCGCTAAACCTGGGTTTGCCTTCTAAGAAATATTTATTCAATGTAAGAAAAAAAAGGTCCAAGGTAGGAAACAATTTCTTATCTCACATGCCGGGAGATAGGTAAAGCTAACATACGTTTCTTATTCCATATCAAACTTTATCCTACTTAGTAATAGGTCCTGGATTCTTTTAAGGAATGAAACTGAAATATAAAAAAACTATCCCACCACCACCCCCAATTAATTGCACCACTCTGTACTACTGCACACATATTAGAGTGGTGCTATAGATCTAAGCACAATTAGTTGTCATCTTTCTGAGAGATGAATAGTTTTTGCAAAGAAGGGTACGTTGAAGGAAGTGAACATTACCTACATAATGTTGATTAAAGATCATCACTTATCCTTATCATTCTATTGCTCTATTAGTTCTAACTTTCCTCTTCATAAAGTCAATCTGCTAAATGCCAATGTCGCCTGTTAGAAAACAAATGTTCACTTTTCTTGCATAAATTTTTTATAATGGTTCTTCTTTCATGTTTAAGGGCATCAATAGTTTGAAGGCACATGGTAAAAGTGCAAAAGATAGCTACTTGTTAAATGGTTGTACATGTTAGAGTTCCCTCTGCAAGGATTTCCTGCTTTGATTTTAATCTTCAGTAAACAAAAATGCAATGGGTGTGTCCAAGTTCTTGTCATTAACCCCACAGAGCCTGAAAAAACTCATCAAAGGTAATTTCATATACTCTGGATCTTTTGAAATAGTGTTTCACAATGTAAAATAAAAAAAGATGAATCCTTTGTAGCTATAAACTATGATTAGAGATCTCTAAGAGGTTCAAGAATGAACTCTCACTTTTGGGTGAATCATAAATCTAGATTGTGGAGATATGGGAGGGGACACTAGACAAAGCTGCTAGGGTTTGAGTATTAATTTAAATTGTTATGAGGAGCTCAATCATAAATATTAAATGTATATCTTTTTAAATTACATGACGTTGTGGAGGTTCCAACAGGAATCGGTGATGGCAAAGAGGGTTAAGACAACTCAAATTAACGATCCCTCTTTGCTATAGGATCTCTCTATTCAGTCCAAACACAAAATCTATAATAAAAATTAACGAAGAAGATCACTTATCTTGAAATCTGACCGTCAGAATTGGATGAAACTTGGTATGGATGACATTTATAACATTGGCGAACACTCTTCAAAATCTAAGGAGGATCCGAGAAGAGTTGGAGGAGATATGGTCCTTGAAAATCTACTGAACCTGGTACCACTCAGCTCTAGTGTAATCTCAACTTGATGTTTGAAGTCCTGAACCAAATCAGCAAGGGAATAATTGAATATGCAGAGAACTAGTGTCGCTAGCCAAGGGAGAATATTTGTGAATCAAAACAAAAATCAGAACTGCAAGAATAAGAAGAATTAAGTGATTGAGTCTCACAACCGTGGGACTTAATCAAAAAAATAGGAGTTTGCTCTCTTAATTTTTCTGGAAAAGTTCTCTACTACTGCCGCCAGCCTTGTGTCTTATTTATAGTTTTGAAAAAGTATACATAAAATAAGAAAGAAACTAATCTAGGAAACTAAACCTCCTTTATAAATTAGGAAACTTCTAAAACATAAAAATAGGAAAGTCATTGGAATTAGAAAACTAGTTTTTAGGCAAGTTTTAGTCTCTAAGCAACTTAGATTTCTAAACTAACAAACCTATTATTTGTTTTGACGTTCTGTAATTTGAATATCCTATCCATATTTGAAAATTCCTGCTATGATGCTGTCTATTTTGGGCATTTTGTGGTATATCTTGGTGGTTTGTTGTGTATAAGATCAGTGATTGGGTTACTCTTTAAGGTTATCTTTTTTCCCATTTTATGGAAAATACTTCTTGATCACACAATACATTATGTATCTTATTGTTTTTCAGAGGGAATGCAACTGCTTGTCAAGGGACAAATTCTTGTGATGGTGGAACCTATGATAGGCTTTCAGAATGGTTTTCTGCATGTATTCATAATAATAAAAAAAAAATGATTTTCCGCATGAACTGCATCTCAAGGGTTTCATGGGCTGTACAAATATCTTTTATGTAGCAAATTATATCAAGCATATACCAAGGTGTCACTTATAAAATTTCGGGGGAAACAGCCATGGGCAAAATAAAGTTTCGAACATCAGTTACAACAAATAGAGTATACACCATTTATCAAGATATGGATTATGGCAAGGGTGAAGTACTGGCAGTTGAGAAAACACCTCCTAGTCCTAGATGGTCCATCCAAAAGTTTACTTATGCGAAACGAAAGACTCAACATCCGAACCGATCTTCCCATACAACATTATAAATTTCTAACTGCATAACCATGTGCCATAAATCAAAGTATCCAAATACCTGTTTCATCAATAGAATTTACTCATTTGAGTTTCAAGCTAGACAAATTCTTCTATCCATCTTATTTAGGCTCTAATCAACAGATTACCGATCTAGTGAAAGCTGAAAAATAGGCCAACTTAAGAATCGCCAATTGTTTATTAACCCAAAAAAAAACAACACCTGATGAATGTGTTTAAAAGCTTGCCCCTCTTCTATACCATAGCAAATGGCATGTCTCCAGAACGAGGTTCTAATTTTTCCCAAATAGACTTTTACCACATCATTTACATTTCTATACCCTGTTCATAGACTGGTGCCAATTTTGCTTTCTATTCAGATTTCTCTTGCTCCACCAAGTGGATCACTGGGGTTTCTTTACGGATTCCTCATTGTGTCATATGATGATGTGGCCATTCTGATATTTTAATAGATAATATATGGTCTACATTGGCAACATCTCGAATTCCAGAGTCTTTTTAATCAAATACCATCCTTCATATTGATATATACATGTCACCCATTTCTATCCACGCACATCTATGGGATTTCGGTCACTAGTATACATTATTTTGGATCTCCTAGTTATGTGATGCATGTCAAGGGTAAAATAGGTATTGATGAAAAATATATAAAAGAAGATCATTCCCCAAGGGCATGCAGAGTTTTATTATTATCTTGATAATCTATTATTATTTTTTTATATCTAGTAATACCGAACGATTATTTTTGATGACTCATAATTTCTTCTAATAAATGATTTGTCATAAATAACTCATAAATATAAATATAAATATACCAAAGAGAATCTAAAATAATTATAATTAATAGATTAATAGATTAATGAAGAAAAATAAATAAAAACTAAAATACCAAAAATAAATAACGGAGGGATTTTTTTTATTGAACATAAAGAGGTGTTCAAGAGAAAAAATTGGGTGAAGGTTAAATTTAAAGAGAAATTAAATAGTTGGGGGGGGGGAGAGCGATAGACCACCTAATTCTTGATTAATAGAGCATGATAATTCTTCATGAAAAGAAGGCCAGTTATCCATGTGACAATGGAATGTGATTTTTCTATAACTTTTGTTTTTGCTCAGAGTTGGGTTCGAGAGTGTATAGTAGTAATGTCCAAAATAGTATACACATGCACAGATATAAATGGGATGCATGCCAATACAAGAGGAGGGGGTAAATTAAATTATAAAATTTGGCATGTGGCTAATGTAGACCATGTCCTCTTTAGTAAGTCAGAATAAACAATTGTTTACATGCCTAATAGATGCCTTGTGACCTTTAAAAAAAAAGAAAGTATGGTTCAAGTTTGCCAATCAGCTTGGATATGATATTATGAATCGAAATGTCAATCCAAGAGGCAACCAAGGTGGTAATGGGTGAACTAATTCATACATATCTATAACTGATACAGTCAAAGTATTAAATGAACTTCAACTTCCAAGGCACTATCCACATAATTTTTCTAACGATTATATTCTAATGGTTATTTTCCAATAATTATATTGTAAAGACTCTTTTATCCTCCATTATATATTTTTGTATTTTGGTTTAGATGAGAGAAATAATGATTTGTATATTTGAAATTGTGGGTGGGCTAATGTGAACACCTTGATGAGTAAAAGTCCTCTAATGGTGAGTGAGTATCATACTTTTTTTTTATAAGTAGATAATTTAATTAACCCAAAGAATAGAGAGCAGAACAAGCATCTCAAGGAGAAACAAGTGAGTATCATACTTGGGTTGAGTAAGTTCTCGAAAGATCGATCCCGAATGCCTGATACTTAAGAGACCCCCAGCTAAGGGGTCTTCTTTGACCTTGAGTTTAGTGATTTCTTATAATCCTCTTTGTTATCCTTTAAAAGGATACATCCCAATAATTATAGGGTTGATCCATTACAAAGAAACTCAGAAAAATCAAAGATATGTCGAAATTCTTCCTCATTCCCATGGAGGTTGATCCTATGTAAGATTCTGGGCCAGTCATCTTTCTTGCGTGCGGGACTCAAATCATCTCTTGTCATTTGAAGGATTCTAGCCAGATCCAACGATGGAGTTCACCTAGTACGCATACCAATACATCGGTATGTGTGTCGTGATCTGTGACCACTGAATCACGGTTGAAAAAATTGGACAACATTAGACGATTTTTTTCCTATTCTGCCCTATTCTGCGCCCACCAGTTTTGTCGTGGATTAGCCTTTAAGTGGTGGAAAAGACGATAACAAAGAAGGGGTTTAGAATATTCAACCTTCCAGATTGACAATTAAATTTTTGGGTAGACCTGATCACCTGATTGATAAAATTGGACAACCACTAAATGAGCAGTTCTCTTGAATATATCTTTCAGCTTTTGCTTCTCCTCTAGATACAATTCTAGGCAATCATTTGCCTGTGTTGCATGACAAAAGACTAAACCTAGGGTAAAGCCTTAAAACTTTTAAACCATCGTCCCTCTGGTTCTACAGAATTAAAAGGTATTTAATTCATCCTTAATTACCATACGAGAAAGTTCACTTCGACAAAACTCAGGGTCAAACTTCCAAACTGAAATAGTACTGATGGTCTTACCATCAATCTCCCCGGCTCCAAAATTCAAGACCTTTTGCTTTTAATCTTTTTTGATTTTTTGGTTTTTTGGTTTTTTGGTAAGGAGAGATTTTATTGATTCATTAAACCAGCAATAGTCGAATCCTCTGTCTTACATAAGGCCATATGCCACGGAGTGGAGACGGAGACAGGCCATGTGACCTTCCTAGAATGGTCAAAGCCCTCCTAGCAAAGGCATGAGCCAATGAATTGGCCGTCCTTGGAACAAAGCAAAACAAGAGTGAGGTCCCTCTCTCTTTGAAAGATACAATGTCCTTAATAATGCCATTTACATACACATGCTGCTACAAGAAGTGACATCATATATCCAAAGTCGAATGTATTTCAATTGGATGAGATGTAGAATTTGATGGAGTGGGATATGAGAGGACTCAAAAGAAGGAAAAGAGTTTGGATTCAAATTCTCTCATGCCCCTCATGTCGGCATGAGAAAATCCAGTGGCTTTATGGTGTGTCTACACTATCTTGTCTTTTCTAACTGCATCGAGTCAAGATCTTCTCCACATCACCTTATCCAAAGGCTACATCAACTGACGACATGTTATTGTCCAAAAATTGACTTGCATCTTGTCTCCATCCTTTTGTCAAGTTTCTAACTCAAAAGTTTGAACTAGTAAGTGGAGGGACTCTCCATATATAAGACCATAGGATTCCAATTTCATGACCAATGTGGGACTATTCCCAATACTCCCCCTCACATGTAACCCCACCGTTAGGTGGTGTATATGTGGCAATACATGACATTTTTCAGATGACTGGTCCCTCTTCTTGGATGACTGATCCCTCTTTGGGTGACATATAGTCCCTCTTTTGGGTGATCGTCCCTCTTTGGGTGACCATAGTCCCTCTTTTGTGCATCTGTCGTCCCTCTTTCGGTGACTTGGCCTTTTTTTCTTTTTTTTTAGGATTATTATGAGAGAGAACCTGAAGTTCTGATATCATATCAAGTTTCCAACTCAAAAGTTCGAACAAGTAAGTGAAGGGATTCTCCATATACAAGACCACAAGATTTCAATCTCATTACTAATGTAGAACTATTCCCAATACCTTTCTCTCATCTTCCATTTGTATGCAGCTTTATTTTAAAGCCATTAGTACTAAACAATCATATATTTCTCTTTAAGCTCAAGTTGTTGTGGTGTCAAACAATTTTAAAGGAATCCTAAAGGATTAAGGAAACTAACATCATTTGAGATTAAATATCCAAACTTGTTATAAGAACAAGTCAACACGTGAGGTAGAGTTTCAGCATCTCATCGCACTCAAAGGGTTGACGATCAATGTCTAAAAACATAAATTCAATGAATTCAATGGACATTCTTGTGAGTTCGGATCACCTACACATACATGTACTATTCATAGGATCCCATCACCATTGATGTGGTGTGTAACCCATCTCTAGAGTGTGGGGCTCATTGGATATGAATGGTGATAGGATCCCAAAGAAGATACAAGTACATGAAAGTGAACTATTATTCTCCATTCTTGCCATCATGAATCATTCATATTTTTAATTGTTGAAGAATCTTTCTTTTTACCTACTTGAGTACTTAGGAGATTAGATTCAAATCCTCTCCTCCCAGAGATTCGGGAGGAGGGGCGGCGGCTTGGATGGATGGCCGACACCTGGGGCTCGGGTGAAGCCGAGCCAACACCGAGCCAACAAGTTGAGCCGACAGGGGGTGTCGGCTTGGATGGAGGGTTCGGATTCACCCGAGCCCCACATATCAGCCATCCAATGGGGGCGTCTCCCTCCTCCTGAATCACTGGGAGGAGAGGATGTGAATCCTAGAACATTTCGTTAATTGATTAGAAAAAGAGCAAAAATTCAGAGTTCGGATCATTGCATGCATATATACATGTACTCTTCATGTGATCCCATCACTGTCATATAGTGTAGAACCCACCTCTAGAATATGGAACCCACTGAATATAAATGAAGATGAAATCCCATAAAAAAATACTAGTACATACAAGTGAACTATTCTCAAAACTTATTTTATTATATCAATGTGATAACCTACGTACATAAGATAATCTTATAAAATTCATTTTACTATATCAGAAAAAATTACAAGTCACATCATTCATATTGGCAAATTCACATGAAAAAATTAATCATAAAGCCACAAGACTTTTTACAAATCAATCCAAATCTAATAAAAGAAACCTAATTCGAAGAAGATTCAAAATTCACATTTTCTTTTTTCGCTTAGATTTTCTTAAGTACTTTACCACCTAGAACATCTCATTTTCGAAGAAGATTCAAGATTCACATAGTCGGTGTTTGGTATAAACTCGGTCTTATTGAATTTTCTACCAAAGACCTTTGAAGGAGTGTGCTCTTTAAATCCTCCATCACCTACTCGAAGCCGTACGTACTCTCTCATGGATTCATATTCTTTCTGAAAAGTTGTTGGCGGCCCACCTCTATTGAACAAATGAATGCGATTTCATCTCATTTTCACAAAACTCACATGTGATCCTTCATGGGATTCCAACATTATCAGAAAAGAGTTCATCTTTATGGTGTATCTACACGGATTCACATCCTCTCCCCCCAGAGGTTCTGGAGGAGGGGGGACGCCCCCGTTGGATGGCCAACACATGAGGTTCGGATGAATCCGAGCCCTCCATCAGAGCCGACAGGGGGTGTCAGCTCAGATAGAGGGCTCGGATTCACCCGAAACCCACGTGTAGGCCATCCAACAGGGACGTCCCCCCTCCTCTTGAACCTCTGGAAGGAGAGGATGTAGATCCGTGTCTACACTATCTTGTCTTTTCTAACTCCATGGAGTCAAGGTCTTTTCCACATCACCTTACCCAAAGGCTACATCAATGATGATATGTTTTGTCCAAAAATTGATTTGCATCCTGTCTCTATCCTCTCTCTCATCTTCCATTTGTATGCAGGTTTATTTAAAGCCATTAGTACTAAGCAATCATATATTTCTCTTTAATTAGCTCAAGTTGTTGTGATGTGAAACAATCTTAATGGATTAGGGCAGCTGACATCACTTGAGATTCGATATCCAAACCTGTTATAAGAACAAGTCAATACGTGAGGTAGAGTTTCAACATCGCACCGCAGTCAAAGGGTTGACAATCAATGTCTAAAAACGTAAATACAATGAACTCAATGGATGTTTTTGTGAGTTCGGATCATCTGCATGTATATGTACTTTTCATAAGATCCTATTGCCATCGATATGGTGTGGAACACATCTCTAGAGTGTGGGATCCACTAGATATGAATGGTGATAGGATCTCAAAGAGAATACAAGTACATGCAGGTGAACTATTCTCCATTCCTACTGCATCAAGAATCCTTCGTATTTTTAGTTGTTGAATAATCTTTCACTTTACCTACTTGAGTACTTAGGACGTATCGTTAGTTGATTAAAAAAAGAACAAAGTTTCGAGTTTGGATCACCTGCATATTCATGTATTCTCCATGAGATCCCATCATACCCACCTCTAGAATGTGGAACCCAATGAACATGAAAGGTGATAAAATCTCATGAAAGATACAAATACATACAAGTGAAGTATTCTCAAAATTCCACAGGAAAAAAAAAACCAAGTGACAGTAGACCTACGAATCTCATATGCATGGCAAACCCACGTTTCAAACCCACGTTCTTCCTGGCATTCGAACATTCAAAAATAAAATACGCCCTCGTTTTGTATAAATCATTATTGCTGGGTCTTTCCATAGAATATCTCTTCTGAGCTTTCTATTTAAAATGAACTGAAAAGTCAGAGGTATCATACCGATTTAAGTACTTGGAAAGGTTCATTAATTGATTAAGTACTTCAGGGACAGCTCAGAGATAGGGCTTTATGTTATGCAAATATATTATTGAAACGATAAAGTAAAAATAAAAAAAAAACATAGAAAACGAACAAGATAAAAAAATATAAAAATACAAAAATACAAAGATATACATGGTTCGATACCAATGTGATAGTCTACATTCACAGGACAATTTTACAAAACACGCTTTGCTGTGTCAAGAAAAATTACAAATCACACTACTCATATTGGCAAACTCACGGGGAAAAATCATAAGTCGCAAAACGTTTTACAAATAAACCCAAACCTAGTACAAGAAACTTAATTCAGAAAAAATTCAAAATTCATATTTTCTTTTTCCTCTTAAAGTTGTCTTAACCTTAGTGTTTGTCTGTGTTTTATATAAGTTCGGTCCTATTGAATTTTCGACCAAAATCCTTTGAAGGAGTGTGCTCTTTAAATCCTCCATCACCTATTCGAAACCGTAGATTCTTACGGTTTCATATTTTTTTCAGAAATGGTGTTGACAACCCACCTCTGTTGAACAAATGAATGCAGCTTCATTTGAAAAATCCACACGTGATCCTTCATGGGATTACGACATTCTCAGATAAATATGCCCCCGTTTGATACAAATCTTTATAGCTGGGTCCTTCTAAACAAATACAAGATCAAATGTGGCCAAACAAAAACTATTAAAAAATACAGTCGCTCTTGTAAAGCTTTCTATTTAAAGGAATGAATGGAGAAGCCAGAAGGATCATTCAAGAACTCAAGACCTTTCTAGCCCATATCTGTCTATGCTTCCATCTATCATTCATCCCTTTGCTTCTTGATCATTACAAAAAATGGTTGATGCTCTTGTTTCCCGTCTCATCGGGCAATTGCCCACAATCATTCAGATGGAGATTGAACAAGAGGTACGCTTGGTCGTGGGTGTGGAAAACGACGTCAACAAACTCATTCGTACTTTTACAAAAATCCAGGCCGTACTCAAGGATGCTGAAGAGAAGCAAATCAGGGAAACTTCAGTACAGCTTTGGTTACAAGAGTTGAAAGACGTAGCTTATGAAATTGATGATGTGTTGGATGAGTGGAGCACTGAGATTCTCAAATCACAAATACAGGGAGTTGATGATTCTCGCATCAACCTTAGTATGAAGGTATGCATCACCAACTTGCTTTTTGCTTGCTTTGGTTTCGAGTGAATTAGTTTGCGCCATGACATTGGTCATAGGATAAAGGGGATCATAGAAAAACTAGATGGGATTGCAATTGAGAAAGATAAATTTCGTTTTATTGAAACTAGTAGCAATGAAAGTATAGATGAGTCAAGGAGGAAACTAGAATCAACGAGGAAGCTAGAAACTAGCTCCTTCATTGATTTCTCAGAGGTATTTGGTCGCGATGTGGAAAAGAACTCATAATAAGTAAGTTGCTAAGTGAGAGCAGTACTGAACAAGAATTACAGCCCCTCATATCCATTGTGGGTATGGGAGGTATGGGCAAAACGACCCTTGTCCAACTTGCCTATAATGATAATAGGGTCAAGAATCATTTCAAAAAAGAAATGTGGATATATGTGTCTAAATCCTTTGACAAAATGACAATCGCCAAGAATATTATTAGAGAAATCGGTGGGATCAACATTGATGTCACAACCCAAGGTGGTGGTCATGATATTACATGGGAAGTTGTACATCGTCAATTGAATAGTTGTATTGATGGAAAACATTTCCTACTCATGCTAGACGATGTGTGGAATGAAGATCCTATGGAGTGGGACCCGTTGAGGCTTTCTCTCAAACGTGCTCCTCGAGGAACTAAAATTACTGTCACAACACGCAACGAGAGAGTTGCAGAAATTATGAGTGCAACCTATGTCCATAATTTAGGAATATTGTCAGATGAAGCCTGTTGGTCTTTGTTAAGACATTATGCATTTGTTGGAAGACAAGACGATGATCAAGGTAAGAAGGAATTTGAAGAAATTGGCATCAAACTTGCAGAGAAGTGTAAGGGATTGCCTCTTTCAGCAAAGACTTTAGGAAGTCTTTTGCGCTTCAAAAAGTTGAAACGGGATTGGCAAGATGTGTTGGAAAGTGATTTATGGAAGGTTGTGGCAATTAGTGATAAACCGGTCTTGCCAGCTCTGTTACTAAGTTATTATGATTTGCCCTCTCATTTGAAACAATGCTTTGCATATTGTTCTCTCAACCCGAGAGGTGATTCTTTTTCCAAATCGATCATAATCTCACAATGGATGGCACAAGGCTTTATTAGTGATAATTTTGCAGCAAGTACTACTGATGAAGATTTGATTACTATAGGTAATGAGTACTTCAATAATTTGGCCATGAGCTCATTTTTTCAAAAAGACATCGAAGAATCAGATGGTAGTCGTGAATGATTGATTCCAAATGCATGATCTTGTCTATGATTTTGCAAAATCCCTTGTAGGGAAGGAATGCTTTACTTTAACAACAAAAGATACTAATGCTCATCAAATATCCAACTTTAGTTGAGCCCGTCATTTATATCTATTAATAGAAGAGACAAGTATGATTCCTTCTTTCATTTACAAGGCAAATAATCTGCGCACTCTTAGTATATATGGTGAGATTCCTCTACTTCCGTCTGAGTTTTTTCATAGTTTAACATGTCTGAGGATATTAGATTTGGGTAATACAGATCTTGAGGAGGTTCCAAATGAGATAGGGAAGTTGATACATCTAAGGTACTAACTTAACTTGTCCAAGACAAAGTTAAAAGAAGTACCTAAAGCAGTGACTAATCTATACAATTTGCAATCATTATTCCTTGAAAGATGCATAAATCTTTCAAAACTACCTGAGGGAATTGGGAGGTTGGTCAATTTGATTGATCTTGCTCTGCAAGGATGTCTCCAATTAAGTTACTTACCAGAAGGAATTGGGAAATCAACCAAGCTGCATAGTTTGTCAGACTTCATTATTGATGGGGTGGAGAGGGGAGGATGTAAGATTGGAGAACTAAAAGATCTCAACTTCCTTAAGGATTCTCTAGATATAATAGGTTTGGAGAGAGTAGAAAATGGAAACGAGGCTAAGATGGCATGTTTGAAGAATAAGCAATACCTTCATACTCTCAATTTCTATTTTGAGAAATATACCGGTGTTTCACGAGTTGATGATGATGGTGATGATGAAGAAGCAGATGATGAAGAAGAAGAAGAAGAAGAAGAAGAAGAAGAAGAAGAAGAAACTGACGAAGAAGAAGAAACAGTTGATGTGTCTTCTGAAGATGAAGAAGCAAATGATGAAGAAGAATAAATGGATGAAGAAGAAGAAATAGTTGATGTGGAAGGTAAAACTAAAGAAGGAGGAGAAGAAGAAATAGTAAATAGGGATGGCAATACAAAAGAGGAAGAGGAAGAAGAAGTTGACAAAGGAGATATGTTATCGAGGAGAATGGAGGATGTATTGGAAAGTCTCCAACCAAATCCAAGCCTTGAGAAACTTACGATTCATGACTACCCCGGTGTTGTGTTCCCCAATTGGATGGTTAGTCATTCAGACTTCATGATTTTATCCACATCTGGTTTTTTTGGATCTAAATAATTGCTGGAAGTGTAAGCAATTGCCTCCGACTCTAGGGAAACTACCATCCCTTGAAACACTTGCAATATCTGAAATGTATATGCTGACATTCATGGGTGTTGAGTTTTTTGGAATTGATGGTGCTACAAAAAGTGACACAATATTCCCAAAGTTGAAAGTATTTTCGGTGGGTACGATGGAGAATTTGGAGGAGTTGGACATGAGAGTACCAGAAGAAGAAGATTGGAAACAGTTCATCTTTATGCCACGTCTCCAGTATATTAATCTTATAGGATTGCCCAAGTTAAGGTCATTGTCACAGCACCTTACTCAGGGTACATCCCTAAGGAAATTGTTCATATGGGACTGTCCAAAGTTAACTTGGATCCTATCTCCATCCTCCCATCTTCCATTTCTACACGTTGGGGAGTTGAATTTAAAAGAGGACGTGGGTTCATTTTCAAAGTCATTGGTACCAAACAATCACCACATGTTTCTCCCTAAGCTCAAGTTGTTGCGTATCAGGCAGTCACCTTACCCCTCATTACCTCAAGGCTTGGGGCAACTCACATCACTTGAGATTCTAGATATACGAACCTGTTAAAAGATCAAGTCAATACCAGAGGTTGCAACATCTCACCGCACTCCAAGAGTTGACAATCAAGAGGTGTCCTGCTTTGAGACGACGTTGTCAAAAGGAGATTGGAGAGGATTGGAGCAAGATATCCCACATCCCCAAAATCTTTAATTATCGATGATGAGAAGATCAAATGAGGGCAACTTCCACAATAACAAACGCAGCAGAGGAAAAAGAAGGGACGAGGCACAACACATCACATACTTAAAGGTAAAGCACAATGTGTTTGTTTATCCTCTAATCGGTTCTGATGCTGCGGAGTTCATGTTGCTTTCTTATCATTCTATACATACAACTGTTTTTCATTTTCTGTTTATCTTTTTTAGACTATCGACAGAACCCATCTAAATTCTAAATGTACCACATCAGCGCAGCTCAATGCAGCATCCACCATTTCCCATTTGATGAAAAGGAAAAAAAAAATCCAAAAAATCTGGGTTTAACGACGATGATCACTGATGCCGATGAGCATCTCCAGAGCAATTTCGCTTCTAGCTTTGTTCGTACCTCCTCTTCCCAGGTCCGTTGATTAGTTGATTTGTTATTTGGTTCTTTTTTTATTTTTTATTTTTATTTTGGAGTTTGGATTTTGGATTTTGGATTTTGGATTTTGTTAATGATCAATTGGTTGTGCCCAATTAGGGGTTTAAGGTTCAAGATTCCAGAGAACTCGAATACTCGACCCTAATGCTTGGACCAATGTTGGACGGAATTGAATCGGATTGATAGAAATCATCTCTATCAATCCAGCCGAACATTAGACGGTTAAAATATACCGGCACACATCTCGATGTAATCCCAATCGTCCGATATTTTGCTGAACAACTGGACAGTTGGAGAGAATTTCTGTTCGAAATGAACCTAGCCTTCTTCACCACCCAGTTCCAGTCATGTCTCTCAAAAAATTACACTTTTTTTTGTGACAGAAATTATAAGAATGCCACTGGATTCTGCCATTTCGGAAGGTTAAAAGTATTTTTTTTTTTTTTTCTTTGGTGTAAGGGCGTAATTTGAGATTCAATTCCAAGTTTTAACCTTTCACATGCTTTCCTTTTACGTTCAGCATCTTACTGCACTCCCAACAGTTGACGATCAAAGCCTGAAATCGTGCTCCCCCGATCACTTGTACCTTTTATTTGCATATGATCGTCTGATGTTCTCCGAATTGAAGTCAAGCTCATGGAAATATATTGCTCTAAAGAATGCTTGGATTTGTGTTGTCGAGCCAATGGGCATTAATCCATTAATTTAAAGAAGTATACGCTCACTTTTAGCCCCAATGCTGTAGCAAAGTTCAAGCATTGCATACAAAAGATGGGGTCTCCAAATAAAGAGTTATCCAATGCAACAACAAACTCCAAGGTAGGAAGCCTTTACTCCTCTCACATGCCGGCGGATAGGTAATACTGACATGTGCTATTCCACCACATGTGTCTCCCTAAGCTCAAGTTGTTGCGTGTCGGGGAATCACCTTACTCCTCGTTACCTCATGGCTTAAGGAAACTCGCATCATTTGAGATTCTGGATATCAAAAAACCTGATCTAAGATCAAGTCAATACTTGAGGGGGAGTTGCAGCATCTCATACACTCTCAGAGTTGAAGATCATGAGAAGTCCTACCTTGAAACAACGTTGGCAAAAGGAGATTGGAGAAGATTGAAGCAAATATCCCATGCACATCCCAAAAATCTTTACTGATGGCCCAAAGATCAAATGAGGGGTACCAACTACCACAAGAACACAGGCAGGCAGTGGAGGAAAAAGAATCATACAGGGCACAACACATCACATACTTAAAGGTAAGCATTAGTAATTCTTTAAGCAGTTCTGATGTAGCCAAGTCTGTGCTCCTTTCTAATTATAAAACTACTTTCTTTTTTCTCCAGATTACCAAGAAAACCAGCACACCTCTTTAACTCCTTTGTTGGAAATCTTAACATACCCCATCCGGTTACCAGTGAAGCGCAAATTCAGAATCCGCCGTCTCCCATTTGATGATAGAGAGATAGAAATTGGAAAAATCTGGGGGGCGTCCTTGTCCGCATCCGTTACTGGATCGGGTCATCAGGCTCCGCAGGAGTTGACGCAGTGGTGACGACGACGGTCGCTTTCAGATGTCTGTATATCTTTTCCCAGGTCCATGATTATAATTGATTTGTTATTTGTTCTTTCTTCTTTCTTTTAGTTCTTTCATTTTTTTTTTTTTTTTTTTTTGATTGATCATGTCAGAGCTTGCTCTGCGTGTTAAGGTTTTGCCATTTTGATTTTGAAAATTGATTAAAAGAAAGTTCTCTTAAATAGGGCTGTCGGAGATTCGTCCAGATCGGCTGAAATAGGGCTGTCGGAGAAATTCTTTCTTGGACTTCTTGGGACGGCAGCAGCGATCCAGCATGAATTGAAAATGCCGATACAGAGTCTTCGCTCATGATAGCCACGCTTGTCCACGAGAGGCAAAACGAGACGATGAAGGAGAAAAGCTTCGAAAATTAGTGCTTCTTGCAGAGAGAAGAAGCTCAAACGATAGAGAGCAGGAGAAGAAATTAGAGAGACCACGGCCTGAACTCTAGAGTGGTTTATTTAACGGAGCGACTGCTATGATCAGTTACAGTTTTGTTTGGATTTTCTTGACTGTTAGGACGAAATTAACCCTATATTACAATGCTGACCAGACGAATATACCCTTGTTTTGAAACCATTCTGGAACCTGACGGTTTACAAGCGTATGACGAAAGAGAAGATTCTAGATAACTCGTCTCCGTATCAGACTCTCAGCTGGGTCCACGGTTTGGCTCTTCACTATTTTTGGTTGGACATAAATACCCTTTTATGAAGAAAAAGGCAATTATGTACACTTCCAGTAAATTGCTGCTGATGTGTTAGTTGTGGGGCCCTTTCTCTCTTCCTTGTTTTTCATGTGGAAGTTTAAGTCCTAGACTATCTCCCCCACCCCCCCACCCCAAAAAAAAAAATCAAGTCCTGACTCTCAGTAGCCAACTGCAGACGTGGGAGAAGGATGCTTCCCCATGAGGACCATAGGGCTGAGCTGGACAGGTGAAAAGTACATGTCACTGTATCATAAACTGAACTGGGCTGGATTGAGTACATGGGTTAGGACCCTTATGCATTTACTACATTATCAGAGAGTTTTATACTTAGCTAGCCTGAATCCTCTACTTAAATAAGTCATCTCGGTCCTCTTAATTTGTTGCCCATTTAAAATGAGAGAAAAAGATCTTCTCTTGTTGTCTCAAGACTTTTCATTCGTAATTCTATGGCTTAAGTTCATTTGACACATGTACCTGTGTATAGGCATACGTACTAAGTGAACTGTAGCCGTTTCATCACAGTTGGAATCCCTCCAAGTAGGATGGGATCGAACCCAAAAATGAGTACCAAAGAACATTTCTTACTATGAAAAGTGAGAAAGATAACAAAACGGCTATGTTGCTTGGCTTGGAAAAAATTCAATCCATAGATAGAAACCATCAAATTTAGATTAGCCAATTGTCAAACTAAGTAGTCTAACTTTGCCATACATAAAGCTCAAAAGGGCTATATATATATATATATATTCTCCACACTCCCCGCACATAGTCCTGCACCAAGACCTTGTATGTGACTGCGAGAGGAAGAAATGTGGTCTCCCTTGCTCTAATACCATGATGAAACCATTAATCCTAAAAGCTCGAACTTGAAGGTCAAGACCTAAACAATGTATATACTCCATGTCACTCATTCAAAAGAAAATGAAACATGAAATATGAAAAATATGCATTTTTTTTTTACATGTGGCTATAATGTGGCAATAGGTTCGGCTTTTTCTCAACTTCCCACCCCCAAAAAAAAATTTCAAGTTCTTGTTTATTCTAACAAATGTAAAACAGGTAAGGGTTCTCAATCCCGTGGGATTTTCACGTTATAAGATTCAGTATGTAGGAATCAGTATCTTCAATGTAAAACCCACAAAGACAGACCCAAAAAAACAAGAATGAGGAAAGGACCTTGAAGACAACAGGCTGTTAGTTTTGAAAATATGTGTGGGAAAGATTCCCCGCATGGGCAGTGAGGGATTTTTTCTAGTTTAAAAATTAGAATCAGGGGTGGACCATAGTTTGCATGTAGGCAAGCAAAGAATTTCATGTGGCTTATAATACTGCAACGTAAAGTGTGCTTTTCTTAACCAATGAACCCAAAAGTCATGTCATGTCTATTCGAAGAAAACCCATAAACATAAAACCACTACAAGCAAAGGGGTTAAACCTGATTTGGCCTGACGTGGACAATTCCACATGACTCCATAGTTCTCAAAAAATAGGATTAAACTGGCTTAGTCAAATCAGGTTAATAAGACAGAACGGTTTACCTCTCCAATTCCTACATTTTCTGGTTAATTAATTTCTGATTTTTTTGTTGTTAGATCATTGAAGGCATAACAGAACACCTTTAGTCCATTCTGCATTTTGAACCTAGAAAACAAATGCGCTGTTCTTTAATACATTCTCATTCTATATTAAGAATGTATTCCAATTAGCCAACTATTCAAAGTATGTCTAGAACAGGACCATATCTGAAATAACATAGGTCGGATTGCCTTCCAACAAGCCAAGGTCCCAGTTCCGACTCACTTAACACTGGCCTGGTTTTACTATGCACTCGTCAACAACTAAAAGCGTAACTGGAAGGAACATAAAACAATTCAAAATGACCTAATAACCTTATCCAGTATCCATTAACGTTCTTCAAAATGTGTTTCAAACTTTTAACGCTCATGGCAACATTCATCATTGTCTCTTATCTCTAAGCAGACATCTTAAATCAATATACATTATACTCTAAAATCAGCAAAAACCCATAGGTTGCTGCTTCTGCAGCACTGCTGCAACTATAAACCATTGATGAATCTTCACACACAAACACAGAGAGAGAGAGAGAGAGATTTGGTTCATCATTCATCATCATAACAGATAGAAAATCTATGGAAGTGGGTATTTAAAATCTATATATAGGGGAAGAAAAAACATATGAGTCTTCTCTATAAACACTTTTGGGAAGAGAATAGATATTCCACTTTAATCTTTAAGATAAAAGAGTTAGAAAAAAAAACCCAAAAACTATAAACGGAGAGTGAGGTCGAGGTTCACTTGTTCAGTATCATCATTCATGCCGACAGGGAAGATTTGCTCAACCGAAGAACTCGCCTGGCCCTGGAGACCGAGAGAGGGAGAAACCGAAGCAAAGTGGGCTCCACATGGGTCAACCCAGTACTGATCGACAAACTGAGCCGAAGGGTTTGAAGATGGTCCTGTCCGAAGACAACGAAAGCGCTCTGTAACATAACCCCGGCGAGCTGCAGCCCTCTCTCTCTTGTGGGCGTTCTGGTGACCACCGAGCGCCTGTGACGTGTGGAACATTCGCGAGCAGTAGTGACATGCAAACATCCGTGAAACCAGTGGCTGTTTTCCGTTACCGTTTGTGTTTTCAGATAGTGGTTTCAGGAAGTTGTAATAAACTCCTGAATCCGCCATTGTTGAGCAACAGTAAAGAGAAAAAGAGGAACTGAGAGAAGAGAGAGAGAGAGCGAGAGAGAGAGAGAGAGAGAGAGACAAGGTGAGAGATCGAACTGAGGGCTTATGAGGGGTTTTTAAGCTTCTACTCTGAAATACTAACACGAATATGATTGGTTGATAATGAAATGACAAAAATGTCCTCTCTATGGGATGGATATTTGGCGGGAATAATGGACGGCATAGATTTAGCTGATGATCAAAGAGGGGAGGAAAAGTTGTGTTTGGGTGGCAAAAGTTGTCAATAAAGGATAAAGTAAGGGTAATGAAGTGAGATGTGATATGGATAAGACAAAATGTGGAAACACCTACCATTTTATCGACAGCAGAGGATGTTGTGTCGGACTGTCCAAAACGGAAATTTTCGCCCGGAAGAGACGAGAGCAGAGCACGTATCTCTTTTCTCGTTGGTGGATGCAGAATCGGGGCCAATCAGCGAAAGGCTTAGTTGAAACAGAGCCACAGAGGGATATTCTGAGGCACATATCAGATTAGCTTGGGTTTCAAGTTTTATGGCATAAATGGAAATGATTTAGCCACGTGGACAGGACTGAGAGATGCGGTCACCGGGTACGAATATGTCGGGCTCGAAACCCGGGATCCGAAGATGGGATAGGATGACAGCTCCGGTTCTGTTATTATGCTCTGCAGTATATTTCCTTCGTTCATATTTTCAGGTCATGTTCGTCATCTCTCTCTCTCTCTTCCCACTTTCCGTTGTGAAACTGTCCTAGGTGTCTAATTCCTACGCGTTCTCTCTCTCTCTCACCTTTTCTGCTCCTCGTTCGTTCCTGGAGAATAGTTCCCCTAGAGGTGGGTCCCATACAATATGGACGGTGATAAAATTCCATAGAAAGTATTTGTATATATAGGTGATCTAAACTTCTTTTTCTCTCCTAGGAAGAATGGAGGGTGCAAGCGAAAATGTAGACCCCGTATAGGAAACCATCACAAGGATAGAAATCCTCTCTATCGGTCCAGTTAAGGGTGTCAAAACTGAGCCCATCCCAGTAGCACAGACCGAGCCAACCCGATATAACCCGAACCCAGCCCGACTGAGCCTTAATAGACGGGTTTTGGTTTGGGCTTGTAAAGTCTGACACTGTTTTAGCCTAAATCGAAACTAGACCAGACCGGCCCATTAAGAAGCCCGAACTAGTCTGAACCAATAACACTCAACCCGAGCATCGGTAAGATCCGTCCGAGCTTAGTTTCTTAATTTTAATGAATTGTGTTATACTAATATTACAGTTCATTTCTTGATACAAAAGATTATGTGAATCTATATTTGAAAAGATTATGTTAATTATTACAGTTTACTGAATTACATGTATATTGAAGGAATAATGCTAATTTTATAAATAGAAATAATAAAATAGGCTATATCGTTTACATATAAAATGGGTCCGAAAAACCTGATAAGTCCGGTCCGGACTGAATCAGTTCGAAATCACCTCAATAAGCCCAACCCGATAACAAACCGATACCGAACCAGCCAGTATGTTATTGTGTCCAGCGCAGCCCACCCAAGCCCGAACTCTTAATAGACATGTTTTTGGCTGGGCTTATATAAATCGATACCGGTTCAACCCGAACCGAAACCCACCCGAACCGAAACCCACCCGGACCGGCCCATTGACACCCTTACGTCCAGCCATCAACCCAAACATCGAACCACTGGAATACCAGGGGACTACACATCCCAATATAATCTCAACCGTCTAATGTTCAACTGGACGAATGGAAACAATTTTTATACTTATTTTGGGACCATTAATCATGAGTCAACCCACATAATATGGTATTTGGGACATAATACTATATTATTAAAGGATGAAATTTGTACCCTCCATCTTATGAAATGACACAGACTGTATTTTTTTTTTTTTTTTTTTGTCACGACCATAATTAGTAAGTTTTGGAATGGTAAATATTTGGGTACATATATATCATACATACATTGTATTTATATATACATATTTAATACAATAATCTTTTTATCAAACATATAGACTATATGCAATAGACATTTACATTATTCAACAAATTGAATGATAACATATAAATACAATATATATATACAAACAAAACTTGCAACTCTTGAAATTCCATAAAATTGTCGTCTCATTAACATAAAATACATATCATAGCCAGAAGGGAGAGAGAGAGAGAGAGAGAGAGAGAGAGAGAGAGAAGAAGTTACTTGAACAGACCATTTAATTTTTGGTTTATCCAGAGTTATAAACGAAAATTGTCACTAGGTATTTATGCAATAAATTTTAAAATCAAAATCATTTAAATACCGAAACTATCCCTTTGGATGTAGATTGAGATACTAATGTCACATTGGTTTCATTAAGGCAACATTTTAATTCATTAGGTTTGAAAAATCGTCCGTGTGATCCGCATTTTGGCGATTTACCCGCAACCACGATGAGATGAGACAAAGGAGTGGGGCGCCTAAGCCCCGGGTCACGCAAACACTCCCGATGCTTAAGTCGATTCTCAATGTAAAGAGATAAAGAGCGTCAAGAGATTTAGTGTAAAAAACCTCATAATCTATCTCCAATTTAAAGAATGTGGGACGATGAAAGAGTTTAGGCGTGCGAGAATGTGAGAGAGATATTGTGAACTAGCAATTTGTGCGTAAGAGATTACCTTGAGGGGTTGCCCTCTACTTATAGATTGGGAAGAAGCATGGAGGTACCAGGACTCAGGGAAGTAGATCGCCAATAGGATTGCCACGTGTCGCTCGGAGAGACACCCGAGTGGTAGACTCCAAGTAGGAGTATGAGACCTTAGCCAAGGAAGCTAGGTCGATCAGCTCTGGGACTGACACATGTCAATGTGTGAGTAATCCTTTATCCATGCAGCATAGTGAAAGTATAGTGATTGATGGGTTAGATCCAAATTATAATCCATTTGTACATTGGTTCAGATGTATTACAATCCGTTTCTATATTGGTTCAGATGTGGCCAGATCTAATTCACAAGGCAAAAGAAGGTGGACTAGATACAATCAATACGTGGTTCGGATTCAGATGGATGTATTGGTTTCTTTTAGAGATTCTTCAACTCATGTGGTCTGTGCTTGTTTCATTCATGAGCATTTCTATTCGGCTTTAGAGGGGGATGCATTGGCTTTAAGACTTGCCCTCTCTCATGCTATTTCAAATGGCTTCAAAAAGATCTCGGTGGAGTCAGATTGTAAGGATATCATTTCTTCTCTCATCAACCCGAACCATATTTCTAATATTCTTATATAGCCAATCTTGATGGATATTAAGGACCTTGCAAGTTCTTGTGAAGAATGTTCCTTCTCTTTTATCCCAAGGGATGCTAATACTTTAACACATTCCTTTTCCTAGAAGGCCCAAAAGGTTTCAAAAACGTTTGATTGACCATTATTCTCTCATTGGTTGATTGATCCTAGTATCATTCATACCTCAGCTTGTAATCTTCTTTCTCATCAATAAAATCTTTGTTTATCCCAAAAAAAAAAAAAAAAAAAAAAAAATCCAGCCCTGGATGCCCTTAGCTCGCTAACAATTTCTTGTTCATTTTCTTCTCTTTTCTATTCTTGCTTCAACAAAGTACAATTTCGAAAGGAACCTAGATTTAGTTACGTTTTTTTTTAGACACTCCAAAATGCGGAGCTCTACTTCTTTCTCTGTATTGATCCCTACGGCCTCGTCCGATAACACTTTGTTTTTGGGATTCCACTGTTTTCTTGGGAGCAATTTGAGAGTTTAATACTACTTGCTTAATTCGTTCCTATTCCAAGTTCCTTAGGAGTGAACTGGACTCTGTTTGATCTGGGATCCCAAATTTGGGATTTAAAAAAATTAACTCTTGTTGCTTCAGAACAAATGAAACAGAGATAAAAAAGAGAACCGGGCCAAAACCATCAACGCCACCGCCACCACCCACCACCCACCATCACCCACCACCATCCATTGCCACCACCACCACTACTGCCACTATAAGCTCTAGAATTAGATCTAGAATAACGTTATCAAACAACATTCTATTTTCAAAAAAACTAAGAATAATAAATTAACTCCATAACAAAAACAACGAATTCAAACTCTCTCATTCATGTGTTACATTTAGACCAAAAAGATCTAAAGCATCACATACAAACCAGAGCCTCTAAAAATGGTTACAAGGCAAAAACTAGCTCATAGGTTAAAGTCTCAAGCTAGTTGCATCTGAGACTGGGAAACCCTTTTGGAAATAAAAAAATGGGCAAACAACACAACCATAGATTTTAGCTTTTTTCTTACTAAATTGTAAAAGAACTCAAGTTCCGAAGCCTCTATTAAACAAGGTTCTTCTATCTAATTTGTGGCAATCCATTTGATTTCTTTGAATCAGAAACTCTGGGACCCACATGATGTCTATGAAAATCAAACGGTCAGGATTGCTCAAAATCTATAAGATAGGAAGCTGATATTGTGGGTCCCTACTCCGTCGTCTAGGTACACGATGTGCACGTTATTCAGAGGAAAGGGGAAGCGTCGGTGATCATTTAACCGTAAAACTCGATTAAAATTTGAAGTTCATCTCTGTGAGAGATTTTATTTTAGTAAAATTACTACTAATTTCGTTGATTCAAGCTCTCGATCCTTGATTCCTGTTTTTTTTTTTTGGAGGGATCGGGGGTTAAGTACCAATCTGGGTATCCCTGGTAACTCTGTTTGTCTCTCTGTTCATTAGCTCTCTCTTCGCCAAGACGAAGAAGAAATGAGGAAGTTAATGGCTTCCTTGGTTGTCGTCACTGTTCTTATCCTCTGTTACGGAAGCCAAGTTAGGTCGGATGCCTCTGACCATCGTTACAAGGCAGGAGATCTGGTTCCTCTGTTTGCGAACAAGGTTGGCCCGTTTCATAATCCCAGGTAAATCAATCCGTCAACTCATCAAATATATTTTCTTCGTAACTTTTAGTCAATTGGTTGTTCGTTTACTTTTGATCTGTGTTGGTTGGTTCTTGATCTTCTGGGTTCTCTTTGTTTTGGTTTGGTTCTATGTTTTTTGATGCTTGGGTTGGCTTGATTTCATTGTTTGATTGAATAATTTTTGCGTTGTTGGATTTGAAGGGTTGAATTTATTTGTGACGTGTAGATTTGATGGTGTTGAATTTGGATCTGGATGGATGGTTTAAATGGGTTTTTGGTGAAATGGGACCTAGATTTTTCTTTAACTTCTCCTCTCGTTTTTGGGCTTTTATTATGCGTTCGTAGATTCGTACCTGTATCTATGTCTATTTCGTTTTCGGTTTTAGAAATTGAGGAAACATAATGCGGTTATTCGAATTTGGGAAATGGCTGACATTTTCAATTAGAGTTGATGTCCTCTATCGAATTGCTGAGGATTTTCATATGCGATTTGTTTACATTGGAGCAAGCTTTCTTTTCCTTTTTACTTTCAAGTTTAAATAAGAATTTCTATTGGTTCTAATCATGGCCTGATTCTGTTGACTCTGCTTCTGGTTTCAGTGAAACGTATCGGTATTTTGATCTTCCATTCTGCTCCCCAGGTGCATTTCTTGTAACTCACGTGTTAGCTATTTTGGATTTTGGAATGTCTGTATGGGTGTTCGTTATTGATTGGATCTCAATTTCAGGTCATGTGACTGAGAAGAAAGAGGCTCTTGGTGAAGTTTTGAACGGAGATCGTTTAGTCAGTGCTCCTTACAAGCTCGAGTTCCTAGCTGACAAGGATTCTGAAATTTTCTGCAAAAAGAAGCTGTCCAAGGAAGAGGTAGCTCAATTCCGAAAAGCGGTCACTAAGGACTACTATTTCCAGATGTACTATGATGATTTGCCGATCTGGGGGTTCATTGGAAGGGTTGACAAGGAAGGCAAGACTGAACCCAGCGATTACAAGTACTACCTCTATAAGCACATTCATTTTGACATTGCTTACAACAAGGATCGTGTCATTGAAATTAATGTCCGAACTGACCCAAATGCCTTGATTGATCTCACTGAGGACAAGGAAGTTGAAGTGGAATTCATGTATTCTGTGAAATGGAAGGAAACCACCATTCCTTTTGAGAAGAGGATGGATAAATACTCGTCGTCTTCTGCACTGCCTCATCACTTGGAAATTCATTGGTTTTCCATTATTAATTCATGTGTTACAGTTCTACTCCTGACTGGGTTCTTAGCGACCATTCTCATGCGAGTACTCAAGAATGATTTTGTTAAGTAAGAAACCTCTCCAAACCAGTTATGCTTCACGATATGTATCTGCATATCTGTAGATTGCAGAGTTTCTGTTTTTTGGTCTGTTAGTTACTAATTAACTTCTATCTGTTAAAGGTATGCTCATGATGAAGAATCAGCTGATGACCAAGAAGAGACTGGATGGAAGTACATTCATGGCGATGTATTCCGGTTTCCTAAGCATAAGTCTTTGTTTGCAGCATCCCTCGGTAGTGGCACACAGTTATTTGCCCTGTAGGTGTCTTGTTTAACCTGTTTGGTTTGAAATGATGATGCTTAGTCTTCAATTTCTAATTCTACTATCTACCCGTTTTGGTGTGTTTTCCAGTACCATTTTCATTTTTATCCTTGCACTTGTTGGTGTATTTTATCCATACAACCGGGGAGCTCTATTCACTGCACTGGTTGTCATATATGCCCTTACATCAGGGATTGCTGGATATTGTGCCACATCTTTCTATTGCCAACTTGAAGGAACAAACTGGGTATGGCATCACTGATCCTTTCTGGTATCTTTTTGTCCAGATTTGAACTTTACAACCTTCTTTCTATCTGCCTTTCTGATCATGTTCTCCAACCTTTCACTTGACAGGTGAGGAATCTGTTGTTGACTGGATGCCTCTTTTGTGGGCCTTTGTTCCTCATGTTCTGCTTCCTTAACACTGTTGCAATTGTTTACAGTGCCACAGCAGCTCTGCCATTTGGCACCATTATGGTAATAGTTCTTATATGGACATTAGTGACATCGCCTTTGCTTGTATTGGGTGGGATTGCCGGTAAAAACAGAAAGTCTGAGTTTCAAGCTCCTTGCCGAACAACAAAGTATCCCAGAGAAATTCCACCATTGCCTTGGTACCGGGGAGCTCTTCCTCAGATGGCAATGGCAGGTTTCTTGCCTTTTAGTGCTATCTACATTGAGCTTTACTACATATTTGCCAGTGTGTGGGGTCACAGGATTTACACCATTTACAGCATCCTGTTCATTGTCTTCATAATTCTTCTAATTGTCACCGCTTTCATTACTGTGGCATTGACATACTTCCAACTTGCTGCTGAAGACCATGAGTGGTGGTGGAGGTATGCAGTATACTTGTCCTTTGTTTATTGGTTTCTGTAGCTTTATCATTTCTGTGAACTCTAGCTCATAGTTCACATTATTGTCTATTGCCCTGCCTTGCTTTTCTCTGTCCATAAGTTTTTTTCTTATTATTTGAATTTCATCTTCTTAACATACATTCGTAGTTTAATATTTAATTATTGTAAGCAATGCATGTCGATACAACTTCTCTTATCTGATTGACAAACAGGATATTCTTGTGTTGGATTTTTTTTTTCTTTGTCTGATTTGGTATAAGTTGGGCCTGAATGAAGTCAATGGAATGTTTGTGAATGTCGGAGATTGAAATTAAGCTGCAGTTGGCATTGCAACTGATATGTAGCCTTACATATTGTAATTAGTTTGCTGGTGGAATGCAATAGAGGGAACACATATTTGATACACAACTTGTTAGATTCATTGCATTTTATTTTTAACTGATGAGGGCTTGTATTTCTTTCTTTCTCTTGTTTTTTTTTTTTTTTTCAATTTTTTTTTCCTTCAGGGTTACTTCTTTTTGGGTTGCTGTCTTCATGGCCCATGCTTTTAGCTTATGCATCTTATCATTGGGAAACTTGTTGCCTATCGGACAGGTTGGGAGGAATTGATGGTCCTGGGATGTCCATGTTCTCTTTTGGAAATTAACAAAACAAATTGTAACAAAATAGAAAATAAGAGAAGAAATGAAGGGAGAGAGAGAGAGAGAGAGAGAGAGAGAGAGAGAGAGAGAGAGAGAGAGAGAGAGAGGGCATAATCTAATTAGTTGGTGCTGCTCTCTTCTTTGTAGTTTATATTTGTATAAAATAGAAAACAACTAGTAGATAGGATCTAGGACTCTACAAGTCAGAGTCCTAGATACAAACTAAAGACAAAGTAAATTCAAAAAAGGAAAAGGAAACTAACAAAGTCTAATTGTTAAAGGAAACTAACAAAGCAAACTAATTAACTAACTAGGAGTCCATTAGTCCACATAATTAACTGTTTTGATTTAGTCAAAGCAGTCAGTCAGCAATAGCCTATTTTAATTCATTACGCTAACACCCCCATCACCCTTAAGCTGAAGCATGGGGGAATATGAGAGCTCAACTTGAAACAATGTATCAACGGCAGTAGTAGCGGTAGCAGCAACAACAGTAATAGTAGCAGTACAGTATAGGTCACTGTGAACCAAGCATCAACAGCAACACAGTATAGGTCACTGTGAACCAAGTAGTAGTAGCTACAGCAATAGAGCAGACACCTAAAAGCAACAATAGCACAATATAGGTAACTGTGAACCAAGTAGTAGTAGCCGCAGCAGTAGAGCAGACACCTAACAACAACAACAACATAGTATAAGTCATTGTTTACCAAGTAGTAGTAGCAGTAGAGCAGACACCTAACAGCAGTAGTAACACAGTATAAGTCACTGTGAATCAAGTAGTAGTAGCCGCAGTAGTAGAGCAGACACCTAGCAGCAATAATAGCACAATATAAGTCATGCGAACCAAGTAGTAGTAGTAGCACCAGTAGTAGAGTAGACACCTAGCAGCAACAATAGCACAATATAGGTTACTATGAACCAAGTAGTAGTAGTAGTAATAGTAGTAGTAGCAGCAACAGTAGTAAGTGGAGCAAAAATAGTGGTGGCTCCAACATGAGCATAGTAAACTGTAGTAGACTTCATCATGAGCAAGGAGGTAAGCTCCATCACGAGCAAGGTAGTAGTAGGCTAAGCTCTCTTTAATGAGAAGATACAAACTTGAGCTAATATATATACATCTCCCCCCTCACGTGGAACATTCCACGTGGGAAAATTACCGAGAGATCTTCAAACTGTAGGATATAGATTAGAATATCAATAGCAACAAGATTTTAAAACCATCCAACTGTCGGATTAAGAAATATGGTGAAGTTCTAGTGTGACTGAGGATAGGGAATGATGCAAGTGGAATTTTGACGTCAATTGAAAAGTCAAAGTTCCAGTCAGTAGATGTGGACTCAAAATAGTAGGCAAGTAATTAAATATAACTAGGATAAGTAATCAAAACTTGGGTACGATCCGATGGTGGATATGAGAAATAAGAGAAGTCCTAGTGTGACTAGGAATAGGGTTATGATGCAAGTGGATTTTCGACAGTATTAAAAAAAAAAAAAAATCTGACCTTTAGAATTTAGATGATGGTCAAATTTGGACAGGTAGTAGTAATCTTCTACAATTGGGCACCAATTACCAAATCTGATCAGGATCAGGTGTTGGGATAGATCTGCAAATGACACAGTGGCATAACCCAACAGGATAATAAAATATCAAAAGTAGAATGCAATCCAATGGTCGGATAATGAGCTAGGAAACAATATGTAGTTAAATAGGGCTGTCTAACCAGAGTCGGCTACAGTAAACAGTGGCTGAATCTTAGTGCTGGATAAGGGAAGCCAGGTCAGCAGATTAAATCAAAACTTAGCACTCGATCATAAAATGTGGTGGAAACCTGAATAATAGGATTAGATCTAATCCAGATTTTATCCTCTATAAGATAGAGTTGGGATAACAGCCACGACATAAAATGAAGCCACAGCAGTTGAACCAGTGAGAAAAACTGATTCAGCAACCAATAACAGGTCCAATGGGAATCCAAACAGATTACCATATTAGAACAGATTCAAAACAGTTTTGAACCAATAATCAGATTAAAGCCATGAATAGAAACACAATAGGAAGAACAGTAATCAAATTCAGATGCATGAACAGAAAGCCAGAAACCCAATCGAGAGTGAACAGTACGAAGAAAGCACCAGAACCAGATTTGATCAGCAATGAGCAGCAAGCAGTAGATCAGATCAGAGTTTGATTAAGTAACAACAAGAAGCAGCAGAGCAGTGGCTTAGAACTTAGAAGTAGATCTTCTGATCAGATCATGAGCAAATCAGATCAGATCTGAACAGACCAGTAGATCTCGATAACAGTAATAATGGCAGCAGAAGATCTCAATCACAGTAGCAGTAGCAGTACCCAATACAAAAGGAAGAGAAGGATAGAAGATGCAGTAGTTGCAGCAATGGTGGCTGCACACCAGGATGAAGAACTTTAGAGGACTCTCAAAACGGTAGCCGCTCTGATATTATGTAATAAAATAGAAAATAAGAGAAGAAATAAAGGAAGGGAGGGAGGGGGCAGAATTGAATTAGTTGGTGCTGCTCTACTCTTTGTAGTTCAAATTTGTAGAAAATAGAAACAAGTATTAGATATGATCTAGGACTCTACAAGTCAGAGTCCTAGTCACAAACTAAAGATAAAATAAACTCTAAATAGGAAAAGGAAACTAACAAATCTAATTGGTAAATGAAACTGATAAAGCAAGCTAATAAACTAAGAGTATCAGTTCACATAATTAGCTGTTTTGACTTAGTCAAAGCAATCAGTCAGCAATAACATATTTTATATCATTATGCTAACACCAAGCAATCAAAATTTCTCAAGAAAGATAAAGAAATGAAATGATTGTTTTATTAGGTAGTTGCACTAGACAAATTGACAATTCAGTGCCAAAAGGAAGTGAAAGAAAAAGGGAGATTGTTTTCTCTTAGAAGAGTGCTACAATGTTGTTTTTGACAAAAAGACAGGTGAGAGCATGTATATTAGTAAGGGTAAATTTCTCCAAAGGATCCTTGTGTCAAGCCAAAAGTGTCTAGACCCATGAGCTGTTAGATAGTTGTCATGTTATATTGATGCACAATTTATAGCACACTATCATGTGTCTTAATTACTCAGTCAATCTCTCTTGGGGGCTTTTCAGTCATTTTTTCACAAATTAAAATATTAATTCTTTGATAAGTAAGTGACAAGTGACAATAGATGTATCCTCAAAAAGAAAAATAACAAAAAAGTGAATGCTCTATATACTCAATATAAATGGTTAAGAAATTGATCAATTTCTGGTAACAGAAATCCTAGAGATCAAGTAATCACTTATTGTATGTAATTATGAAAATTGCATGTGTAAATACAAGTTTTTTATGAGTCTATGTGCTGATAACTATGGCTCCTCCATATTTTGGTTGGAGAAAATTGCTATTCACCACATTTGTGTTTTTTTAGGTGAATAAATGAATATATTAACAATACCCTGAAAAAGGGGAAAAAACCAAACCTGCGTATCCAAGGGATAGAGCCAGGCTCCTTACAAAAAGGCTAAAGCCTGAAGAGCAACTAGTAGAGAGCCAGAAAACCAAAGCAGAATCTATTAACTGGTGTGGAGATCCCAAGAGGATACAATGAATCTATTCTTTCGGAAACTGGGGGAGGGGGGTGGAAGGTGGGAGGGGCTAGATCGTGCGACGCACATATAAAGTAATTGCTTCCCAGATTTGAGTGAGAGATCTTGACTTGGCCGCCCATAATTTGATATTCCTTTAGATACAAATATGGTAAACCGTCGTTGCAAAAGCCAACTTGACCACCACATCTGTTATCTTTGCTTCTCCTTTGTATTTACCTTTGCTGCTGCCTCTTTTCCCCTCCATTCACATCTCTAACATTGTTTATTTATTTATTTATGATTTTCTATCAATATATAGATCTTTTCTCCTTTATTCACGTAGAGAGTGTGAGGCTGTGAGCGTCATTGCCTGGTTGCTAGAAACAAATGATATGAGATTTAGTGACTGTTTTTGCATGAGTTCTTTTTATTTATTTTTATTGAAGGTAGATTGTAACAAGTATTCTGGTGGGCACCAGCACTTCCTCTAATTTAACTTCAAAGTTATGTTGTGTTTATCATTTCCCAAACTTGTTTTATACTGGTCAACAAAGTAGTGTATGTTTGAGTAAACAAAGGTTGTGCTGTGGGGCTGTTGACACTTGGTTTTAGACTCCATGTCCATTTGAATTAGGTTATCTTACGTTGGTGAAGTTGGGAAGAGAACAACTAGATTTTTGAGGACAATATTGCTTTCAGAGTTAGGTAATTGATAGGATTGATTATTTCACAAAATACTTAGTATTTTTTTTTTATGGGACCGTGACTTTTTTTTTTTACTTTTCCTCCATCCTGAAATAGGGATGCACTATTTTAAGGCTACAACTTTACTATTATCTCATAAAAAAAATACCCCCCTAAATGAGCCTTTGGTCTCGTTGAGTTTGTACATCTATATGTTTACTTATTTTATCAATTTCTGCATTTCTTTTGAAAAAATTTATATATGAGCTTTTACCGTTATAAGGATTATAACGTGAGTTACTTTCTGCGCTTTGTTGCTTGAAAGTTGAAGCTTTTGGGTCTCTAACCAGGGTGACATGATATGAGGCGACTGTATGAACATGCTAGCTCCTCACGCCGAAGGATTATTTGCAGATCCTTTTGCCTTGAGCTTGAGATTTGATGAAGCTATAGCAGTATTCAATTCTTAAGGGATTCTTGGTCTTCTGATTTTAATTTCATTAGGGTCTTTGACAATTGTGATGGCTAGTTGTCACCGGTAGAAGGCTTTGCGATATTAGTTATCTAAATGGCACCGACTTCTAATTTTGAGTCCATGGCGGCTAGGGTTAGGGCTTTTCATGAAGGAAGTGCAGTTACTCTTCTGCTGGATGATGTTGCTGCTTTTCATCGCTGCAAGGAGGATCGTGGGTGGGAAAATCCGTTTATGGAGGGTGAGTGTCACCTGAAGATGGCGGCATCCTCTCCCCACTGGTCCATATTGTTCCTGAACCTGTGCTCTTCGCTGGCTGCTGCTGGAGTTCGCTTGTTGGTGTTGGGGTGCGCACCTCATGGGCAGATGTGGATTCGAAGGAAGGGGATTTGGATGGCTTGGATGCGTCGGTTTCGCGGGACAATGGATGTGATGAGGCTACTGATTCCTTTGACCTAATATCGTTATATGTTTCCCTGAATGCTGATTTGAATGAAACGGGGTGTGCGATCTGGTCCCGATGCAGGTGGGATTTCAGATTATAGTGTTCCCGTTGTGGGTGGGGATGCTTTAGTCTCTCATTCCTCGTCCGACACGGGATCAGTCTCCACTCGGGATCGTGGACGAGTTGTTGTGGTTCAACATTAGGAGTTGGCGGTTGTTGATGCTCATATGTAGAGGGATTTTACCCCCTTTACAGTTGTGTACTGGGGTAGGAAGAAGCGTGCTCAGGGTTAGTGATTCAGCAGCGGGCCCACAAGATGAGATGGGCATGGATTGGAATCTTTCTAGGATTTGATTGGGATAATTGTAATATTTTCTTTTTGGGAATTTAGATGAAACATTTAGGTAGGATTTTATTTTAAGTATTTAAATAAATTGTCTTCTTATGCAATCATAGGTTTGGTAAGTTATTAGAATATCTAAGATTAGGATTTCCATTTTAGTTAAGTTTTATAAATTTTCCCTTTAAATATATGTAATTGAATCATTGAGATTAGAGAAGATTTGAAGAAAGAAAAGAATGAAGTGAATATTGTGGTTGTGTGCCTACGGGCAGAATTGGTGCGCACTTTCTCTTTCTTTCCCCTTCTTCTCTGCAATCAGAAACAGCCCCTTCCTTTGGCTGATTTCCTCCCTCCTCCTTCCCTATCCTTTATTCCCTGTTCTTCATCTTCCTCCCTTGCTTTATTTATTCTGTGCTACTGTTCTACACTGATACTCTGTTCCAACTGCACAATAGTCTACAGAAGACTGGTGCTGATCTCCTCCATCCCAACCCTGTTCCATCTCAAATCTTGGGCAGAAGTTTTCCTTCCATAGGCGACCTAAAACCCCGAGACCCATGACCAGAAACCTCTTCAATAGTGGAATCCAAAACTTGCAACTCAAGCTTTCTCTCCTACCGCCAAACCCAGTTTCAGTCCTTCGATGCCCTCTATTTCTCTGCTGATTCTTGTGTTTCTTCGTGACTTTTCAAGAGGCATATGAGTTGCGATCCTCCTCCTCAAATCCCAGCTTGATAGGCCTTCACATGAATGAGTTCTCTTCCTTGAAGTAAATCTGGTTTCCGCCTCCTGTGCCTTTCGTGAGTTTGAAGAAGAAACAACTTTCCAGAAATTCCAGAAAGCTCCCTTGATCTTTATTACTTCTTTTATTTAACCCTTCTTCATAATCTTGTTTCTTGAATTGTCCTTAGTTATTATTTAAATTCCAGTTTCACCCTAAGGTTTGTTAGGTTTCTTAAATTATAGCAAACTCTGATTATTTACCAAATCTGCCACTCATTATTGTTTGAGTTGATTATTATTTGGGTGGGCCCATTAAGATGACCAATTAGGGTTTTCTCAACCCAGATCCCGCATTAGTTAGCGCTCGCTGAGAAGATCTTCTTGGTTTGTTAAACAATAATGTTTTTTAATGAAGGGGGCCCTCTTCTAGAATATCTGTGGTGTCTCTAGTGCTAAGGCAAGAACTGCTTTGAAAGCTGTTCTTAAGGAGCACAATCCATAAGTTTTGTGCCTTGCGGAGCCTCTTGTGAATCCATTGAAATTCCCAAAGGTTTTCTTTCATGCTTTAGGGTATTGTGTTGACTTCATTCACAATTCAAGCGTGTCTAAGCATCCCAATTTGTGGGTCCTCTGGAAGTTAACTCTGTCTCGACCGATGTTGATCATGTCTTCTGAGCAACAAATTTCTTCTTCTTGGGTGATCATTGGTGAGCCTCACCTCTTTTCTTTCATTTATGCTAGTTGTTTCAGGGCTCAACGCAGATCTTTATGATTTGATCTTATCTCTACGGATCCTTCCGGTGGTGCCTTAGCTATTGGTTGGGGACTTTAATGTGTTTCTCTATGCTCATGAAAAAGTGGGCCCTAGTAGGTTTAATATGGGGGCTGCAGTAAAATTTTCTGCAATGATTAATTCGATTCCTCTAGCTTGCCTGCCTTCCAAAGGTGCAAAATTCATGTGGTCCAAGAATAGAATTGTTGGTAATGTTTGTGCGGTTCTAGATAGGAGTCTTTGCAATGATGTGTGGATGCAATGTCATGGGAATTGTTTTCAGCGGGTACTCCCACGTATCAGTTCTTATCACAGCCTGGTTTTGATTTGTTGTGAGGGGATTCCACGACCTCGAAATGTCCCGTTTAGGACGCAATGTTTTTGGACTGAGCTTGATGAGTTCATTTCTATTGTCAGACTCCTCGGTATATCTGGTTAGAGGATCTCCTTTATTTGTAGTCAACCAAAATTAAAACAGATTAAAGGGGTGTTGTGAGTTTGGTTGAAAGGGGCTTTTCCAAAGATTGATGGGAGGTGCAGCTCACCGGTGTATTTCTTGAAGATGTCCAGGAAACCATTGAGACGGTTGGTCTCAATAATATGCTTTCTTTACCGAGGCTTGTGCAAAGGATGCTTACTAGAAGGCTTTGGCGCTTCCAGAGAAATTGTGGGCGGAAAAATCTAGAGTCCGTTGGCTACAGTGTGGTGATCAAAATATGAAAATTTTCACATGTCCACTAAGGCTTGTCGACTTCAGAGTGTGATTCGGGATCTGCAACAAGAGGATGGCACGATCATTTTTTATCAAGGGCAAATGGGCACGTATGTTGCTCAATATTGTGAGGATTTCCATCGACGGGCGGGCCTGACTAAGCACCCGGACCTTCTTTCTTGCATTCTGAGATTGGTGTCTTCAGATGAGAGTTAGATGCTTATTGCTGTTCCTTTTGATGATGAGGGTTAAAGCGGCTGTCTTTGATCTCAATGGTGATAGTGCACGGGGCCTGGATGGATTTCCTGACCAATTTTACAGAGTTTGCCGGGGGGGCATTGGAGCTGATGTTTATCGGGCCATCCAGAATTTTTTTTTCCAGGAAGGAGTGATCACCAAGGGAATTAATAGTAATTTCCTTACCTTGAATCCTAAGGTGGATAATGCTAATCGGGTTTTCTCAATCCATCACATTTGTATTGATGTTTAAAATTATTCCTAATATTCTGGCTGCTTGCCTTGGTCCGGTGCTTGGTAATCTTATTTTTGAGGAGTAGGGTTCTTTTTCAATGGCAAAGTAATTTACAACAATATCAGTATGAATTTTGAGTTAACAACTTTGATGGGTAAGAAGGTAATGGGAGGTAGTATCGCTTTAAAGTTGGAAGTTGGAAGGCTTGTGACACTATTGAATGGGAGTTCTTATATGATGTGATGTGTCGGCATAGTTAAGGTGACAAGGCAATCCAAGGTGCTCGGGGCCATCCTGGTCACCTAGGCCAAGGCGTTCCCAGTGTATTTTTTTTTATTTTTAAAATATTAATGCAATATATATATATATATATATATATATATATATATATATATATATATATATATATATATATATATATAGCATTCTACATAAATAATCAACATTTAAGACATAATTTAATTAATATGAGAAAACCAACAAGGCAACAAATAATGAGTTAAGTTGGCAACATGTATTTATAACTAAAATTTGTTTACTTCTAACAAATTTGATCGAGCGTAACTCCTTTAATATAGTTCGGATTCAAGCAATCTCGAATTTGTTGTAAAACTAGTATAATCAGCTTTCCAGCAAATCCGACATTGTTTGAATCCAAGTTATAATGAAGGAGTTACACTCCGGTCAAACCTTGTTCGGAGTACGAGAATGTTGTTTAAAGTCGTTTGAATGTAAAGTATTTTTTGGGCATCAAAGCAAGAGATTATTTTGGCACGCTCTTGGTTTTTAGTGATGCTTTACTATAATAAGATTTATGAAATTTTTATAATAAGATTTAGAAGTTGAAAATTGCCTCCGCACCCAAAAGTACGGTTTTTGTTCTTAAATTGGAGGGTTGACTTTTTATCCTTTTGGAATTTGCATTTTAGACTATTTTTATTGGATTCAAATTTTTTTTTTTTTTTTTTGGGGGGTGGAAGGGGGTATTTTGCTTATTTATGAATAACATCTTAAGTAAATGAAATATAAAGTTAAAAAAGCATTTACTTAAATGATATTAGTCATAAATAAGTACTGCCTGATAAATGTTGTCCCTGTTTAGTCTAATAAATCTTGTGAAGAAAATTCAGAGATCAAGGGAAAATATGAGAACAAAAAAAAAACACATTGAAAACAAGGCGGCTGCCCAGACATTCTGGGCATCCAAGGCTCCCTAGGCAGTGCTTAGGCACTTTGGGCGACCGCCTTTCTCATGGTCATAAGGTGCTCTGGCGCCCAGACCTATAAAAGCCGCCCGGAAGCCTAGGCAACGCCTTGACAACTATGTGTGTCGGCTTGGCTTTTTCAGATTTCTTGATTGATAGAGTGTATCATCTTCTTCATTCGACCTGGCTTTCAGTTCTCTTTAGTGGAGGTCCGGTTGGATTTTTTGGAGTGGAGCGGGGGTTGGGCAGGGTGATCCTCTCTCTCCTCTTTTGTTTATCCTTTGCAGAAGAGGTGTTGTGCCAGGGGTTGCGCCATCTTAGGGAGATTAGTTTCATTAGCCCCTTATCTAGTTCCCGAGATGTTGTGGTGCCTACTTGTTTCTTGTTTGCAGACAATATCTTTATTTTCATGGCTGCGTATACTCGCATTGTGCGAGCATTGAAGAATTTTCTTGATTATGGATCAACTTGGCTAAGAGTAAGGTCTACCGTGGGCAGCTTGCTTTGACTAGGAAGAACCAGATCATCTCTTTGCTTGTTTTCTCGGACTGCAAATTTCCTACCAGGTATGTAGGTGTGGAGATCTTTAAGGGTAGGGTCAAGAAGGATTATCTTATACCTCTAATTGATAGATATAAAGATAAATTCACTGGTTGGAATGGTAGACTTTTGTCCATGATGAGCCGTGTGGAGCTGGTGCGTTCTGCACTATCTAGTGTTCTTGTCCATAAATTTTCAATCTATTATTGTCCATAAATTTTCAATCTATTATTGGCCCTCTTCTCTCGTCAATATGGTTGAAAGGTGGATGCAGAACTTTATGTGGAGTGGGGACCTGGATACGCGTAAAGCAATTGCTGTGAGGTGGAATGTGGTTTGCAGTCCAAAGAAGGAAGGGGGATGGGAATCCGTCGTCTGCGTAATGTGAATTTAGCTCTTCTTGCTTAGTATTGTTGGAATATTAAAACGGTTAGCTCTATGTTTGCAAGACATATGCGTGGTCGGTATATAAAGGCAGGTGGGTCCATGTGGGCTGGTCTTTAGACTTCGGCAGTATGGATGGGTGTTAAAAAAGTTTGGTGTTGGGTTTCGGATCGAGTTCGTTGGGTTGTGGGGGATGGTTCCACTATTGACTTTTGGCGAGATAATTGGCTGGGATAATGTTCTATTGCTGATGCTTCGGGGCTCTTTTTTCAAAGATATGCGGGCTATGGTCTCGGATTTCGTTGTAGATGGGGCTTGGTTGTTTCCTATTGTTTCTTCTGCCTTTCTTTGCAGCATCTGTGAGTTGGCCTTGGTGATGATCTGGTTCAGGATCCAAATCAGGCTATTTTTCGGTAAAGTCTGCTTGGGGCGAGATCAAAGAACGTCACCAACTGTCTGCGTGGTCTGCTTTGGCGTGGGTTAAGCTCGAGTCCAATGATCTTTCTGTTTGCATGGTGTTGGAGCAATGGCTGCCTTCCAACAGATGATAAGTGATTGGGTTCCTATGGCTTCTCGGTCTGGATTGTGCTATAAGGCTGGAGAAACCTTCTCTCATATCTTCCTTAAGCGTGAATTCGCAGTGGCGGTGTGGTGTGGTTTTGCAGCTGTCTTTAGTATTCACTAGCTGGGTTTTGAGAGTATTGAATTACTGTTTTCTGGTGGAAGCAGGAACGATCCGTCATTTGTATGAAGGACATCCGGAATGCCGGATTGTTTATTGTAGCTCGTCGTTTATGGTTGGAGCGTAATCGGTGTTGTTATGAGGGAGTAAGGCGGACGGTGGGTGGACTGTTGAGACTTAGTTCGGCGGATATTAAGGAAGCGTCGGTTCGGCTTCCTTGTTCCATATCCTCGATTATGGACTGGGTCTTCACCCAATGATTCCAGATTCGTACTCAAGTGGTGGTGGCCTCTAATGTGGGGCATGTCCAATTGGTTAAACCCGTAGGGGACTGGATTAAGTTAAATGTTGATGAAAGTTTGTTGGGAAACCCCGGCCAAGTGGGGTTGGTGGTGTTTTGAGGAGTTCGACTGGTGCTGTGGTGGCTTCCTTTGTGGTACTTAGGGGTGTCTAGGGTGTCTACAAACTTTTTCGCTGAATTCTTTGTGGTTATGATTGGGGTTAGGCGTGCTATGGAGTTAGGTTTGCTTCTGATTATGGATAGGGAGTGATTCGGTAGCATTCGTTGATGGTATGCTGTGATCTTCCATCCCATGGTTGTGTTCTGCAGCAATGGATGAGTCTTTCTTCCTTTCTTGGGAGTATTGAGTGGCGTATTACCCACTGTTATCGTAAATTGAACGTGGTGGCTGATGGGTTATCAAGGTTTGTGGTGCGCTCTTAGTCTTTCGGTCATTGGTTTTCTTGCCCTTCCTTTGTTTTGAGAGAATTATTCACATATTATTTGGATGAACTGAATTATGTGAATAACTCGTCCAAACCTGAATCCTTTCCAATGATTCAGAAAAGGTCTTGTTTTTTTTTTGAAGATTACTTATAAACTGCGATTAATTCGTTAATTTATGAATTACACTGAATTAATCATACCAAATTTAAAAAATATTGTAAAATATATAAATAAACAAAATTTTAAACTAGGAAAATCTCCCTCTTCGGGAATTACTGAGCGAGCACCTTTCCTAGGTTCCCTCTCCCACTGCCGCAGTGCTCAGACCACCCCTACTTGTAGTGTTGGTTCCCTTTGAATTTTTCTGTCTTCAATGTGGGACTAAGTCCCTCCTGTGATAGAGACTTAGAGCCATAGTCCGTTAGTGAGTGAAGAGAACATGTTAAGAGTTGGACGTTGGTACTTCATTATTGTGAGGGTCCTTTTTTTTTTTTTTTTGGGTTACCAACCAAAATGAATATTATTACTAAATAAAAGCATTAGGAGTAATCCTCCTACCAACAAAGTTCACAGGATTTACAATGAATGGTGGAGACCTAAAAGGGCATTATGAGTACTTATGCCTTCCTAAGTTGAGGGAATTACTGAAGTGCCATTACATGTTATAGGCCCTGCTTTTAGTCTTTTACGTGTCCAAGGTCTCTCTCTCTCTCTCTCTCTCTCTCTCTCTCCTCCCCTTTGTGCCAATGTAGTGGGCATGCTCTTCATAAGTCGTGGATCCACATTTGAATTGGAAAAAATAAAAAATTAACATCCGAATTTTATTTAGGTAAATGAATAAATTTATGCATTAGTCAGAATCCAAATTTATCTGAAGTCCACTTTTTTGACTGAAAATTGGACCGAATTTTCTAATTAATAAAACAAATTATTTTGAATTTTTATGCCATTTCAAATAACTCCTGATTCCGAAATTGCTAACTACAGTCCTTAGACCATGAGAATCTGAAATATAGTTGTTGTAAGCAGGTTAGTTTTGAATGGTTTATACTTTGAAGCATTTAAGGATACTCTATTTCCCTTGTCACAAGGAGGTGGTTTTTTTCCTTCTCCAATGCAACAATTTTGGATGGTATTTATCAATGGACTAATCTTTATGCTTTGGTTTACACAGATCTTTCCTCTGTGGAGGATCAACTGGTTTATTTATCTATGGTTACTGCCTTTATTACTATTATGCACGATCAGATATGTCTGGTTTCATGCAAACCTCTTTCTTCTTTGGGTACATGGCTTGCATCTGTTACGGCTTCTTCCTCATGCTTGGGAGTGTGGGTTTCCGTGCTTCTTTGTATTTCATCCGTCACATATACCGATCCATCAAGTGTGAGTAGTGAATGAGGGTCATCCACCAAGGAGAAGAATGAAGTGTTGATAATGAGTGGGGAGGGGGGGGTCCCCTCTCTAGTCATCAGGTATGCTTCTTTTTATTTTTCATAGGATCTGTTATAGAAAAGGTTACATCATTTTTTGTTGAAAAGGTAGGAGGAGAGTACCTCTGATCTCAGAAAGCAGGAGCCAGATCTCAATTGAGGCCATGTTATTTTGAACCATCACAAGGGATGTTTAGCATTACAATGGTTTGATGATCTTGGATGGTATCTGTAATCTGAGAAAACTCAAATCTAGGGTACTCAGGGAAGAAAACTATGTATCATTACATGTACTTGCAATCGTTGGAAAACAAATTCTCTCACGTTTGCAGCTCTTGGAACAGGCACAATTGTCTCCCCGTTTCCTTGCTTTCTTTTTTGCCCTTTTCTTTTGGGGGGCAAGTACTTATCATATTAGCAAGCCTACCAAGTACCAACCAAGGATGTAGTAATGGGCTTTGTATATGAATTGGTTTCGGTTGAGGCCGATACCAATATGATATTCTTTTAGTGTTTTTTTAATTAATTTTTTTAGTTGGATCGGTTATCTGTCATTAATTTATTATTTGTACCTCCAATAAGTATAGGGATAGATTTGGGCACTGCTCAATACCGTTTGATATCTTGAAGCTTAGCCACTTAACCATGTGGATTTGCTATTCTTGCATGCCCATGGGAGGGGGAAGGGGAAGATGCAGGCTGTGCTAGGCCAAGGAGAACAAGAAGATGATAGTACTGGGCTGGGCCAGGCTGGGCTCGGCTCAAGCCCTCAACCCTGGCCCAGCCAGGTCCTGACTCAGTTCAAAAAATACCCAACCCTGATCTGTCCTCATGGCCAAGTTATCTCAGTCCTAGCCCTCTCTTAATGCCACTATGACTATTTGTTTTGAAGTAAAAGTTTACCGGAAAATTTTATGTCTAATTTTATATGTAATTTTGTTTTTTAATATTTGTTTTCAAAAGGTAAAATACAATGATCTTAAGGGAGAGGAAAAAAGAACTTCATATTTCTTTTATCTATTGAAAATAAACATTAAATTTTTACTTATAAAATATTACACGTAACATTTTACGGTAAAATTTTATGTTAAAACAAACAGAGCATATGTGTCATTCATGTTTGGATGAATAAAATATCTTTCTACGAAAAAAAAAAAATTAACATCTAACTAAATATCCATGGAAGTCCATGGCAACTTCTCTGTTGAGGTGCTATTTAAAGATTCACCAACATTGTTTCATTACATACTTGAAGGTATCGCTATTAGATTAGTCGATTTGTATCAATTTTTGGAGTGGTGATCCTGTTCTGATACGTAATACTTTGATTGATTTAATATTACTTTATTTTGGATAGGCCATTGGTTTACCATTAGATCGATACACTGCTCTAAGCCGGGTTAGATCGATTTTGGACATGATCAATAATGTGTCCACTACTTGGATTTACAATCTTGGTCTAGCCTATTGTAGACCAGCTTTCGAGGCTAGGACTGTTGTAGAATTGGTCATATAAGCTGATGCTTGGAAAGTCTTGTGGTTTTTCTATGATCCATGCATGCATGCATGCATGCATTCTTGGAATGCCTCGGTCAAGAATACAATTTGAGATGATAAAGACAATGTTTGCTATGTATTCTTCTTCTTGGTTCATGGATGCATGAAGGAACATGGCTTGTTCTATATTATGTTCTTTATTCCATTATGCGTTCTAAGCCCAAAATGAAAATGAGTCGTTCTTTAACCCATTCTTATTTTAGGTTAGGAATACATTTTTTATTCTAAGAATGCATTTCAAAGAATTTATTCCAAGAATACATACCAAACATAACTTCACATTTCATAAAAGATAATAGCATATTCGTAATTTGTGGTGGTGTTATTTCAGAGTTAATGGGAATTCCACTTTGATCCAAGTTTTGTTGAGAGAGAGAATTTGATTGTAGTTCAGTTTGGAAGCCATTCAATAATTGACAATCTATTTACCCAAAAAATAAATAATAATAATAATAATAATTGACAATCAGTATTGCATATAATTAGTACTTGTATATATTTAAGTATACAAACATCAAGTAATGGTTCTAGGCTATTAAGTATTTAAGTGCAACACAACAAAGGTGATACAAATTTGAATTACGATCCCAAAACTTTCACATAATCTGCTTGCTGAGAGAGATCTTTTCTTTCATCCTACTCTATGAGGTAACAACATGAAGAATACAAGTTACTGCTCGATGAGCGGTAGCCGGCATTCAAATGATCCAATGGTGAGGATGATTTATGTTGTAGAAGGTGACGATTTAGATGAATTTCAAATGAAAGAAATCCCATTTTCAAAATCGTATTGAGCACTTGGTGTTGCCGTTCTTGCTCTCTCACCCTCTCTCTACAACTTCTTCAAATCTCTCTCATCCGGAGTCTCTCTGCACTCCCCTTCTCTATCTCATCGCCCACGCATCTATCTCCTATATCTCTCTGCTGTATTGTCATCATCTTCATCACCACAAGAGAACCCAAGATATATATTTTTGACTAAACTAGAACCTTCGAGTTCTCATAAAACATAGCACTCGGTTTTTCCTAGAGGACATTAACCTTTGTAACCTTTGTAGAATAATATCATCTCATCCACCTTCTTGCGGACTAAAAAAGCTCAAGCATGGAATTGCAAGACTCGGTGTTGTGGAGAACAAAGGGCTGTTGAGCGACTGCTTTGAAAAACGAAAAAGCATGAACTGGGTCAGACATTAAATTCAGAATTTGAATCGCCATATGAAAATCCAACCCATCTTCACCACTTTCTTTCAATCCCATCATTTCACGATCTTCGCAAGAAGTTGCAAAACTTCTGAATGATTTCTTTGAAGAAATATTGCATCGTCACGTCAGAGTATTTGCAGAGAGAGAGAGAGAGAGAGAGAGAGAGAATGGGAGAGCGTGTACCTGGTTGGGTGATTGATTCCGTGTGCTCCCTCACGTATCCCTTTAACCTGTTACATAAGTTATCCTCACCATTGGATCATTTGAACACCAGCTGTTGTTCGATTCCTCATGTTGATACAACGATACCTCAACATAAGTGGATCCTGATCCGGATCTGCACTCACCATCAAGCGACAAAGAGCATAAAAGAGTTTAAAAGAAAAAAAAAAAATCAGAGTTTTTTACAAAAAAAAAAAAAAAAAAACCAGAGTTTCCTACAAGAAAAAAAAAAAAATCAGAGTTTTATGGTAAATTTTCTTGGAACAGAAGATGCTTTCTCCGTTAGCATATTTGGACTTCGCAAAGAATGTGGCTCTCCGGCCTGGAAGGGAGAGGCCCAACGTCGATGGCCAATTGATGAAGATTCATTCAGTTTCACAGTTCATAGTGAACAGTTCACACTGGCCAGGGAGTCCAGAGCTGTCTCCTTGACCGAAACTCTTTTGACACTGGGAATGATGAGAGGGAGACCCACATAAACTGACTGTTGTTGGACTGATCGAATGAACTTTCACCTCTGGGCCGAGAAAATGGCTACTTCAATTCCAACATCCTTAATCATATCCTTCTCCTGCAATCCCTTTCCCTTCACTTTCTCACCCACGAAAATCAGATACCCAGTTGGTCTTTCTTCATGGGTAAGCTGCAAAGTTTGATTTCTTGTCAATCTCCAAAGAACAAACCATAACCGTGGGCTTCTTGTTGAATCGAGTTCGCAGGTTCTTAGGTCTGGTGGGCGTAAACATGGTCATGGGTTTGTGGGTTCTCTTCAGGCTGCGATTTCAGGAAGAGCAGAAGGTGAATTTTTCTGGTGTATTCTCTTGATCTGTTAGAGTTTCTATACCACATTGTGTTGATTATTCTCCCCTTTTATTTAATTAATTTTTCAGGTTATTTCGATCCTGAGCTGCGGTCAGTGCTCGAATTAGCTACAGACTCGGAGTTGTATGAGCTCGAAAGTATTCTCTTCGGTCCGAGGTGATTTTGTGTGTGTGTTTCTCCTAGTTATATATTTTTTTCATATTGGCTGGTGTTGCAGCTCCAAGAGGGAAGTGTCTCTTGTTGATGCTGAACTGAAACTATATAGGCTTGTTGACTGTATTAAATTTGGTTTTTTGTTCAGCTACTTCAGCCCGCTTATAAAATCTTTCACGAATGGGGCCGAAAATGACTATATTGTGCTTGGAGAGGACTATGAGGAACGTCAATATTTTACAGAGATCCTGGAGTCGCGATTTCTATTCCTTGCAGCGGATGCACGGTCTACATTAAGGTTGTAAACCTATTTTACGTTTGATAGCAAGGATTTGCAAATTTGTGTTTAGTTAGATGTGACTTTTTCGAGTGGTTCTTTCCTGGGAAATTTCGTTTAAGCTTGTAATCGAAGTAGCCAAGTTTTTTCTGGTTCTACTTTTCCTGTGAATTCGGAAACTTGGCTCCTGGGCACCGACACCTATCAATCCTGTCTGAATTGCAGAATAAAACTGTGACGGTGATTGGGACCTTATGATCTTTAATTGTTTTTAATGGATTTGATAATGGATCCAGCGGAAATTAACTTTTGAGTCATTAAACTCTTCAGGCTTTTTATTTTCTATTTAAATGATTTGCTTTCTATGGTATTCTTTGAAGGGGTTGGAGACCTACTTACAGGGATGTGTTGCTCGATGTGAGGAGAAAACTAAGAGTCCCTTGTTCGAGCAAACTGTCTACAGAAGACCTGGAAGGGGAGATTTTTCTTCATCTGTTGCAGGATTACTCGAGGTAGTTTCCTCAAAAGCACTGAAATTTGTAGAAACATGATCTAATATGGTAGCAAGAATTTATAAAAGAACTCATCCTTCATGGTAAATACTGATAAAGGTGCCAATGACAGGAAAACAAAAAGAGCTGCTGGGATTTCTGACTTACTTTAAGCTTCTAGGGTATCTCTTTTGAAGAGGAATGTATGGTGTACTTGTGATAATGAGATCCTTCCAATTTTTTTTTTGTGGGTGAATACAACTGGCTTAGAGATCTTTCCATGTTTGTGAATAAAGATCTTATTTATTTATTTATTTTGACAAATTGGTGCTGACTGCTGGCTACTTGGCTCACCAGAAGCATCAGTGCTCTTGAAGGGTCAGTTTATGTTATTCGTTTTGTTAATTGAAACAATTCATTACCCTGTGAACTACTGCCACTGAAAATTTCTGCTACCTCCAGAATTTGTATAATTAGGATTCATAATATAGGGTGTATTTGTGTATTGTCCTAATGGGGTTTTCACTATGTGCTGCTTACCTGATGGTGTGACTTCTCAATATATATATATATATATATATATATATATATATATATATATATATATATATATATATATATATATATATTACTACCACTTGAGAAATCTGTGGTGTTGTCTAAGTTTGTGGATAATATTTGGGTTGTTTCATTTAGATTTTTGTTCTGGGGTCTTAGAAATCCCATATTGGTCTAGAAGGCTTTCAAATTTTTGAACTTCAGTGTAGTCTGCACTCAAAGTTCTTGGATAAATCATATAATTCTTCTTTTATTCTTGTTTCCTTTCTCTTTTCATTTTTTTTATTACTTTCCATTTATTAGACAAAACCGTTTCACCACTTTTCAAGTTAGGAGTAGTACAAAACAAATATATCGGGGAAACATAGAGTCTTAAGTTATTATGTTGGTCTTCGATTTGTGGTTAATGAGGCTGGTGATATAGTAGATATGGATTTTAGGAGCTGGGTGATGCAGATATATTCTACTCCAAACAGTAACATCGCAAGAAGGGAGGAACAATGCCTCAACTAAGTTCAGTTGGTTCAGGCTAGACCCTCCAGTCCTACAAGTATTCTAATCCAAGTTTCAGTTAACTCCAGCCAAGATAGGTCAAGATAATTAATGCACGTGTACTGAAAAAGAGATCAATTAATTCCAGTATAAGACTTAGTCAAGAAGTTTCAAGTGCAATATGTGCTGAAAAAGAGAACCATTAACTAGTTAGTTGTAAGTTGTAACTAGTAAGACCAAGCTCATGAGCTTATTATCTTAGATCGGAACAAGTTGATAGGATCCCCCTTTTTACGTCCCCATGCCTCTCTTGTGTGGTGACATGGGGGCGCAAAAAGGAAAGAGATGGATGGGCTTTCTCTCGCTTTTGACATAGTGGGCCTCCAGTGGGAAGCGGCACGATGGGCTATTAGCTCAGTGGTAGAGCGCGCCTTTGATAATTAGGTCATTGTGCTTGGGCTGCGAGGGCTCTTAGCCACATGGACAGTTCAATGCACTCATTAGCGCCTGACCTGGAGATGTGGATCATCCAAGGCACATTAGCATGTCGTACTCCTCCTGTTCGAACCGGAGTTTGAAACCAAACTTCTCCTTAGGAAGATAGATGGGGTGATTTAGGTGAGATCCAATGTAGATCCAACTTTCTATTCACTTGTGGGATCTAGGCGGTCCGGAGGGGACCATCGTTGCTCCTCTGTTCTTGAGACTCCATACATCCCTTATCAGAGTATGGACAGCTATCTCTCGAGCATAGGTTTAGGTTCGGCCTCAATGGGAAAATGAAGCACCTAACAACTCATCTTCACAAAGCAAGAACTATGAGATCACCCCTTCCATTCTTGGGTGACAGAGGGATCGTACCATTCAAGCCTTTTTTTTTTTCTTTTCAATGTTTTTCCTGAGGTCTGGAGAAAGCTGCAATTAATAGGTCGACAAGCCTCCCTTTGCAAAAGGAAGCTAAAATAGTGAAGTTTTATTTCAGTCAATAGATCAGTTTCCTTATTAGTAATGAAAGACCTTGAAAATGTTAAGTTTAATTGGTCAAAAAGTCTATGGGGAAGTCCCCATTAGAGTCTAGAACCCTCCTAGCCACTCTATTTAAGGAGCTGCCTCCAAGCTAATGAAACTACATAATTTGAACGAAAATCATGGCTTTGCCTACATTATTGTGAGATACAGAGTTGCTTGGTGAGATTTGTCACACCCCAATTCCGGCTGAACCAGAAGTGTGAGTGAACCGGTACTAAACCACGGTTCACACCAGGATCTCGAAAGACCGTGTCAACCAATCATCCCTGAGCAAACTAACAAAATCCAGAGTAATACTAGCAAAGGAAATAATTATAACAATGAGCTGAACTAAATGATAATTTAAAATAATTAATCCAATTATTCCATCATCCATCAGAATTTAAATAATATTTTTATTACAAAACTTTAACTGAAAATAATCAAATAAAAGAGGAAAGACACGAAAAGGAGCACTCGCATAACGCATCATGCTCGTCCCTCCACACTTTGTGTCTGGGCAGCCATCGTGTCGTAGGGGGGGGCGGTCACGAAGTCCTCCACCGTATACCCCGCATCCAAATCGAAAAGAGATATATATATATATATATATATATATATATATATATATATATATATATATATATATATATATATTGGGGTGAGCTACAACACAGCTCAGTAAAGCACAAGACCAATGCAACATCCACATGCATGAGTTAACATTACAATTTGGGCCAGGTATAACTTGCAATTGTGCTATGGTAAGGTTTGGCGGCCACCGCACCTCCATGCACGGGAGTGTGAGCACACCCAACGGTCGGGCACCTACCACACTACTATCAGTTGCCCACATCTCTCACTCCGGTATAGAGACGGGACTCGAGTCCGGCGGGCAGGAAGAACCACAATCCCACATCCTCCGCCTGATACCCCATACCGTACCAATACCTAAACCCCTATTGGCAAGGGCTTGCAAGTGGGTTCCATTTCTAACCAGTCCTAGATGTCAATACAAGTAGGCTCCACCCTAGTACAGCCGTCTACGGCATAGGGATAGAGCTAGAGCGTGCAAGCGCCAGCTGGAGACCACATTACCTCACCTCCCCCTGATACCCTACCCGCAACAAGCATACCAAGATGGAACTATACGCAAGTAGGCCCTATCCCAACATCACTCCCTATGGCATAGGGATAGAGCTAAAGCGTCATGGCCAGGTCAACGTCGACGTCGGAGATCACCATGCCACATCACTGTGGCCAGATTAACGTCAACATCGGAGACCACCTGCCATAACCTCCCCCTGATACCCCACCCATACCAAGCATGCTAAGATAAGGTACTACTAAAAGGTGTCGGGGTGAGGAACGATCCCAGGCCCCTGGCCCTTCCCGTTCCACACTCCAACTAAAACAAACACATGTCTAACATCCATCACACCTAGCATATGAAATGCATGAATAGATAAAGCAAATAGAAATTACACTACATGACATGTGATATGCACAATCCATCAAACAAAGCATACGAATTTATACAGAAAGTAAAGAGCTCTCTAAAGTTTATTAATAATTCTTTAATTTAAGTTTCGGGTCTTGTCCCTTACCTGACGTGTGGTATCAATCCTTTTTGGCGTCAGAGGTTTCACATACAAGTCCTACACAATCATATTTATATGTTAATTTCCACTTATTAGAGTTTTAGAAGCCAAACCAGGCTTTCCCAAACAAACAGGGCTCGGAACACATACCGGTCTCGCACATACCGGTCGCAGGATAGTGCAACCGGTATGGTGATACCGGTATACATACCGGATGCACACATACCGGTCTCACTCAGATCTGACTGAGTGCGACCGGTATGGTGCCAGCGGTATGCATACCGGATGCACACATACCGGTCTCACTCAGATCTGGCTGAGTGCGACCGGTATGGTGCCAGCGGTATACACCGCGGCCCATACCGTTGGACTCGCCCAAGGGTATACCCTACGGCGTGATTCCGAGAGCGAGGTCTCCGCAGGTAGCTCCCTAAGGTCTCACCTATCCTCTGCTAGGGTCTGATCCCTGTAAAGTCCTACGGATCGCGGCTAGAACGCCGCATAGCGACCCAGATCCGAAAAGAGACAAGAAAAGGTATCTAGGGCATAAATCATCAGATCCACCCAACGGGTAGATCCCAAGGGTTTCCCTTATCAATTGCTAAGGTCCATTCTCTGAAAGGTCCTACGGATCTTGGCTAGAATGTCAAAAACCAATCAGATTTGAAAGAAAGGCGAAAGGAACCTAAGCATTTTCCATCAGATCTCACGCCGCTTCGCGGCTCTGATCCGATAATCAACACTATCGGAAAGAAAGAGCACTTTACCGGTAGCGGTTGTCAGTTGGCGGCGTGTTCCTCCACCGGCAGCTCCTTCCTGGGCGGCGTCTTCCTCCTTGAACCTCCTCCACTCCTTCTCCGAACGGATGGATTTACAAAGAGGTTCACGGAGTGTCTCCCCCTCTATTAATAGAGGGAGGCCGTCCAAGGCACGCTCCCCCCTCATATGGAAACTTAAAGTTTCTATTTTCGAGAGAAACACAAGCTGGAGACGGACTCCAGCCGTTCCGAACTATACCGGTCTCGCACATACCGGTCGCAGGATAGTGCAACCGGTATGGTGAGACCGGTATGCCATACCGCTGGCCCATACCGGTCGCAGGATAGTGAGACCGGTATGGTGCAACCGGTATGGACTTAACCATTTTTACACCTTTTTCGTACCTGAATTTGACTGGTTCTTCACCCGGCTTCTTGCGTGGTCCCTTGCCCGGCTTCGCTTTCCGGTCCGGTTATGATTGGGGAACCTGTCATCGCGTAAAACCAGGGTTAAACCGGGTTTTTAGAGCACGGTTCTTACAAGATTCCTTTGTCATATCCCTCTTATCTTTTCCTACTTTCTGTAATTCTTTTGAGTTACACTTATTTGTTCTGAAAAGTGTTTGGTTGCTGATCGCAAGGAACAGACATCGCATAAACTGGTGTCAGTTTTACTGTTCTCACTTTTCTACGATCATATCTAGTAAGAATTCTGACTCTATTGCCAGGTCCGAACCAGGATCTCGTCACTGAGTCTAAGCTTTGGCCTTTGAGATAGTATTTGGGGTTTAGAAAAGTCTAGGCATAGAATATCTAGGGAAGGAGTAATGGTTGTCCAGATACTAGGTTCGTGGGATCCATCCAGTGTCGTTATTTGGTTAGTTTGTGGATCTGGCAGTGGTCCTTGTGGATACCCTCGTTTCATAAGAAAGGCTCATTGAATAGTATACTTTGTGTGCATGAGAGACTCATGTTGCTGATGTTCTCACCAAGGAAATTGCCTTGAGAGAGACTAAATATGCCTTGGGCCAGTTCTTCATGATTACTCTGTCTGTAATAGTATTTTCATGTTTGAAAATATTGTTGCAGTGTCAAGTGTAGGTTGCTCTTAGGTTGTCCTCTTTCTTGATTTATTTCCTACCAATTGGTTACTCCTAAAAGTTGTTGTTGTTTTGGTTTTTTGGGTGGGGTGGGGGGGTGGGTTGGTGGTGGAGTATAATGATCACAATAGCTGTGAAGATTAGAAAGAGCAAAAGTACTGCACAGAGAAAAATAGAAAGAAGCAAGAGTCACACACTGCAGAGTTAGGATGTGGTCAGACTTATTGTTGAGTTGTTGGACATCTGGAAAGCAGAAATCAACATAACACTTCATCATCTCTGAATTGAATTTTTCTTTGACCTTGAGGCTGCACCTTTCTCTTTTCTGTGCCTCAAAGTTGAAACTTTTCTTTTCTTAATAATTCTTAACTTTTTTTTTAATTAGGAACTATTTCTTCATTTTAGGGTTCTAGAAACTCTCCACTCAAAATTATTATAAAACAAAAACTGTTTATTGAAATCAAGTAATACATAGAATTGTTCTCTTTTTATTACTTGAAATTCCAGAACATAGTTGTCAAGGCGCCAAGGCGAACCAAGGTGTTGGAGGCTTGGCAAGGCACCTAGGCGACCAAGGCACCTAATTTTTCAAGGTGTCACAAGGTCGCTTGGACACCTAGGTATACCTTGACAACTATGTTCAGAAGGAATCTGAATAAAAAGAATATCCCCAAATATAGGGCTGAATGAGGCTCCTAGAGGAGCTGAGTGTGCTAAGACCTTGATTTATAAACATGATTTGCCATTGTATATAAAATTGCCTGTATGGACAAGATTAGTATGGTCTACTTGGGGGCAGTTGTGGGGCTATTTGGTCACATTTGCAGTCTCCCTTGGTTCTTCTGAGCTCATATTCTTCTTTCATGGATTTTCATGGGTATATTTTGTCTTCCCCAGTTCCTAGTTGGGTGCAATAATAGTACAATGAAGTAATTTTTTATTTTAAAAGCAAGGTTTTCATTTGGGGTGGGGATCCATGCTGTTAGGCAGTTGAAAGGGCTTCCTGCGTCCTGATGTTTTCTGCATCATTGCAGTGCTTTGTTGCCTTCAAATTTTGTGGATTAATGTTCCACATTATCTAACCTTGTGTTGATTTTCAGCCCAAATCAACATTGCCCATGTGTTAGTATCAAGCTTTTTAATTGGCTGAAATAGTTGTTTTAGTTCAAAAAGTTGGCAATGACTAGAAAAACAAGGGGAAAACCCATAAATGGTGGATCATTCCATTATGATAAGCCACCAATTTGACATGTCTCATCCAGAGGATTCTTCATTTGTCCAATAGTCAAATAACCAAGTGATTATTAAATGTGGCAAAAGAGTGGGCAATGCAGCAGGAACCTCATCTGGCCCTGTTGCCAGGTGTTCTGATCTCTTTTTCATTTCCATTTATTCATATTTGTGATTTGATCTTTTCATTTCCTGCTTCTCTTGATACTTGTGTGTTATTAATCATTCTTTTAGGTTCGGTTTGAAGTGAAGTGAGAAAATGAGAAAATTTCATTAGTGAAGCCCCCCACCCCCCAACCCCTCCGCCAAAAAAAAAAAAGAAGGTGGAATTAAGGTGGAAGAACATTTACTGAAGTAGCAATTGGCTATTTTGACTCACTTCATTTCAAACCAAATGGAGCTTTAATGATCTTCTAAAGAAAATATACTAGTGAATCCATGAGTTTCCTGTAAATGCCTGAACATCTTTTATTAGCAAATATATTATTTATTTTCTAGATGGATTGAAACCCATCATGTGCTATTCGCAGTCATGAATCAGGCACCATTCCGTGCTCCTTGGAAAGCTCTAAGATTTCCAGAAGTCATGGTAGCCTAGAACTTGGACTCAGTCAATGGAAAGTTCAAGTCTTTGCTGCCGTAAAAGTTGGTGCTGGAGAGCTCCAGTCAACATTTTTGAAGGTTTTGGTCATTTCTCTGTACCAATAACAGTCTTATGATTACTTCATCCTCATAGTCATTTCTAACTCAACCTGCTTCTTTCTTTCATTTTGTTCTTCGTCTTTTTTCTTGTTAAGGGTGGTGGTGTGCTTACTCTGGCAAAGATTTTCCAGTTGGTATAAGAACTATCTAAACACCTTTCATTTTATTTATTTTCCCTGGTATGAGTTGTAATTCTGTTTAATATTTGTGGTAGTTAGCGAGGGGCTTATCAGGAAAGTTGTTATTAGAAGCTGCCAACTATCAAATAAAGCATGAACTTGTCAAAAAGGTACAAGCTATCATTCCAAGAGCCTGAATCCCGGCTTGTGTGGACTGGCCCAGGACACCACCTTTTCCAATCAGTGGTGTCCCTTTTGCTCCTCTGTCAGAAAAGTCAATAGGCCCACCAAACAAAGAAGCAAGGTGGACAATACCAATTGGTAAAGGTGGTGGTGTCTTTGGGCCTGTCAACAGTGGCCTGGATCTCGCATCATTATAAACTTTAGTTTTCTATTTCTTATTTTATTTATTTATATATTTTTTTGTGTTCTGAAAAATGAATAGAACTGTTATCTTCTGGTAGTTTGGGAGCTCGAAGTTTCTTCTTTTGTATTTTTTTATGCCCTGTATGTCTTCTGTAGTCAGTTTCTGCATACAAGAAGTTTGCAGTTTGAAGTTCTATAATTTTCCATTTCTCACATATGTTATGCAACTACCTGTACATGCAGTTCACTTTTCCATCTACTGCTTTGGATCAGGCTATTTTTAGGATATATTGAATAACAGCTTGTATAATTGGTTGCCTTTCAGGGTGGACGGTTGGCAGCTCTTAACCTTGAGTCAAGAGTAGCCCTGCTAGCAGCAAAACAGGTTTTTTTTATTTTTTGTTGTGTGGTTTAATATATTTCCGTTGCTGCTACACTCTGATACATTAGAGAGAGAGAGAGAGAGAGGAACTTCGTTAAGTGCAGTACGGCCCATCATAAAAAGGGCATACGGGTGGGCCTTATGTATGCAGCCATACTCCCCTTTGAGTATGGCCCAGTGTAATAAGCTTTAAAATTAGGGCGTCCTAGTGCATGAGGCTTCCGCTACTGTAGGGTCTGGGGAGGGGTAGAGTATACGCAGCCTTACCCCCGCAACGCCAAGAGGCTGTTTCCGTGTTTCGAACTTGTGACCATCAGGTTGCAATATAACAACCTTACCATCACACTGAGGCTTGCCCTCTCAATGAGTTTTAAATTTAAATTACCCTTAAACATAATATATAAGAGATTGTAATATTTTTATCCCTTTTATTAACATTTATAAAATTATTTATATGATGAAGCAAAAAATATAACATGTGGAATTACTGTTGTTCCTAAATCTTATTTTTGGGGTTAACATGGTCTGACACCTTTGTTTGTTGGATTCCAACACCTACACCCATATCCATGTAATATGCTCATTGCTCACTGCATGTTGTTTGGGTCTGGAATTCTCTTTCATATGCAGTTGCGTTATCTCATAGGATTCTGTAAGTTTGAAGTTTTGTCAGCAGGGCCTTTATATAGAAGATCTGTTCTTTTCATTTTTTGGGACCAACAATCGCAGAAGATTGTGATTCCATTAATCAAGATATATGTTAGTACAGTTGAAGGAAGTATCATTACCTCACTTATCCCCCCCAAAAAAAAAAAAAAAAAAAAAAATATCATTACCTCACAATGGAACAATCTATATTGAGGTATACAAAAACTATTCTTCAAAAAGCAACCACAAGAAACGTGTACATCATTCACTGAGCACGGAATTCCAGCTGGAAAGAGACATACATAACTATTGACTCGCAGCTACATAGATCTGGAACCTTTTGTGATCGACTGTCACAATGACTAATGTTTGAATAGAAGAGTAAAAGTACTACAAGTTGGCCTGGTTCCCAAACTTCACTGACAACATTAAAAATGCTGAACCAGTATTGATTGGAATGATATGCTTCATTTTGGAAGTTGTTTGAGCATTGACATGGCATTGGCTTGGGTTTATGCGTCAAATAAATGAGAGAGAAAGCAGTGTAGCCCAGAACTATCCCAGATCACCCTCTTCCTTTGGAAGGCATAATTTAGCCTAGCTTAAAGTGTGGAGGAATTTTGTTGCAGTCATTTGCTTTCCACAGAAAAACACTCATCAAAGGCTTGATCTTCTGGGTAATTAAAGTGGGAAAGCCAAATGTTCCTATCCAGTAGATATAGGGCCCTTGAAGAACTTAACGGATCAACTCTAGACATCTTGCAAAGGATAGCAGTTTGGTTTTTTGCCAGCAAAGGTTTAGTACCCAGTAGTAGATGCCCTTTCAATAGGGGAACTGGCCCAATCAGCTTCCGAAAAACCCTCAACACGTCCATGTCCATGCTTAGAGTATAGTAGACCACAGCCTGGAGCCTTCTTGAGATACCGTAAAATACAAATAAAATCCCAATGCGGTGTCCAAGAAGAGGACATAAATTGACTTACAATACTGACTGGGAATGCCATATCCGGTCGAGTTACAGTGAGATAATTCAACTTCCCAAACTAATCTGCGATACCTCTTAGGATCAATCAGAATATTACCATCGTCAGTTGTAAGTTTTATGTTAGGATCCATTGGAGTATCCACAGGCTTTGATCCTAACATCTTCTCAGTGAACAAATCTAGAACATAAATCTATTGAGAAAGAGAAATACCTTTCCTTGACTGAGCCACCTCAACTCCCAAAAAATATTTGAAGCGATCTAGGTTCTTGGTATGAAACTATTGTCGTAAATGAGTCTTCAAACTCTCAATACTTGTACAGTCATCTCCAATAATCACTATGTTATCAACATAAAGAATGAGGAAATCCTCCTTGTGCCACACTAACGTTAAACACCAAGCAATCACTCTCACATTAGGACAAGCTGTGAAATGACCAAACCATGCTCAATGGGACTGTCTTAACCCATCAACTGATTTCTTGAGCCTACACACCATACATGACTTCCCTTGAGCAACAAAACCAGGTGGTTGCTTCATATAAACTTTTTCACGAATATCACCATGTAAGAAAACATTCTTCATATTAAGCTGGTGCAATGGCCAGTGATGGGAAGTAGCAAGAGAAAGCAAAATATGAATGGAGGCAAGCTTGGCAACAAATGAAAAAGTGTCAAGATAATAAACGCCATATATTGGAGCATAGCCTTTGACGACCAGACAAGCTTTCAAACATGCAAGAGAACCATCAGGGTTGACTTTGACAACATAGCCGACTTGCCTGCAGGTAAGGACACAAGATCCCATGTATGATTTTCCTCCATGGCCAGTTTTTCCTTCTCCATAGCTGTCCTCTAGCCAGGACTAGATAGTGCCTCTTCGACAAACTTAGAAAGCGGGTGACACAACATTGGATAAACAAGAATGAAAGGAAGGAGATAAACCAGAATAAGAAACAAAGTTCGAAAGAGGATATTAGGGACAACTCCGAACATCCTTATGAAGAGCAATATGAACATCAAGGTTAGATGATAGACTACTTAACTTAGGAGATGGGTCAAGATCAACAGATGGAGAAAATGCGGTAGGGGTGAGAGAGGCTGGGGGTGTAGGATATAACCAAGGACGATGAGTGTAAACATGCTGGATGGCTGGTGGAGGAGGTGCGTGTGACGTAGGCATGACAGTGAGCGTGGGAACCTGCAAAACAGAATGTTAGACAATATATGTAGGAAGACCATCATTTAACTCAGACACAACAAAGGACTCATCTGGATACGTGGTGGACTCAAACAAAGAAATATTAGGGGTGACAAAATATTTACGCAATTCTGGGGAAAACAACGATAATCCTTTTGAGTACAGGAGTAACCAAGGAAAATACACTTGAGAGCCTTGGGATCTAACTTAGAGAGACTAGGATGATGATCACGAATAAAACACACCCAAAGACACGGAGAGGTAGCACAAATAAAGGGTTAGAAGGAAACAACAATGAGTGAGGAATCCCTCCATCTAAGATAGAAGAAGGCTTGCGATTAATGAGATAGCATGCAATTAAAACATCATCAATCCATAAAGGTTTGACCACATTCATTTCAAAGAAGAGATACCTAGTAACTTCCATTAAATGATGATTCTTTCGTTCCGCAACACTGTTTTATTGAGGGGTATTGGGACAAGAAGACTGATGAACCATACCCAATGCAACCATAAACCTAGAAAACTGGTCAGAAAAATATCCCTTCGCATTGTCACTGTGGAAAGCACGTATGGATGTTTGGACCCAAGATTGAATTTCAGTAACAAATGCACAAAAGAGAAAAAAAAACAATCAGAATGGATTTTCATGAAAATAAATCCAATTAACTCTGGAAAAATCATCAACAAGGATAACAAAATACTTAAATTCCAACTTAGATGTAACAGGACATAGACCCCATACATCAGAATGGACTAAAGAAAATGGGTGCGCAGATTGCTTATTGATTCGAGTGGAATAACTCACAGGATGGAGCTTCCCAAACTGACATGACTCACATTCTAAACTAGACAAAGAACTAAAACGGGAATCAAGTTTCTTCAAACTCTGTAAGGACGGATGACCTAACCAACAATGAATCTGATGGGGAGACGGTACACTCGAATAGGTAACGTGTAGAGAAGCTGATGGAGAATCCTCAAGTAGATACAACCCCCCCCATTCTCATGGCCCCTACCCATCGTCTTCTTCGTCGTATGATCTTGAAAAACACATAAATCAGGATAAAAGGTTACGAAATTATTGTTAGTAGTGGTAAAGCTTGCTAACCGACAAAAGGTGAAAAGGAAATTTTGGTTAATGAAGAACAGAAGATAATGACAAAGATGGAGTGGAATGAACAGTCTTAGTGCCACTGACTTTGATTGAAGAGCCATAAGCCAAAGTGACGCTAAAGGTGGAGACGTAAAAAGAGGAAAATATACTCGAGACTCCGAGATGTGATCGGAAGTACTTAAATCAATGATCCAGAGATGAGGGAATAAAAGACATGTAGTGACATTGCCTGTTTGGACAAAAGTAGCAATGGAAGACAATGAAGGCTGTGACATTTGAAACAGGCTAAAGTGGGCATACTCATCATCAGTCATCTTAACAATGTTTCCCTCAGATGGTACAGGTGAGCTAGCAAGATCAGAACTGGTATAGGAATGGACAAACTGCTGCTGAGGAGGTTTGTCCATAAAGTTTCTAATAGAAACGTTGGATATGCCTAGGCTTTCCACAAGGATGGCACATACGGAGAGTGTCCGAACTGTCTGAATAGGCTGGAGACCTTGGAGGTTGGCCTTTGCTAGCATCACTTCTAGTATTACGACGGTATGACCATGGACTATCATGACCACTACCATGACCAGCCTTGTTAGAGACAAGGGCTGAACTATCCATAGGAGCGCTGTCACAAGAACTGTCGCGAGAAACTCATAACACACGAGAAAGGGTATCTGCCAGCGAAGCCACCTTGTCACTATTAAGAATCTAAGAGCGAACAGAATCATACTCAGGGCCAAGGCCTCCTAGAAAACCCGTAATTGCCTATTGTTCCTGCTGATTCCATATTTTCTTCATATCAGCACTATAGGAAGTAAAGCATTAAGCTCCTTATACATCAGTCAAAGTATTGAGTTATGGGATGACCCTTCCTATCCATCCTATAAAATTCTTGTGACAGCTTATAAATGTGAGATAGATTTCATGACCAGAATATAAATTATTTAAATACTCCCACAGCTACTTTACAGTGTCAATGTGGGTAACCAGGTTATCAACCTGAATGTCCATAGAATTCAGCAACTGTTCCAAAATCTGAGCATCAGCAGTGTCCCATATAATATCTGTGCTAGACTTACCTCTGTTAAGTGACTCTGTTGATCCCGACAGGTCAAATCCATTTTTTAATAATTTTCTTCAATTGCTGGAAATTTTGAATTCCTTCAAGTTTCTTCTCTGTGATCCGACTGGAGGGCCAAGATACTTCCATCACCATATTCTTGGTTTCAGCCACTAAACCAAGTAATTAAAAGGCAAAGAGCCAAACAACAGCAAATCAGCAATATTGATTTTAATAAAATCGACCCAAACAGCGACCGGCAATATCACTTTCTAACATAATTGATCAAAAGATCGCAACCAGAAATTTGATTAATATAAGTGATCCAAATCGGCAACCAGCAATATCGATTTTATTAATCGAAACAAAAGAGTGATCAGAAACCAGAAAACAGAAAGTTAAACAGAAAATATCATTATCGAATTAGCAACAGTTGGAAAACAGTTCCATAAAACCATTAAAAGTCGAGGCAATAATAGCACCATTATTGAACCAGATGCTATCACATAGAATGAGATCGCAGGAAACCAGAAACCTTGTATCACATAGAACCAGATCAAATAGGAGCAGAAAATATAATACCGCATAGATTAGAAATTGATCCTTCCACTATCATCAATCTTTCTTCATATTGGTATTGAAAACAGGGGTTGAACATACCCCCTCTTGCTTATAGATTCAAGTTCTGAATTGGATAAGGAACAATCAAATTAAATGAGAATTTGGAAGTAGTATTGAACCAGATCTGATGAATGTAACAGTACCTGACCTTGCTCTGAATTCTGATACTATTTAAATTATAGAGAGAAAGAAGGCAGATGAGAGGGAGAGGAGAAGGAGAGACTACTGTAACTTTGGGAGTCTCAACCAATGTGTTGAGACCTCCCTATTGCATTCAATATAAAGGGAATAAGCCTAGAATAATTGAGACCTTTTATTTATATCAAAAGCCAATTTTTTTTATAAAAAATAATTGAAAACAGAATTTACAGCAATAAATTAGATAAAATCCTTTGCTGTCAACTCATGGTGGTAAAAGCATGATAAATAAATATTTTGATGTTCGGTAGTAGTCAATATTAGGTCTACTCTTTCAGAATGCTTAATAGTTTTGTTGCTGTGTTCCTAGATTTCTCAACATTTACTGTTGGCAGGGTTTTGCAGGGGCAGCTTCCAGATATCTGGGGCTTAGAAGTATGATGATGCTACTTGGACCAATGTATAGAATCTTCCACTCAATTGCTACTTTTATGAACAACGATGCAACTTTTCTATGAAAATCAAATTATTTTAGTTAGTGCTGTTGCTCGTTGATTCTTTTTGTGATTGAAAGTGATGTATACTTCCATGCTCAATAGGTCATTAAAAACATGAGTTGAGTGATTAATGGACATTAAATAAGTTTTATTAATTTTAAATCGGGATTCTTGTGATTGTAAGAAAATAATTATTAGTTTCTTTGGCTCAAGTTTTTTTGGTTGACACTGCCTTTTAATGCTTCAATCTTACTGACTGTTTTTTTTTGGATGAATACTGACAGAACATTCAAATGCTGATTTGGATTTTCTTTTTGCTGTTCTCTTTTTTATAGGTTGGTTGGCAGTGTGCCGACAGAACTTTGTGGTTTCAGGGTTACCCCTGGTTTTTGTTGCCTGGCCTTAGGCCCTTTTATCCTGTTGGGTGCATAGTTGTCAAGGCGCCAAGGCGCCAAGGCGAATCAAGGCGATGGAGGCCTGACTGGGCGCCTAGGCAACCAAGGTGCCCCCCTAGGCGACCAAGGCGCCAGATTTTCCGAGGCGACCCAAGGCAGCCTGGGCGCCTAGGCGACGCCTAGGTGATGCCTAGGCGACGCCTTGACAACTATGGTTGGATGGCTTTTGTATTCCCTGAGTTATTATATATTGTCTTGGTTTTACCTTATTTCCTGATTTTCACTTATTTTGGTGAATGTTTTATTTTCTTATAGTGTTCTTTTCTTTTAATTTTTTAATGTTCATTTTTGATCAAATATGCCAAATATTTTCCTTGGTGTGTGCAGGCTGTGGGGAACCTTACTGGCAGACGTTGTTATTCAAATGCTTGGAACTGATTATGCTAGAATTCTGCGTGCAATTTATGCATTTGCGCAGGTAAATGTTCATAGAGGACCTAATTGCCTACAGAAGGGGTGTTCTATGGGTGCCTTTGGTTGGTGGATGTTTATCTCAGATCATGAACCCAAGCCAATAAGTGTCCTTAGGTCCATCCATTCAGATTTATGGTTCTTATGTTTTGGCTATGGTTTGTGTAGGTGGTCTTAGGTCTTAGGTCTGTATTCAAGAATGGTAATGGGTTTAAAAAATGGGACCTCAGCCTATCTAACTTTTTTAGTATTATTGATATTCTCATATAAGAATACAACAAAATTTTATCCCAACTAAATAGGGTCGGCTACATCGATTCTTGTCCTCCAATCAGCTTTGTTCGATTTCATACTTGAAACAAAGCCGAAGCTATACATGCCTTTCCTCACCTCCTCCCCTAGAGTCATCTTAGGTCTGCCCTTACCTCTTTTAGATCCTTCAATTTGAATCAAATCACTCCTCCGCACTAGAGAATCTAAAAACCTCCGTTGGAGATGACCATACCATCTCAAACGACTTTCTCGTATCATATCATGTATCGATGCTACTCCCAAATCAGCTTTAATTGGATCATTCCTAGTTTTGCCACACATACATCTCAATATCTTCATCTTAGCTACATTAAGTTTATTTATATGATGTTTCGTAACTATCTGACATTCTGCACCATACATCATAGCTGGTCGAATAACTATCCTATACAAATTTCCTTTAAGTTTTAAAGGAATATGCCGATCACACAACACTCCAGAGACACCTCTCCACTTCGTCCATCCAATTTTAATTCTCTATAAAGCATGATCTTGTATATCACCTTCTTTATTGATTATTGAACCTAAATACCTAAAATAATTACTTTAAAGTATCTCCCTCTCATCAGTTTTCACCACCTCATTATTTATCCTTGTGTTACTATGATACACACCATATACTCCGTCTTCGTTCTACTTATCTTAATACTTTATGATTCTAATGTTGATCTTTATAATTCTAACTTGGCGTTAATCTTAGCTTTTGTCTCATCTACCAAAACATTATCATTAGCAAAAGCATGCACCCAAGAACTTCATCTTGAATGTTTTATGTTAAATCATCCATAATGAGGCCAAACAGATAAGGACTTAAAACTAATCCTTGATGTAACCCAATTGTAATTGAGAATTCACTACCTTGATCCCCCATAACCCATGGTTCTCATATTAGTTACTACATTATAATACACTCTTGACTATGTCCACATATTTGTTTGAAACACTTCTCTTCTCTAGTACTAGTTGGATTAACTCTCTAGGGGCTCTGTCATAAGCTTTTTCTGAGTCAATAAAAACCATATGGATGTCCTCCTTGCCTTTTCCAAAATCTTTCCATGAGTTTCTCAAGCAAGTAAATAGCTTTTGTCGTAGATCTACCTAGCATACAATCAAACTGGTTTTCCATAATAGTATTTTCTTGTCTCATGCATGTTTCAATAACTCTCTCCCATAGTTTTATAGTATGATTCATTAGTTTTGCCTCTTTAGTTATTACAACTCTGAATATCATATTTATTTTTATAAAGTGGAACTACAATGCTTTTCCTCAATTCATCTAGTATTTTCCTTGTGCATATAACTTTATTGAACAGCTCAATTAGTCAAGATACTCCATATATTCATGGGTTCTTCCAAACTTCTATTGAGACCTCATTTGGGTTTGGTGTTTTACCTATATTCATCCTCCTTAAAGCTTCTTTTACTTCCGTCACCCTAATTTTGCATATGTATCTACGACCTGTAGCTGTGGTGTCTTGGTAAGTAATGTAGCATTTTAGAACACTATTACTCGAAGTGTTTTCATTTAGTAGGTTGTGGAAATAATCGTTCCATCGCTTTTAAATGTCTTCATCCTTTACTGGAACTCTACCATCTGCACTTTTAACATTTTACATGGTTTAAATCGTTACTTTTCTTATCCCTCATTTGGGTTATTTTATAGATAGTTTTTTCTCCTTCCTTTGTGCTCAGATTTTTATAAAGATTTTCATATTTCTTCGTTCTTATTTTTTTTCACAATCTTTTTGGCTTTATTTCTGGCAAGTTTATATCTTTTTAGACCCTCTATATCTTTGTCTTTTGCCATTTTTTAAAACTATCTTTCTTAGCTTTAATGACTGCTTGAACCTCAACATCTCACCACCAAGACTCTCTAGGGCAATGACATTTTCCTTTCGATACACCTAGGACATCTTTAGCAACTTTCTTAATACAAACATTTATCTCGTTCCATATTGTATTAGTGTTTCCGTTAAAGCCCCACTTTCCTTGTTTGATCACATTACCAGTAAAAGGCCCACTTTCCTTGTTTGATCACATTACTAGTAAAAGCTTTCATGGTATCTTCTTTTAAGCTTCACCACCTTAGCCTGTGGTTAAAAACCTGACCTTTCTTATGATTTGATGTAATGAGTCACATATCCATGACCAGTATTCTATGTTTAGTGGTTAGGCTCTGTCCTGGTATAACCTTATTATCCTTATACAACAACTTATCTGACCTTCTAGTTAGAAAGAAATCTATTTGAAGGTGACTAAATGCTCCTCTCTTTTTTAAAAGTATGTGTTCACAATGGATAAATTATAAGTTGTATCAAAATCTAAAATTAAAGTCCCCTTTTCATTCCTCACTCCATTACCATATCCTCCATATATACTTTTATAATCTCTACGATCTCCCCCTACACGTCCATTCAAATCGTCTATTATAATATTTTCTTGTCTAAAACTTTGCACTATTCTCCATCCATGTGTTCCCAAAAGTGTAGCTTAGTACTCACAAGCAATCCTACTTGGGGTGTGTAAGCGCTAATTATGTTGGCGATCTCTTTTTCTATCGCCAACTTGATGACTATCATCCTATCATTGTATCTTTTAACATCCACCACATCATTCTTTAAATATTTATCCATTATTACGCCCACTCTGTTGCTATTTTTTGTATCCGCTGTATACAAAATTTAAAGACATCTAATTCCTTAGCTTTTATACCCTTCCATCTAGCCTCTTGAATGCAAGCTATGTTAATCCTTCTTCTCTTCATAACATCTATCGATTTCTAGACTCTTACCTGTTAAAAATCATATGTTCCAAGATGCTAATTTAATCCTACGCTTATGGACTAGCTTTCTTTATCCTTACTCGTCCACAGTGCGAGAATTCTTGCCTATTTATCACCGCATCCGGGCGCCGGTGTGGCTGTTCTTGCCCATTTTTCGCTACACCAAGGATCAGGTGTAATGCGTCATTTACGGAGAACGCCCTAGTATTATGCTGAATATCTTTTGTTTGTGAATCCATGTCAAGGGTTTGGCTAGGTTTTTTTGGGTGTCGGTTACGGACCTGATGCACCAAGCCTCCTCCTTTATCTGGGCTTTGTGCTGGCAGCATAACACCGGCGGAGTTTCACATACAAGAATAGTTAGATGAAAAATTCTACCAATTGTGGCTCCTTGATGCGGCCCAGTAGTTAGTTTGGTCTAGAAAGATGGTTGGGACTTGACTAATTGGGATTGCTGACGCTACATATCCTTTCCGATAGAGACTAATACATCTTTGCTGTTTGTACAGATCCGCATCATTCGCACTTATAGGTGGAAAACTGATGGTGACTAATGAGTTTAATATCTTAGAAAGGTTGCATTACTTTATTATTTAAACGGATGATTGGCAACTCCTATTGGTTCTTATTCTGCATTGCGAACAAAGGTATTTTTTTTTTCTCCTGTATTTTGTTTATTGATCAGCTAGCTTCATGGAATTCATTCTGCATCTCTTAATGTTGCACTAATTTGGCAGTACAACTTAAGGATATGCTAAATTTGAATTTAGAATTTGGGAACAGAAACTTAAGCAAATGCCCATGGTTGAGTCAGGTGACTGGGCCATATCTTCTTTAACACTCCATGGACCAATTTGGCCTAGGCTTGTTGAACTAATCTTTTGGTCTCGGATCTTGGGTATAATTGTTATATAGTCTGATATTGTTAAGACCCTCAAGTCATTGGGGTCAAGTGTGAATGGTCCTGCTGGCCAGAACTTCTAGCAAGCTTGTTCTTGGGTAGTTCTACATTGCTGTTGGCCCATATCAGCTGAAGATGTTCAGTTACAATAGGTGGATTATTGGGAATAATTTCATGAACTTTTAATTTGTACTTTCTGTTGTGTAGCTCTTTTGAGTGGCTTTGTACAGTTTAGTAGGCTTTTTTCTGAGTTTCTTTTTCTTTTTCCTCCTTTTCTATTAAGGAAGGTTGGATTCTTTCCATTTTGATCCTAATTTTTTTACTTGTAAAGAAGAGAAGGAAAGAAGAAAAATAAATGCATGGGATGGATCTTTTATGCCTGATCAAGTTGAAACCTTAAATAAACACAATTCTGTGTCAATAATGTCTTTATCACATTATTTATGGCCTGTACTGGCCTGCTATATAGAGATGACATGGTGTTTATCTTGTACTCCAATTAACATCCAACTTTATTTCTTTATTAGTTCCAACTTGGGTCTCAGTGAAGGATTTTAATATCTAAAGAATATCTTCTTCAGATACATTAATATCCTCCTTGGCTTTGTTCTGTAGTTGAACAAATGTAGTTTCCATTTCTTTTTAATGAAATATTGTGTTGAACAAATGTAGTTTCCATTTCTTTTTAATGAAATATTGTGTTCTGTAACAATTAATAGTTCCATAGATTTTTCTTTGATCACAACAAGTTCTTATCTTTTGCAGGCTTTGCTAGTTAACAAAGTGAATGATGTCAGTTGATTTATGGCTAAACTTGCATTCAAATGGCTAGATGAAACCTCCATTGTGACTAAGTGATTATGGGTTCGAATATGGGAACAGCCTCCGCAAAGCGGGGTAAAGCTGTGCACATAACCCCTCCCTAGACCCCGCAATGACGGGAGTCTCACACACTTATGGCCTTTTATTGTTTGCAGGTTAATGTAGACTACCCAAAAGAAGAGAGAAAGGGAAAAAGAGGGGGGGGGGGTTGAGGCGGGGCGGGGGTGGGTTGGGGGAATTGTTGATTGGTAATCATGGTTCAAGGTATCAGTATTGGATCGGTCTGGTGAATTCGTATCGGTTTTGGACTTGATCGTTCGCGATCTGATTTGATTCCCTTTTTAATATTATTAAGCATGGTATCAATCACGTGTCAGTTTCCTATTGGATACGTACATCAATCTGGATCGGTTTTGGGCATAGTTGATACTGTCTTTATAACTGGTTTAGAACCTTGGTTGTAACTATTAAACGTATTCATTGTTCACCACAGGCCCTTTTGTTTTGTTGTAAACGTATCAATTCAGATGATTTTTTACATGAAAACTTTCATCCATGGGATTTTCAAACCCTTTCTTCACAAAATCCCACTTTTTAGGAAAATTTTCATTTTCCACCACTTTATGTGCAAACGAGTGGAGTAATATGGAATTTGAATTTAATTAGACTGATCAAAGCTCGGAATATGGTATCGGCAATGTCCAAAATTGATCTGGATCAGATTGGTGTATGGATTCAATGGAAAACTGACAAGCGATTGATACCATATCGCATATATAATTACATTAAAACAGGATCTGATTGGGGATTGGTCAGGTTCAAAATCGATATGAATTAACCGATCAGATATTGATCACTTGAACCTTGAGACCGATAATGGGCTTCACCTTGTGTAAGATAGATGATAGGTGATACTCACCATGTAGGGTTTGCACTCATTGCTACATGAAGTCGTTGGATTCTAATGTTACTTTTGTTGGGGTAAAATTGAAATTGCAGTGTTGGTAAGCTATTGTTTGCATGGTTTTAGGTGTCGGTATTGTATGCGTTGATTCACATCATTATTGGTCGTGATCAATACGGTATTGTTTTGCTGAGTCGCTGTGGGGATCGATGCCTGATTGATTTGGGTCGACAAGTGGCTGATACAGACCAATATTGGTTGACAAGTGATCGATATAGGACGATCGATGTCCATTTGGGATCCTCGGTAGTGAGGCCACCCCTGTAGTGAGGATCTCATCCACCCAAAGTAGATATATGTGTATCTCGAATCTCCGATGCATTATGAGTGGATCAAGATACGTGTCGATCCACTTTGAGTGGATAAGATCCTCACTACACCTCACTACATGGGGGGTCTCACTACAGAAGATTTTTTCTGTCGATAACAAAAAGATATCCCATGTCTGCATATGGTGGATAATCGTATCTGACACCAATTCCAATACCTGTTTGATACTGTGAACTAAATCCATGATTGTTTGTTAGACATTCATGCCTTCAAATTATTCCATGTTCCTGTTCCATGTACCAGTTTCTGCCTCTGTTTATGAAACAATCAATTTAACTAAAGTCAGCCTCATACCAACTAATTGGATTTAGTTTTGAATGGATCCTGTTTGATAGTCAACCTTATTTAAAAGACAAAGCTAATGTCAACTCATGACCTCTTGTTTTTCTCAAAAAGACTCATACCAAGGTCATCTTTGGCCTTTCACTTGCTATTTTTGTACTTCTAAAAGATTCGAAATTAATCTTATCACTGCTAATTGCTGTATTTGTTGCCTGTTGGTCTTCGCTGCACTTGGATGAACCTTCTTAATTGATGTTGTCTTTAGCCTTATCATTTTTTATAACGTAACCATCTTATAATTATAGACCAAGTTTCTTCACCTTCCCTCTTCACCCAACAATCTTTTGTGGTTGGATAAGACTTTCTGTACAAGATTACAAGGATTATGGGAAAAGACCGTCTTCTATTGTCCAGTCCCTTTAATCATGATCCAATTGTTGGAGATCAATATACGAACTGGGGCCTTGCCAATGCACCAGGATTATAATCCTTTATTCACCAAGTTTCTCTTTGCCATCATACTGGTTATTGGTAGTAAGACAAAGTTCCCTTGATTATTTTCATTTTTAAGCCTAGTTTTAAGTTTGGTTAGATCTCAGAAATCTTGAAAATTTCCAACTTTACATGTTCAATTCAAAAAAAAGAAAAAAGAAAAAAGAAAAAAATCTTGACAAGATATTGAAAATCTCGAAAATCTTGACCTGGCCGGCCGAGATGAAAGATTTAGAACCTTGTTTCTAAGTCTCTAATTCCCTAGTATAGAGCCACTTATACTTTTCATCATCCTCATCTCAGTTAAGTATAATCATTTCATTGTTACTTGACTTACAACTCCTTAAACACTGCTTGTACCCTTCACTGCAACTGTCTTGTTACATGTTCTGTCTAGTATTCAGCTCTTCATTGTCCACTGCATGTGTTTATCTCTGTTGCTGGTGAAAGTTAGAAAGGAAGTCTCACGAAACAAAATATTTTTTTTTTTGGGTGGAAACAAAAACTTGGTAAATTAATAGGCAGAAAAGGTACAAACAGCATCAGGATGGATCACCCTGGTGCGTGCGGATTCCACCCCTCTTGAGTCTAATCATCCATCAAGTTGAGATTAAGTGGTTGGAGTCAGTTATGTGCGCATACCAATACTAGTTGTCGGATCTCAACTTGAAGAACTGTTGGAATTGAGAGGAGCTTATTCCGGTGCATGATAGTTCAAAAGCTGGATTGTACAGGCAGCATCTTGTGATCCATTTCCACATATTTTAAATATTTCTAGATCGAGAACCAAATAGAAGCTGGATTGTTAGTTTTGGTAATTTCACTCTAGAGGATATCAAAATAAGGGGGAGTTTAGATCACCTCCCCGTAAATTTACTCTCTAGGGGACTTCATGAATAGAAAGGTTTTGAGATCTACTCGGTATGGACGACGGTGATGGAGTCCTTTGAAGAGTATACATACGTGAAGATGAACTGCCTCCAAAGGGAGAGGGGTTATTTATTTAGGGAAGATGACAGGGCTTCCAGTTTTAATGACTCTTAATGCTGATACTTTAAATTTTTTAAGCAGCATTTCTCTGTTCTAATTTATGACAAATGTGGTCCCACTTTGTTTGGATCCAGATCTCAGAGTTGAGATAAGATCTCTGATTCAAGCAAGTCCAACTCCACAATATCAAGTTCGCATGTGCATAGAATCCCTCAGCTTGGACTTCCAGAATCATTAATGGTAGCATTTACTCCCATGCAAGAGCTAACGTGATTCGTGGGAGGTCCCAGTTCTGGCTCCCCTTACAATGTCTGAATTTGCTTTGGAAACGCCAGCGTGCTTGGATGTATTATTTAATATTGTTGAAAATTGTTAAAGAAAATGAACAACTCTGGGCTAGGTCTTCTTTTTCATTTTAGGGAAAGAGAGATGGGCATTTTTTTAAAGAAAATATTATATTATATTATATTGGAAGAGAAAGAAGAGGGAAGAGGGGGATTCAAATCCTCTCCTCTCAGTACTTCTAAGAGAACGGGGACGCGCCCTGTTGGATGATCATACGTGATTCTTGGAAAAATTTGATTCTTTTTCTTAAATTATTTATTCAAATAAAAATGTTTATTCCTGAAATGCCTTAATCAGTGACCGTTCTACAGTAATCCCTCACCTCTATATTTTGGTTCTCAACCATCAAAGCAAAAATGTCCAAAGAAGTGATTAATCATGTGTGTCAAATTTGTGTCACAACAAATGTCAGCTCTAAGGTATCCCCTCACCTTTATATTTTTAAGATGCAGCTGAAAGAAATGCTTGCAAGTGAAGGAGCAAAAGTCTTGAAGTTGAGATTTGAAATAACCTTAAAATGTGAAAAGGAATTGGAAAATTTCAGAACAAACATTTACTACACTTTTTAACAATCTTTCTCTAAACAACACACTATTAAATGTTCGTTTTAAATCTCTGCAACCAAATCAGGGAGGGAAATAGGAGAAAAAAAACCCAATCTGAGAAAGACTGAAAGAAATCGGGAGTGGCGGTGGAGAAACAAAGCAGGGAGAGAGAGAGAGAGGTTGCGTGAATGGAGAGGGGATAGTTGCAAATGGGACGGGAGAACGAAGGGTTGAAGGCGTTGCGGGTTGAAGACGGGAACTTTCTGGTTTTCTAGTTCAGTCGCGACTCTGCATATCCGACTCTGCAATCTGTCGTCTTTGTTGGTTTCTCAGGTAAGTTAGGGCTTTGTTAGTTCTAACTTCTGAGACATTGTTGGGTTTGTGTGGAGAAAAAGAAGCTTTTTGGTTTATGTTTGAAAGAAATTTTTTTATGAATTACGAGGGGAAGAAAGTGACGGAGATGTTTTTCCCTTTCTGGTTGTTGGGTTTGAGAGGGAGCCTTCTGGTTTTTTCCCTTTCCTTTAATACCTTCATTACAGTCCCTGCATTATGCTTTCTGGTTTATATTTGAATGAAATTTTTTTTTTAATGAATCATGAGAGGAAGAAAGTGATGGAGAGAGAGTCGAACTTTCTAGGGTTCATGCCTTTGTCTCACTTTCCTTTATTACCTTTCTTACAGTCCCTTGAAAGTTTTCAAGGGTATTTAATACGTGGCCATTCAATCCCTGCATTATGCTTTCATGTGGGATTTTTCCCTTTTATTTTCCAGCAAAGAGATGTTATTAAGTATATGAACTTTGAATCATGCTTTGAAATTCAAGAAACTAGGTTTTTTTGTCAAGTTCTCAACCCACCTGCCTTTGTCATTTTGTCATATGATAGGCAGCAAGGTTTAGTTTTGCTTAAAAAAATTGAAGCAATGATCATGTTCCCAGCATGGGGAAATTATAAGAATGTAATATTAACCATCTCATGGCATGATCTTGATACAGTAGAAGCTATCTATAGGAAGTATGAATTTCATGGCACAAAGAACAGGTCATGGATCCTTAGTAGGGCGTTGAGATAAAATTCTTAGAAGAGTTGGACACATTTATTTTACTTTACACACCAATTACATATTCTGATGATCCCTACTGTGGAGGTCTCAAAAAAAAAAAAAAAAAAAAAAAGACAGGGTGGTGGACTGTTTCATAAGTGTATTAGTGTTGTCTTCTTTTCTTTTTATTTTCTTTCCTTTGGTTATTGGTTAAATTTTAGCTTCTGAAATATTGTGTTTTACCCTAACGATGTTTTGTTTATTGCGTCTTGCATAGGAACTTTGGTTAATCTCAATGTCTACTGGTAGTGTTTCAAGCAATAGCAACATAGGCCATTGGAGATATGTGAATGTGGAATGCCACTGTCTAATAAGAGCAGTTGTGAGAATTTGTGAAAATGAACACAACAAAAACAAGCTTTACTATTGCTGTCAGAATAACAGATGTGGATTTTTCAAATGGTGTGTGCCTCTGGATGAAACAATGAACTTGGGGTAGCCCATTGATACACCAACAAGAATAGATGGGATTCGTGTTTAATAACAAAATGAGAAGATTGGAGAAGAAATTCGAAACACAACTGTTTCTATCTTATGCAACTGTTGCTCTTTTATTTTTTATTTTGGCAGTGTTGTTCATGAAAGATTAATTTTGTAAGGGAGAGCAAAATGAAGCTAGATTTGCAAGACAATTTTGGGAATTGAAGTTGATCCATTCCTTGGAATTTTGTGAAAAATTTGAATATCTTGTTAATTAGTCTTTTTATCCTCCACAAGAGATGAACCATTAACATTGACTTGTTGCTAGGCAACTTCTTCTGTTGAATACAACCTTCCTATCTTGTCTTAAATCCTTGTGTATCAAGTTGGTAGAACTGGTTTTAATTAGTAAAAGTAAATAAATATCTTTTGAAGTACAGTAATACTCCCTTATGGCAATCATGTTTTCCAGCTTAAGAATCCAACTCATAATTCTCTCTGGTGGGATTTGGGAAGAAAAGAAAAATACTCTCTTGTGGGGATGGTAAGATTTGGATAGTATATATGAACTGGTTTTTCCTCTGTTGCTTTCACATTCTGAAAATGAAAGAAAAGACCTCTTTTCTTCTAGTGATCAGAAACAGCAAGAAATGGTAATCTGTCATGGCAAAGTTTGATAAGAGTTTCATAGTGTATTTGTATCTTTTGAAACTGTTATTTCATTGACAACTTCCTAAAACCTCTAAATTAATGGAAAGAACTTTCTCATCTTCTCTATCAGTGTTAAACACTTCAATCTTGTTTGAAAATGTGGGAATTTGGGGAGCAGATGAGAAAGTCCTTATCTAGAACAGTTCCATCACAGTGGTATTTGTAGCTTACTTCACTAACCGAAGTTGCTCTCAACCGAGAAAAGGTTGGAAAAGTTCCCAACTTCCGTATCCGAATGTCATATGCTTCAATTCTTTTGCTCTGTTCTCCTCTCAAAAAATCAAAATTGTCCTGATTTGCCTTTCAACCGTGAATTGGTAGAGGTTGAATGAGCCTAGCTGGGGATGCCGAGAAAGGCTTTACCTGTTGGCAAATTGGACACTGTGCGTTAAAATTGTTTACATATGTCCTCATGCCTTTCCAATATAAGTTGGTAGTGATGTGCACATAGGTGTGTAAAAATCCAGTGTGTCCTCCGATTGGAGAGGAATGGTGCTCATGCATCAAAGTTTGACACAAAAGAGAGGCTGCGGATATGACCAGTTGCGAGTTGTAATACAGCAACCCATTGCTAAACCCGTATGGTGCTGCTATGATGGTGCCTGCGACCAGTGCATCCTTCAATTGTTTCAGGTCTTTATACACATCAATTTTCACCCGTAATTGGTCCAGCAACTCGACTATCGAACTATTGATTAAGAACATGGAAGGAGAATAAACCCGTAATAGAGAATCAGCCACGGTATTTTCCTTGCCTCGCCTGTGTCAGATGTCAAAGGAAAACCTCATTAGTTTGGCTACCCATTGCTGCTGTTCTGGGGTCTGTGTGACTGGCTCCCGTCAGCACTTTTTAGACTCTTTTGATCAGTCTTTATAATGAATTTGTGGCCTAGAAGATATTGACGCCATCGGAGAACCATCTCCGTGATGGCGTACATCTCGTGCACATATGTTGGGTTGGTGTCTTGTATTCTGTGGGGTTCACACAATTATAAGGGGTAGTATTTGTATTAGGGTATGAGTTTATTACATGTATGGGTTAAACTTATAATTGTGGTGGGATTAGGGTTTCTAGGTTTCCCTATAAATTGTCTCTGTGTGGGAAAACCTAGGTAAGGTTACAAGGGCTGTAGAGGATTCTCCTCTGACAGTGGATAGCTGGAACGCTGTAAGGCTGACAGATGAGATAGGCCTGTCAAGTAGAGAATTTTGTAGACTGTTCTTGGGAATAGAAGAAAGTCACTCTTTTCTCTGGTGGATGTAGGCATCCCACGATGGGGTGCTGAACCACGTTAATTATTCGTGTGCTTCTTATTTGTTTGCGTTCTCCCGATCCTAACAAGTGGTATCAGAGCTAGGGTTCTTTGAAGAACGAAGGAGGTACGCAGTATGAAGAAGAAGAAGAAGAAGAAGAAGAAAAAAAAAAGGACTGAATCCGTGAGAAGGGTTTCCCAGGTTTCCATGGGAAACCCTAGTACAATGATGCTTAGGGTTTGTAGATAAAGGTCCAAACCTTTGTGTGTTTTAAACCCATTCTTTTTGTCTTGTATTTAATATTTTAAATAGGACAAAAACGGATTAGGGTTAGGGTTTAGCATCATAAGAAGAAGAAAAAGAGAGTAGTAATTTTTCTGGGCGTAGGTGATTTGCGCAGCCGTGATCAAGCAGACGATTGGGAGGTCATCCTTGGTCCGATTGGGCTGATTTTTGGACAGCAAGTAGAGGACACATAGTTCGTCAATCTGTACGGTCAGATTTTTTATTGAAGGTTTTTAAGTCAAGTTATTCACTCCGTACAGCAGCCTCTGTTTCTTTGGGTGAAATTTTTGCATCTCTTTGTTTCTTCAAATAGTAGTTTTGTGCCGACAAGAAGAGATGGCGAAGGTGAATCTCCATCTAGTAAGATTTCCTGGTATGGAAATAAATTTGGGGAAGATGTTATCACATGTGGCATCTCGCGAGATAGGATCGCACGTGGATCTTAGTGGTAGTCGAGTGGATGGTATTACACCGAGCGGTATCGCACGTGGGTCTTGGTGCACCGGAGTGGATGGTCAACACGGCCGGGAGATCGTGGTTCAGATTGATGGGACGATGGTAGCCGTTCGAGGATCTGGTCGGATTGAGTGTTGGATCTGATGGTGGGATTGAATCCCGGTACGATGCACATAATGGCCAGTTTATGTTGCACCGTGGGGTAAAGGAGTACTGGCCGGTTGGGACAAGAAGTCGGATCTCTAAGTCTGGATTGGAGGTGCAGAGGTGAGAGGCTTGGGGGGACACCCAGACGGGGTGTGGGCTATGCTGGTTTGGGTGTAGCATTTTGGCAGAGACGGATTTACAGAATCAACATCAACGGGTTTTCTTCAAGGTGATTTGTAGAATCCAAGCCAGGTGGAGATTTGTTGGGTTGGTGTCTTGTATTCTGTGGGGTCCACACAATTATAAGGGGTAGTATTTGTATTAGGGTATGAGTTTATTACATGTATGGGTTAAACTTATAATTGTGGTGGGATTAGGGTTTCTAGGTTTTCTTATAAATTATCTCTGTGTGGGAAAACCTAGGTAAGGCTACAAGGGCTGTAGAGGATTCTCCTCTGACAGTGGATAGCTGGAACGCTGTAAGGCTGACAGATGAGATAGGCCTGTCAAGTAGAGAATTTTGTAGACTGTTCTTGGGAATAGAAGAAAGTCACTCTTTTCTCTGGTGGATGTAGGCATCCCACGATGGGGTGCTGAACCACGTTAATTCTTCGTGTGCTTCTTGTTTGTTTGCGTTCTCCCGATCCTAACAACATATACGTGGAAGTCGACTGCAAGTGGACTGAAAGTTTGCAGCTAAAGAAATTAAGTAATAGGGTGGCCTTCTTGAGTGAGGACAGCTCCAATACCGGTGCTTGACGCTTCCGCTTCAACTGTAAATGGTAATGCAAAGTTAGGTAGTCGTAACACTGGTGTTGAAGTCATAGCTGCTTGCAAGGCTTCGAATGCAGCTTGGGCCGAGTTCCATGCAAAGGTCCCCTTGTATAGCAAGTCTATGAGGGGAGATGCAATATGTGCGTAATGGGCTACGAATCGCCGAAAATAGCCTGTAAGGCCGAGGAAACCATGTAAGTCACGTACCGTACGTGGTATGGCCACCGTAGCACAACCTCTAACTTCGAAGGTTCCATGGCAACACCTGATGCAGACACTATATGTCCCAAGTAGTCCATTGAACTTTAACCGAAAGCACACTTGGACAGTTTGGCAAATAGCTAGTGCTCCTGTAACCTTTTAAGGACCTACCGTAGATGCTCCATGTAGGTGTCCCATGTGGGGATGTACACCAACAAATCATCAAAGAATATTAGTAAAAAAAACGATGTAAGAATGGACGAAACACCTCATTCATTATAGCTTGACTTGCGAAGGGTGAATTGGTGAGCCCAAACGGCATCAAAAGAAACTCAAAGTGGCCGTCATGTGTTCAGAATGTCATTTTGGGATTGTCCTTGGGGTAAACCCGAATTTGGTGGTAAAATTTTGAAAAAAATATGTGCACCGTGTAGCTCATCCAAGAGCTCATCTATGTTGGTCAGTATTGGGAAATGATCTCTCACCGTAATGGCGTTCAATGCTCAATAATCCACACAAAATCTTCAGGTGCCTTCCTTTTTCACCAATAGAACTAGGGAGAAGTGGTTAGTTGTCATATTCTAATTCTGGACTAACCAGTAGTGTGATGAATGATCATAAGAACCAACGGTTCAAGCCAAGATCTCGTAAGACCGTGCCAACAATCCAAACCAAATACATATTCCACATCAATTAGAAATATTAAAGTAAATAGCGGAAGTTTTATTAATAATGAACTGAGTGTCTACAATGATAAGTAAATAATAAACCAGTTATCTCCAAGTAACCAAAACATAAATATAACAAACTATTACAAATACCAAAATACGAAAGTTAAACACTAAGCATAAATATAGTTGAAACACTCGCTTGAAGAGTCATATTCATCCTCCACAACTTACTCGTCCATAGCCGCCACATGTCCATACGTTGGCGCATTCATATAATCTTCGACAGTAATACCTGCAATATCAGAAACTAAAAAGAATTGCACACGCGAGGGTTAGCTTTCCAAAATGATATCCGTGAGTAAACAAAATAATGCACAAATATATGCACGCATTCAATTCATATCTTTGGTCTGGTATAAGTTTGCAACTATGTTATAGAAATGATTGACTATCGTCGCACCTCTATACACAAGTGTGTGAATCCACCCAATGAATCAAACACTATTACCGTCCCACATGCACCTACCATGGAATAGAGAGAGCTAAAGTGTCAAGATCACATATTGCCAACATTTCCTCTGATGCTCTACCCATACCAATACGTAAGCCACTACTGGTGAGGGCTTACAAACTGGGCTCACCACTAACCAATCCTAATGCCATCCAAATCTATCCAAGGCCTTACCCCAGCATCCCTCAATATGTCTATAGAGATAGAGCTAAGGCCCCTCGCCAGAGTCAAAGACCACACAGTCCGAGACTACCTCCCTTGATGCCCTACGACGTAATAGTTTCGCTAAGGTAACGACGATACGGTGATGTCAATGGATAGGACTGAGTAGAGATAGAGCTAGAGTCTGGTGGTCAGGATGAACCACAGTACCATGTCCTCCCCCTGATGCTCCACTCGCATCCAACACACTAACCACACAAATAAACACATGTCTATCCCTAGCATCATCATCATGTTGTAAATAAATAGAAATAAATATGCATAAGTAGAAATAGCAGTAATATTGGATGATATGTTAGATGCACATTACAAGCATACAAACATGGAATCATTCATGGCATTGGACACAATAAAAAAAAAATAGTTTGTTATTATCTAGTTAGTTTAGGTTTTGTGCCCTCACCTGTAAACAATGTGCAACCTTTTTCCAAGCCTTGGAAGCAACCTTTTTCCAAGCCTTGGAAGTCACTTTAAACTAGTTGAAAACCTAAACAATTAATGTATTTAAGTTAGGAGTTAATTTCCTCAAGTTACAGTAGTCGAAAACCTTGTCTGGTCTCAAAATATGTTTTTTGAAATTATGTGGCCGACATCTGTGGTCGACCCTGTGGTCTCACTATATGTCAACCGCACACTGTGCGGTTAACGACCCTTGTGGTCTTGCTACATGCGACCACACATGCGACCACACTATTTCTGGGAAACTTCCCGAATAGCTGTGGTCGACCCTGTGGTCGTGTATCATACAATCACACATGCGACCACACGATTTCTGGTAAATTTTCACTTTCGATCTGAGTTCTTCTTGAGTCAATTTCTCGACTCATCAGTAGGGATCATCTTATGCTCAATCTATGGCCATTAAATCACAATTTTACATAACTATTTATCCTAACCTATTCTCCATGATTCTCCTTTGAGATTACTTAGAGATTCATATTAACATCCCAATCTTCAATGGAAAACTCTATCCTATGTGATCTATCTCTATAGAGACAAGTTTCATACATTTAGCTTACTGTAAGAAGTTAGGGACCTTCTCTGCAAAGCCCTTTTCCCAGCCTTTCTCTCCATGCCTCTTTCTCCTTCTCTTCCTCTCTCTTTCTCTCTTAGGTTTAGGGTTTGAGATTGATCCAAAAGAGTAAAATAGAGTAGAGGGATGTCCTTTATATAGAGGAAAAACCTCCATATAGAGTCTTCTTTCAATTAGGAAAGAGATCTCCTTTGATTTGAAAAGTTTCCAAATCACGGAGTGTGATTTGGGTTCGTGCGGTCGACTCGTGTGGTTGTAAAATCTGTAGACCACACAAATCCAAAACAATCGACCATACGTTGTGTGGTCTCATGTGATCTATCACGTGGTCGACCACACAGTTCGACCACACAAATCAATTTTACTAGTTTTTAGTTTTTGACTGGTTGCTTCCACACAAACTTAAACAGTCAACCACATAAACTAAATTTTACTTATTGCTTACCTGATCTTGTGGTTTCTTCATACAATTGGTTCACTTGAGCCAGTTATGATGGGAAGATTGATCATGATACGAGAACATAAGGTTAGACCGGGTTCGTGGCGTGCAGGTCTTATACTAATACTGGGTCGGATAATTGAGCCAAGCATCTCAGTCACCATACGCTCAATTTTTAATTTTTGGAAATGTGGGCAGCGGTATGGTCGCACATTGACTGGATGGGCATCTGGCTGTAAGTGGATGACATGATCCTGAGGCCGCGAAGGGGATAGTTTCTTGGCCTCAACAAAGACCTCGACAAATGAATAGAGCAAAGACTGTAAGTCGGGTTGGTGCACAGTGGTACTCTGTGGTGGAGCAGTTTGAGTCTCTAATTGAGATGGAAACCAATTGAGATGGAAACAAAACAACTCAGCTATTGCGTTGGTTGAAACCAATCGACGAACACCTTAGTATCCCAATTGAGATGGAGTGTTGGAGCCGATGCCACTCAATCGGACTCGCTGATCGGCATCATTGAACTCTAGAGTCATGCTGTCGTAATAAAAAACAATAGGTACTGTTATGTGGGAAAAACATCATCCACTTAAAATCTTACACGTGGCAACCTTTATCTTCGAAGCCGAACATGAATGATGTGGTGCAATCAGCTTCTACCGCTCGGAGTTACAGTCCTGTTAGGACATGGTGTCTGTCGGAGGTATAGACCTACTCGGTTATGATTCTTAGTCGAGGTCAGAGTCCTAAGGCGACTATGTCACGTCAGAGGAGTCCCTCTCTTTGTGTGATACGACGCCGACTATCATGGCCCTACGACCACTCGTATGACGACACAAGTCACTCTTACTGTGGATCGACTTGGCTTCCTTGGCTACAGTCTCCCACTCCTACTCGGAGTCTATGACTTGGGTGTCCCTCAGAGCGACACTTGGCAATCCTATTGGCGATCTACTTCCCTGAATCCTGGTGCCTCCATGCTTCTTCCCAATCTCTATAAGTAGATGACGATCCCTCAAGGTAGATTCATTCACAATCTCACAATCTAACAATCTCTCCATTCATTCTCGTACGCTCAAACTCTCTCATCGTTCCCCTCTTTCTCTAAACTGGAGATAGCTTCCTTCTATCTCTTGACTGTTTACATTGAGAATCTGACTTAGGCATCGGAGTGTACCCAGGGCTTAGTCGCCCAACTCCGTTGTCTCATCTCTGTGATTGCAGGTTGCTCGGATTGCAGACCGATGGACGATTTCCAATCGTAACAGGTACCAAGAGTGATAACCATTGAACCCCCAAAGCGAGGTCAACTCCAAATAATGGCAAAACATATGCATTTGTGATTGCTAGATGGTGAGGAAATTGGATTGGTAATTTGTGGATAATACCTTCACTGATGAGTGATGTACCATTACCCACCCGAACGTTCATGCGAGAAGTTTCTTCCACAGAGAGACCAAACTTAGCAATCCGACTCTGGAGGAAGTTATGTGTATTTTCGCTATCTATAAGAACTGGAATGGCGACACCATTGATGGATGCGACAAATCACATGGTCATAACGAAGCTTAAACCCGCCAAAGCATTGTAGGATAGTTCTGAAGTGATAATGAGCTTAGTCTTTGTAATCTCGAGTATGTTGGCAGATGGAAGCAGTGGCAGATGCGAGTCGTCGTCGTCTATTTCATCATCAGCTGGATTGATTTCAAGTAAGAATAGCTATTGTAACTTGCAACGGTGGCTTGGAGCGAACTTATTGTCACAATTATAACAGAGGCCTTTGTCCCGTCGAGCCTCATTTCTGTTGGAGTTAATCGTCAAATCAAAATCCGAGGGCCACAGGAGGGGGAAGCAGTGCCAGATCAAATGTAGGTGGCGAAAGAGATTGGGGTCTTATGGTCGGCGAACAAGACCAAGCACTTCAAACCGCTGTTAGCTTGGCTTCCTGAAGGCGAGCCAAACTCTCTACCTGTGCCATAGACATCGGCCAAAAGTGTTGGACTTTATCTTGTCATTTTGGCAACTTGACTGATGTGACAGTGTCTATAAGCATATAGTCAAAGAAATGAGGAGAGAGAAAATCAGTGCAATGGCAAAGATAGGGCAACCTCGCATGTGTGTTCTATAGTGTTCTATATGTGTTTCAGATGACTTGCAGAGAGTTGAATGGTATTCTACACTGAGTTTGATGAGAGAGACTGTCTTTGGGCCCCACTGATGGTGTGGTCAACAAGAGGAATGAGAAACTGATGATCTGACAGTGTTTCTGGTGATGTGGCCAAGTTTCGGATGATGAGGCAGTGTTACGGCATCTTGAAGCATTAAATGAAGAAAGAAGATGTAGAGAGAGACTAAGGAGAGAGAAAATAGAAAGAAAAAGAGGAGAGAGACTATGGGTGGGACCCACGTGTGTGATGGCAAGGTGACATGTCAACACGGCAGCCCACGGCACTTGGTATGCATGCACACAAAGTTTCGGGTTCAAATTCCAAGGTTTGACAGAGTTTTAAATTTGAGCCTATTTTTGGTAGGTCTCGCAGCAGGTTCATAGAGATCCGGCATTGGAAAGATGTAGAGCGTCGAGTTAGCTTTCCAACGCAACTTGAATCACTCAATTCCGACGTCGAATGAGAGAGATATCGCAGTTTCTGTCGGATCGCTCAAAAAAAGTCTTTAAACATTTGTTCAGGGGCCTGCAATTATCAGAAGTTGAAGATTAATGCTGTAATTATCATAAATGAGAAAAGAAACTGATTGGATGGCTGGATTTGAGCCACATCGTCAAGATCCATATTAGATGGCCTCTGATAAGGCGGGCTCGAGTGTAGTGCGGCGACAACGTCAAGATTCCATCGTGTGCAATATTATTGGACAAACGCAAGTTAATATGGTGATCCCTATTATATAAGATAGGGTCCTTGATTCCGTGTGGCACACGCGCGGTACTACGCCACGGTTGATCCAGATCCAACGGTCTATCTTATCTCCGATCGCGCTTGACGCAACTTATTCAGATCCAACGAATCATGTCAAATCCCATTTTTTAATGAAGATCCAATGGTTTTTAAGGAAGATTCTCTAAGCACTAATCATATCTCGACAGCGCATAAGGCGGCGGCGCTAAAGTGTACCACAGGTACACGGTATAGCTCCGAAAGATTTTATTTTAAATTTTCTGAATGGCTGAACTTCAAACTGCCATAACTTCTTCATCCAAGTTCCAAATCAGTCCGTTCAAGTTGTAGTTTTCATATTTTCGGATGCTCTATACATTGGGCGCCGTTGGGAGTCGTAAAAAAAAAAGAAAAATCAAAAATAGGGTTTTGAAGCTTAACAAAGGATTTTTTTAGGGTTTCGTGCATGTGGGAGTGATGAATCACCAACTACCTCTTCTTTGTGCATCAATGGAGTGCTAAATCCCTATGAGAGGTCAGTAGAGCTTTTATTTTCACATTCATGGTGATTATAGGTTGTGTGGAAGAGATTGGAAGCCTGTCGATGAGGTGTGCTCTGTGAATCTATCTCTATCATCATTGAAGGCTGTTAGAGAGTACCTGAGAGCAATGTGAAGCTTCAGAGATATTGTTGGCCATTCAAAAACATTGTTTGTGAGATTTTTCAATTTCCTATCTATTTATGCTTTCAATTTATTATATGCTAGTGTAGGTGCAATTGTTGAATACCTAGCTAGTGGGGGGAAATTGTAAGGTAAATTTATAAGCTTAAAAAAAATTGTTATTTGCTTCTCGTAGGTGCGGATTAAGCGTGGTGTGCAGCGTGTGCTGAACACTGGTACTTGATACCTGAATTCCTGGCACATGTGTGCCCTCCTAGTTTTATACTAGGTAAATTGGGTGTATGTACTCCTTGTTGTGTAGACAGCAAAAAGAAGTATATTGAGCATATACGGAGCCCGTTGGGCATTACTCCATGGACTAGCCATCATACACTGTGTTGGTGAACCACGTATATCCTGTGTTGTGGATTGTCTTTATTTTTCTATATATTTTGGAGTGCGTGGAATGACTTGCAGGATGAGTGTACTAATCTAGTAGACCTGACCTCTGATTGGTAACGAGGTAGATTTGCATGCTATTGTGTGTATGTGAAAAGTTAAGTCTCCGTCAACTCTGGGCAGCAGTGAATAATTAGGAAAAATTTTCAAACACTGATTCACCCCCCCTCTCAATGTCATATCAAGTTCATCAAAAAGGCCTGGATTTCATAGTGAATGGAAGGTTGAAGACCGGATATAAAGCAACTTACCAAAAAATCAGGGGAGACCGCAGAGGTCCGATTAGCTAGTAACTCAAACTGAGATCAGTAAGCGGTAACAGTAGAGGTCTGCTGAAGCTTCACAGAGCCCGTTGGGGGTCTTCATACTCGGAGGGACCAAATCTGATTTCAAGTAATCTGGTGAAGGCAACCCAAGAGGAGAACTGTGCATTCCTATGCATCCATTGAAACCACTGGAGTGCAGAGCGTCCATGTGGAACAAGGATACTAATAAACGTTGGTCGTAAGTTGTCCCGTGAAAGTCAAAGAACCGTTCTGCCTTAAAAATCAGTCCCACAGGGTCCTCGCGAGCAAAACGTGGAAACTCTAAGCGAATGGGTTGAGTATGTATTGAGCTCAAAGAGCTGGGAGGATTAGTTGAATGAAAATTGGGAAAAGCCCTCGGATCAGAGTTAGGGGAATGGGAAGGGGAAGTCACCCGTAGCACCTGATCAAGCTTACCGTCCATGGCGGCAAAGGGGAAAACCACATCGGACAAAACACGGTGTTGTTCTGTGAGGAAACTTGCAGAACATCAAGAGAACATCAAGACAATCCCCGTGAGAAGTCGTCATATCACCGAGCTGTTGAATGGACTCCTCAAGTTGACAAAGCCGCGTTGTTGTCCGCCATAGACAGGCAATGAAAGAAGCAATTTTTTAGGATGAAAATTACTTCAAGGGTAGCACCTCTAGTTTAGAGAGAAGAACAAGAAGAAAATTCAAATATCTGGTTATCTATTCATTCCTCTTCCTGGTTCATATATAATCCCATAAGTTAATACATTCAAATAATGACATATCTGTTACAACCGTTTTATTCTATTATCCCCCTTATGACTCCACCTATCTTTCTTCTTATGCTTACACACAGTCTGTTAGAGTTGTAGGACGTTTTCTGCATCGCTTGCTTCTCCTTGTGGCCACGTTGTGATTAATTTCCTCAGCTTCAGATGCTTAATTGTGCCCTCTCATTCACATCAAACTCCAACGGAAAAAGGTTTCGGGATAGGACTCGTCTACTATCGTTCAATCGCTCCAATCATCCAACGAACGAATTTGAATAGTCGATACATATGTCGATGCAGCCTAATCCATCCTCCGATAAATGACTGTGTCCACCCCATAATTTGTAGTTCTTGTTTCAAAGTTCAGCTGCCATTCCAACGACTTCCAGTTTTCATGACCCTTGATGATGATGATACTTTAAATCCTTGAGCAGCATTTTTCTGGTCCCACTTTGCTAACATGTTGATCTCAAAGTTGAGACACTATCTCTGATTCAAGCAGGTCCAGCTCCACAATATAAAATTTGCATGTGAATAGAATCCCTCAGCTTGGCCTTCTAGAATCATCATTATACCACAATACATGCTAGAGCTGGTCCCAACCCAACTTCCCCCTGTAACCTGAAAGCGCCAACCATGCATGGTAACCACTCACATCACAAGACAGGGTGGATTGGATTCAAATCGTCTCCTCCCTGAGATTCGGGAGGAGGGGGTGACCCCACTGGATGATCGTCATGTGGAGGTCGGATGAATCCGATCCTTCCATTCAAGCCGATACTCCCTTGTCGGCTTAGCTTGTTGGCTCGAACAGAGGGGTCGGATTCATCCATAGTTGTCAAGGCGTTGCCTAGGCGCCCAGGCACCCAGCCTACCTTGGGTCGCCTTGAAAAATTGGGCGTCTTCGTCGCCTAGGCGGTGGCCTTGGTCGCCTAGGCGGGTGCCTTGGTCGCCTAGGCGTCCAGTCAGGCCTCCATCGCCTTGATTCGCCTTGACGCCTTGACAACTATGGATTCATCCGACCTCCACATGGCGACCATCCAGTGGGATCGTCGCCCCTCCTCCTGAATCTCAGGGAGGAGACGATGTGGATCCAAGATGGACCTGGTCTCGGTCGGGTCCCTCTGCAACTTAAAGTGTATTGTAACTCCTCATGTTTGTATTGTGTCAAAGTCAGCTCGATAGTAACCCTTGACATGTGCTGTCTCGAAGTAAGGGAGTGCCACATCGGCTAGTGTAAGACCCTTAATGCTCGCTCTTGGGGGCAAAGTTGGCCTCTTTGCTTTTAGCTTACCAAGATGGCTTTAGTCCCCTTTTACTTAAGTCAAGGATAAATCCGATATAAATTACTTCACCGACTATTATAAATAGATTTTTCACTATACAAGTTCACCAGGTTCAATTACTGCACATTTATTGCTGTCTATTGCTCTCGTTTCATTAACTCAGTTCGGACTTCCTAGAGTAATGAGCCGACCTCACTCCTTGCTATTCGGAATCTTAACTCAAGTATCAGAGTGGTTTCTGGGCCTATAACTCAACCTCCTCTGCTCATCCACATGTCTCTTGTAGGTAGACGTCACCTCAGAGGATTTTGACCGTAGATTCTAATAGCAACAATATGTGTCAAATTTGTCTCATAACTCTCCTTTTCTCCCTTGAAGTTGTTATAATCATCCATCACCTCCATGCTCTCACAACTAACAATACTGTCGGATTATTTTATGATGATGGAATGGAGGAAAATATAGAATTGATGGATTGATGGATTATGGGAGATTAGGCACCGTTTAAGGTATTTCAATAACACATATCTTTATTTTATTTTATTTAATTTTATGAAAACTTAAATGAATTAATTATTAGATAAATCGAACCTATTTTTGAATTATGATAGTTTTTTCGATTAAAAAAAATGCCAATATAGGATTGGGAGGGAATCCTATTGAAGGAAGTGATCTTTCAAAGTCACAGCTGATACCCTACAGAAATCCTTCCATTTAATTCATCTTGCAATCAATGAGACTTTGGGATTAAAACAAAGAATAATAAAAAAAATACTCAATTTCTAGTTTAAGAGTAACTGAAAGAAATGCTTGCAATTGAAGGTGCAAAAATCTTGAAGTAGAGATTTGAAATCAACCTTAAAATGTAAAAGGGGATTGGAAAATTTCAAAAGAAATATTTACTAAACATTTTTACAAGCTTTCAAGAAGAAAAGTTCATAACCACCAACTATTGTTTATCAAGATTCATATTTGTCACAGTGGTGAATTCCCAACTGGAGGTAGCTTGATCTTTGAGATCTCACCGTCCCAGAGTTCCTCAATTGACTTGTTAGAAGGCCCTTGTGGTGTGGTGTTACGAACGCTTCTCCTGATTCTCCCTTGCATTCTGGGATTTGATCAATCTGATCAAGTTCTTCATTACTAGGTTCCTAATCGAAGATTTCGAGGTTTTCTTTCATCCTTTCTTTGTTGAAGCTTTTCACCATTGGAATCCCTCCTACTTGATATATCCACTTCAGTGCAATCTGTAAAAAAAAAAAAAGAAGAAAAAGAAAACCCTTTTCTACATATTACTATGTTTTAAGTTTGTTTTGGAGTATTTAATACATGTGCAATGCTCTTCCCCTTTGCCATGGCAATATCTTTGAGTATTGGACTCTTCATGATTCAAATCCCACTTAAAGCAATAGCAGTTGTGCCGCTGTTTGTCTTCTCTCATTGCATAAATTTCGCATATTTCTAATAAAGAACCGCTTCAACAGAATGAAACTGATCTCTTCAACAAAAACTGAGATCAAATACTTTCTTATCGCATGGAATTTCAATAGGAAAACAAGGAAACATCCAAGTAATTTTAGAAAGACGAGATAGGGCTGGAGCCTGAAATTGATCTTGCGTCTTGCGTCTTGCGTTTTGATGGTGCAAATGCATGCAATCGGCGATGAGTCTTTTGATGAGAGCACTAACTGCAAATGCCTGCAATCTGCGTTGAGTTTGAGAGTGAAGATATGGCTGAAACCTGCAAGAGATTTTGCCGTAGGTCCTGCGTTGAGATTATGAGAAAGGAGAAATCACTGGCATCTTTTGTTTGTTGGAGACGTGAACCCTTAAAATTAGGGAAAGTTGAGTTTGACAGTGAAGATATGGCTGAAACCTACAAGCGAGAAAGGAGAAACCATCCGCGTCTTTTGTTTGGTGGAGACATAAACCCTAAAAATTAGGGAAAGTTAAGATGTCAAGTTCGGCGATTTTGCTTTTGTTTAGGTTTTAATATTTTGGGAAAAAGACAGTTACCTCCTCTGTACTATACTTTAATGATAGTTGAATCCCAAAGTTTCAAGAAAAGACAAACGGCCTAATTTTTAACGGTATTAAAGTTATATTTTTTTTGGACAACTCTACCTTTGAACAAAGTTCAAATGTTCAATCATATGCCATTTTTAAAAGATCGGAGCATTTCTAGTTCCAAACAATGAATCATTTGTTTCCCTGCTTTCAATGGTGAAGATTTCTTCAGCTTCGAAACCACAAAAAAACTGATCGAAACAATAATTGACAAGATCGAAATTTCTTTTCTCCAATAAACCTTTCACAGATCTCAGAGAAAACACTAAAAAACCCCTGGCTTTCCTCAACAACCTCAACCAAAAAAAAAGTAAGAAACCAGACCGAAGATTCTGTTCTGGGCCCCAAATCAAATCAAGATCTCGTATTCAAGAAGAGAAAACCTAAATTTTCTTCTTACCAATTTAGTAGAAAATATCACTGAAGATTCTGTTATGCTCCCCAAATCAAATCAAGATCTCGTATTCAAGAAGAAAAAACCTAAATTTTCTTCTTACCGATTTAGTAGAAAATATCACAAATTGAATCCAATTTCTTCAAGACAATGAAATAGATCATTAACATACCAAATAGAGGAAGCAACGGAAGAAATAAACCCTAAATCTCTGTTTCCGACCAAAAGAGAGACAAAACCAGGGAACAAAGAACAGATAGAATCAAGAAGAAAATCGATCCAGGCAATTAAGGAACGAGTTAAAACCAAATCAGCACATCGAAGGCGAAGATCTAAAATCCTAACCTGAGGAGTTCGAGGGTGTTAAAATTGAAGAACTACATGGTATCGAACGGGCGATTCTAGGCTCTCCTCTGCAAATCCCATCGGTGATTTTTGTTTCCTTCTGCATCATTTTTTTTTTTTTTCTCATCTATTTTTTCTGTGTGGGTTTTCATTTTTCTGCTTACTCTGCATTGTAGTACAGTCCCTTTTATGTGGGTTTTGCTGGAAACTTTTAATTCTTGAGCTCTGATATTATGCAATGGCAGAAATACATTCCTGTGCAAGCTTGATTAAAGCATCTACATTGTATCTTGCTCCTCCGTTGAAGCAGAATATCGTGCCTTGGCAACCGTGGCTTGTAAATTAACCTGGTTGAAGGCCTTATTCATTGATTTAGGCTTAGCATATTCTCACCCAGTGGATGTTTATTGTGACAACTAGGCTGCATTACATATTGCATCTAATCCAGTATTTCATGAATGAATAAAGCACATCGAAATCGATTGCCACTTTATTCATGAAAAAATTCGACCAAAAATCTTTCAACCACTGACACATTTCAACTCATCTCCAATGTGCGGATCTCTTTACCAAGGCTTTAGAAAATGACTCTTTTAGTTTCTTTACTGGGCAAGCTTGGACTACGTCTTCAGCTTCCATGAGTTTAAGGGGGGTGTTAAGATTGAGACATGTGTGGTGTTAAGATTGAGACACTTGTCTCTCTCATTGTAATATTTAATTTAGATATTTTTTTCATTTCTTTAGTATAAAAGTACAATTGTAATTTTCTTTTTGATAAAATTGTATATTTTATTTCATTCAATAAAAAAGTCAATGAGAAATATTCCGGAACTCTACTCTCTGTTGAGCTGTTGCTTTCGTATTCCAGAACTCTTTGTACTTTGTCTTCAATTCTAACAGAGCTGGTCCCACCCAAGTACCCCTGCAATCTGAACGCGCCAACCATGCATGATAACGACTCATAAAACAATACAGGCTGGAGCTGGTCCCACTGCAACTTAAAACGACAACCATCTATTGGAACTCCTCATTACTTTTGTGTTGTGTCAAAATCAGCTCGATAGTGACCCACCCTCCTTGTGTCTGATTTGTTCCACAACTAAATTTGTCATTTACACTTGTGTACGGGATTCAAATCCTCTCCGTACCGTACGTCCTCATCAACCATTAGAGCAACGAAAATATCTTACGAAATTTATTAACTATGTGTGTCAGATTTGTTTCACAATAAATGTCCCTCCCAAGGTAACCCCTCGCCTTTGTATTTATGTCTTGATGAAGGAAAAAGATCGTCTTCAGTCTGTTCAATCGTTCAATCGTGGACGGACGGACTGGATTTAAAGGACACACCCCCCCATGTATTGGTATACGTGTCCTTTTAATCCAGGCCGTCCAGTCCACGACTGGACGACTGGACGGACTGGAGACGATCCAAGTCCCTTGATGAACCATTTCAACGAAAATTAATATCCTATGAATTGTTACGTCGTACCACACAGGTAAGCAGGAGCAGCAGTTTTTTTTTTTTTTTTTTTTTTTTTTTTTAAAGGCACAAGAAGCACCGACCTGGACCAACCTATTGGAGTGCAGCAAGGCACCGACCACATCAGCCAATAAGAGAGTGCCATGTCGGCTTGTGTAAGACCCTAAATACTCGTGGGGGCAAAGTTGGCCTTTTGTTCGTAGTTGTCCCAAAGAGGTTTTAGACACCTCCTGCTTAAGTCAAGAGTAAATCTGACATAGACCACTTCATCGATTATTATAAATAAATTTTTCACTATACAAATCACGAGGTTCAATTACTGCACATTTATTGCTTTCTATTGTTTCCATTTTACTAACTTAGTTTAAACTTTCTAATGTATTAAGGCGACCTCATTGCGTGTTGCTTGAAATCCTGACTCAAGTATCAGAGTAGTTTCTGGGCCTAGAACTCAACCTCCTCTGCTCATCCACATTTCTCTTGCAGGTAGATCTCACCTCAGAAGATTGTGACCGTTGATATTACCAGCAACAATGTGTGTCAAGTTTGAGTCACAGCTCTCCTTTTCTCCCTCAGAGTTGTTATAATCATCCATCACGTCCATGCTTCCACATTTAATAATACTATCGAATTATTTATGGTGATGGTATGGAAGAAAACATAATAGAATTGATGGATTACGATAGATTAGGCACTGTTTAAGGTATTTCAGTAATACATATCTTTATTTTATATAATTTAACTTTACAAAAACTTAAATGAATCAATTGTTAGATAAATTGAAACCTATTTTTGAATTATGATAGTTTTTTCGATTAAAAAAATGCCAATATAAGATTTGGAAGGAACTCCATTGAAGGAAGTGATCTTTGGAAGTCACAGCTAATACCCTACAAAAATCTAACTCCAGCACTATTTTCGCTATCAAATATGGAATACATTGAAGTTAGTTATACAGTCATGTGATAACAGGTGAGGTAATGAATACAAAAGTTTCTTTTTCTTAGTTGGAAAATTTTACTATATTTTCTTTTAATTCCTCTTGCAACCAACGAGAAACTTTGGAATTAAAACAAAGAATAATTAAAAGAATATTTAATTTCTAGTTTAAGATGTAACTGAAAGAAATGTTTGCAACTTGAAGGTGCAAAAATCTTGAAGTAGAGATTTGAAATCAACCTTAAATGTAAAAGGAAATTGGAAAATTTCAGAAGAAATATTTACTAAACATTTTAACAAGCTTTCCAGAAGAAAAGGGTGGCACTTGGTTTGCAATATGATCAATAGTTTCTAATCTTTTATAACCATCATCTGCTGTTTATCAAGATCCTTATTTGTCACTCTGTTGGATTCCCAACTGGAGGTAGCTTGATCTTAGAGATCTCACCGTCCCAGAGTTCCTCAATTGACTTGTAAGAAGGCCCTTCTGGTGTTACAAACGCTTCTCCTGATTCTCCCTTGAGTTCTGGGATTTGCTCAATCTGATCAAGCTCTTCATTACTAAGTTCCCAGTCGAAGATTTCAAGGTTTTCTTTCATCCTTTCTTTGTTGAAGCTTTTCACAATTGGAATCCCACCTACTTGATATATCCACCTCAGTGCAATCTGTAAACAGAGGACCCAAGAAAAAAAAAATCCCTTTACTACATATTACTATGTTTATGAAGTTTGTTTTGGAGTATTTAATACCTGTGCAATGCTCTTCTCCTTTGCCATGGCAATATCTTTGAGTATTGGACTCTTCATGACTGCAAAGGAACCCCAAAAAGCTCCATTGGCTCCCAAAGGTGAACATGCACTCACTTTAATCCCATTCTCATTACAGAAGTCCCTCAACTTTCTCTGCCTCCATGCAGCATTCAATTCTACCTGATTCAATTTCAACTTTATCATCATCAACAAATGATTTCAGGCCAAAGTCATGATCATGTGCATCAGTTACATACCTGATTCACTGCAGGAGGAATAGTGGCATGGGCTAGAAGTTGGGAGAGCTTCTTGCTGGAGAAGTTGCTGACTCCAATTGACTTTGCTAAACCCAGTCTAGAGCACTCTTCCATGGCTTCCCATGTCTCTCTGATATCAAATGGAAGCAAGTCTCCTTTGGTGAAAAAGATACTAGATCCTGGTTTCATCCTCACAGGCCAATGTATCAGATAGAGATCTACATAGTCCAGCCCAAGTTTCCTATCACAACATGAAACAAATTCCTAATAAGTATATGCAAAATACATAGATTAGGGACATGTTATGCATTTATATTGTAATTGAAATATCAATAAGGGACACTAACTTGAGTGTTTCCTTGAGTGCTGGAAGCACAAGATCATGGTGTGCATCAGAGCACCAAAGTTTCGATGTAACAAAAACTTCATCACGGTTCTTGATCAGGCCTTGATGGAGGGCTTGAGCTATGGCTTGGCCTAAGGGTTCTTCAGTGATGTAGACAGAAGCAGTGTCGAAATGCCTGTAACCGACCTTAATGGCATCCATAAAAGCTGAAATGAGTTGGTCTGGTGGGGGTAGTGGCATGGTTGCTGTTCCTAAGCCTATCACTGGCATTCTGTGTCCAGAGTTCAAAACACTCACTGGGATTTCCCTTCCCATATTTGGTGATTGATTTCACAGTTTCAGTACTAAGGTTCTTGGACAGGATAATAAGATGATATACCCAAAGGATATATAGCATCCAACTCTCTTTGAATATGGGATCGAAGGAAGACGTGGTATTCAGATCGTTCGTTCATCCTTTATGGGAGGAGAGTCCTAGGGATGTAAACGGATCGGATTCGGCACAGATAGGCTACTATCCGAATTCGAATCCGACTCCTAACTACCCTATCCAAATCCACCTCCGCATCCGACAAATTTATAAAAATAATATCAAATCCGAATTTTCATTTTAACCGGATATCCGATTAAAATCCGATTTGAATCCGGCTTAAAGCAATAGCAATTGTGCGGCTGTTTGTCTTCTCTCGTTGCAGAAATTTCGCATATTTCTAATAAAGAACCACTTCAACAGAATGAAACTGATCTCTTCAACAGAAACTGAGATCAAATACTTTCCGATTGTTTGGATTCGAATTCCCTTAAACGGGTGCGGAATTGAATCGAATTCGGATTTTCGACTATCCATTTACATCCTTAGAGAAACAACTAGATCTATAAATACAGGGGATGTGATCCTATGTAATTCTAGAAAAATATTCTGAATTCCCCATTGAGCTTAAGTATTTTTAGAAATTCACCCAAGAATGCAATTTTAAAAGAGAATGAGAATGTGCTTAAGAACGATGCATTTCTGTAAAGGTTTCAGAATGCAGGATGGGCTAAAGAGGGCATTCTAGAATGGCTGCATTTATTTATTGCATTCAGTGATCTAAGAACAAGAATATATACCAAACACTGTTTTGTCATCTCAAAATATATTCTTAATCTAAAATGCATTCCAAAAATACATACCAACATGATGTAAAAGTGACATCTGAAATCGAGAGGAAACTTCTCCTCCATCTAACAGTCAAAATGAGAGGAAATTTCTCATCCATCTAACATTCAAGATGAATAAATCATCCTCCGGTCACTTACAATTGTATGTACTCTTCATAGAATTCTATCACCATAAAAATGTACAAGTGTATGTACTCTTCATAGAATTCTATCAACATAAAAATGGTGTGAAAATCATTTCTAGAATGAGACCCACTGAATATGAACTATTCTCTTCATACAGCTGGAAAACCAACCACATGAGGTGGTATCTTTCTTCCATCTAACAGTCAAATTAAATAAATCAAAATGACCCTCAGGTGAAGTATGTTATCTTTTGAAGTGTTTCTGACTTTCTAGTTAGTGTGTTCGTTTGTTTGTGTTGCTGTCGTCTTTTTCATTAGTGTGCCTTTCAAATGTAATTTCCGCTTTTTTTTATATTAAAAAAATATTATTTAATAAAAGTTATTGCGCCTCAAATGTATTATTGCTCCGGCCACTACTCCAACGGATCTGCATTCTCTCCTTCCAGTGGTTCTAGGAGGACAACGGTAATCCAGTCCCGATGGTCGACACGTGGCTATCGATGAATCCAAGAGCCACGTTTGAATCGACACCCAATCGATAAGCCAAACCGATAAGGGGTGTCAACTCGAACATGGATCTCGAATTCATCTAAGAGTCGCTTGTCGACCATCGAGACTGTGTTGCCGCATCCTCCAAAGACCCCTGGGAGGATACGATGAAAATCCCCCACGCCAACCGCTTCCACCAATTCCAAAGTCTAATAATTGCTGTTTCTCTATCCTGGGCCCTTTTGTTGTGTTAATGTTGTCTTTTTCATTACTGTGACTTTCAAATGTATTTCTGTTTTTAACCTATATATATATATATATATATATATATATATATATATATATATATATATATATATATATATATATATATATATATATATATATATATTTATTTATTTATTTATTTATATAAATTTAAAAAATATTATTTACTCAACGTTTTGGACTTATTGTGTCTCAATTGTATTATTGTGCCGGCAATTCCTCCGTTGTCTTCTATCAATCCCAAAGTTTTGATCATTGTTGCTTTTTCCAAGGACCTTCTAGTAGTTCAGTTGTGTCAATCATGAATCACTTTGTCAGAAAATCGTTGTCATCTTTATCAATCGCAAAGTCTTTCTCAATCATGAAGTATGTTATCTTTCTGTTTGGTACAAGTCATGATTGTACCACTGGTACCCTTTTTGCAGCCCCGCTGTCATCTTTGTCGTATATGCTGCCAGCATATAATGCCTCTGTGAACGGTGCCTCCACCATTGCTTGTACTTAAAGGAGTGGTGTAGGGAATTTCTTATCCCTCAGTAGTCACATATATATGTAATATACAATTACTTTCCTACCTTTACTTAATTATGGTCAGTTGCCTAAGCGTCCAAGCATGATTTAAGGGCTTGAACGCCTTATTAGTGTTGCCTGGGCGGTCATTCAGACTCTCTGGGCGTCACCTAGGCATCGCCTTGGACGCCCAGAATGCTTGGGCGATCGCCTGATCTTATATGTGTTTTTTTTCCTTTGATTTCTGAATTTGCTTAGGTTAGACAAGAACAACATTTATCAGATAATACTCATTACTAAAAATCATAGTTGTCAAGGCGACAAGGCGATCCAAGGCGTTTGGGGCCATCCTGGGCGCCTAGGCGACCAAGGCGTTCCTAGTGCATTTTTTTTATTTCTAAAATATTAATGTTTATATATATGCAACATTCTACATAAATAATCAACATTTAAGACATAACTTAATTAATATGTGGTGTGGACCCAAGTTTACTAATTTACACTAAGACCTAGGATTGTGTCTAGAGTTAAGTAAACAATTATTTATCACTAACATTTGCGTACTTTTAACGAATTTGATCGGAGCGTAACTCCTTTAATATAGTTCGGATTCAAACAATCTCGAATTCGTTGCAAAGCTAGCATAATCAGTTTTCCAACAAATCCGAGATTGCTTGAATCCAAATTATAATGAAGGAGTTACACTCCGGTCAAACCTTGTTCGGAATATGGGAATGCTGTTTAAAGTCGTCTGAATGTAAATTATTTTTTGGGCATCAAAGCAAAAGATTATTTTGACGCACTCTTGGTTTTTAGTGATGATTTATTATAATAAGATTTATAGAATTTTTATATTTAGAAAAAAGCCTAGCATTTAAAAGTTGAAAATCGCCCTCGCACCCAAAAATATGGTTTTTGTTCTTGAACAGGGGGATTGACTTTTTTTCCTTCTGGAATTTGAATTTTAGACTATTTTTATTGGATTCAAATAGGGGGGTATTTGCTTATTTATGAATAATATCTTAAGTAATTAAAGAATTTACTTAAATGATATTAGTCATAAATAAGTACTGCCTGATAAATGTTGTTCCTGTCTAGCCTGGGCGACCACAAGGCGCCCTGGCGCCCAGGCCTGTACAAACCGCCCGGACGCCTTGACAACTATGCTAAAAATCAAAAGCGTCAAAAATAATCTCTTGCTTTGATACCTAAAAAATAATTTACATTTAGTCGACGTTAAACAGCATTCGCGTACTCCGAACAAGGTTTGACCGGAGTGTAACTCCTTCATTATAACTCGGATTCAAGCAATCTCAAATTTGTTGAAAAGCTGATTATGCTAGCTTTGCAACGAATTCGAGATTGCTTGAATCCGAACTATATTAAAGGAGTTATGCTCTGATCAAATTTATTAGAAGTAAGTAAATGTTAGTCATAAATACATGTTGTCTACTTAATTCGATTATTTGTTTCCTTTTTTGTTTTCTCATATTAATTAAGCTATGTCTTAAATGTTGATTATTTATGTAAAATGCTGCATTTATATGTATATATATAAACATTAGTATAGCATTAATATTTTAGAAATAAAAAAATACACTGGGAACTCCTTGGTGGCCTAGGAGCTCAGGATGGTCCCAAACGCCTTAGATCGCCTTATCACCTTGATAACTATGATTATCCATTGAAATCTGAATTTTTCTCTTTTATATATCAGTGTTTTATTATTATTATTATCATTATTATTATTATTATTACTTTTTAATATCAATAAGATGGCACGAATTATCCCATAATTATAATAAGAATAAATAAACTTTCCCTTTGTTGAAGAGCACCCTCATTATGCATGGCACGTGTGCCCAGTCAAGCTGTCCCATAATATTTATTATATTGTTTCATTTTTTTTTCCAATTAAGAAGAATATTATTGTTAGCTGGATAAAGATCCAACTGGATTGAAAACTGATCCTAATCAGATTTTCGAAGAAAAATTGGTCGATCCAAAAGGTCAAAGGAGAACTGAGAGCCATCATCATACCTACCTCTCCATAAATCCGTTGTTTCAAGATGCATTTTAAGTTTATACCAAAAAAAAAAAAAAAAAAAGATGCATTTTAAGCTTTGTTGATCAGTTCTTAAACCAAATTGGCCTCCGCTTTTTTACGGTTTTGATCAAGGCTAGAAGTTGTCTCGTAGGTTAAGAGTGCCATATTTTTTCCTTGTAAAAAATGCAACAGGTTTAAAGGTGCAAGTTTGGCCTCGTTGGTCTGAAACCATTTGAATTTGAACAGGGTTTGTGGGCTGAGATACCCGGACCCTGAGGAGGGTTAAGGCTGGTTCTGATCCTCAATTAGGGTCAGGCCGATCCAATCCGGCTCTATCTTCTTCTTCCTTCTATCCTCCCATTGTTTCTTCTTCTCCTCAGCTTGGCCCAACCTTTTCATCTCCCTTCCCCTTCTTCATAATCAGGACCAATCAGGGTCAGCCCAGCCTTGGGGGCGGGTTAGGATTGGATTTTTAGGCACTGAGTTAGGGCCGGGTCTAGGGCCAGCTAAGGGGACTTAGGGTTGGGCGAGGGTTTTAAAAAGCCCGGCCCAACCTGACCCTATTGTGGCCCTAGATAGATTTTCCTTAGCTTTGCAGGAGTGGCCGTCAGGTCTTCATACTATGTGGGCGCAAAACGAATTTCTAAGGCTTGAGTAAAGTCTCTCCACTCAGCTACAATGCCAATTTCTTTGTCCAATAGATTTATGGGAAAATTCCAATAGATATATGGGAAAATTTCACGTACTACCTAAATATTTTCAACAAAATCACCTACCACCCAAGATTTTTTAAAACATCAACTACCACCCAAAATTCCCAAACATTTATCAAAAAGACCCAAATCATTAAGGCGAAGCCGTTAGATGCTGATGTCAGCTCAAAAACATTTTTGTATTGACAACTATACCCTTATTTGAAAGGGAAAAGTCGAGTTACAGTTAAATCGGAGCCTGAAGAGACGAAAATTGTAGACGATTGCGGTTGTATTTCAGACGCAATCGACGGATTCACTTCATCATCTGTGACTACTGAATCATCATCTGCAGTTAAAGTTCCAAGTGTGGCTCCGTCTAAAGGTAAACATTACAGAGGTGTACATCAACGCCCTTGGGGTAAATTTGCAGCGGAGATCAAAGATCCGGCGAAGAACGGTGCCAGAGTATGGCTTGGGACGTTCGAGACGGCTGAGGGCGCTGCGCTGGCTTATGACCGAGCTCCTTACAGGATGCACGGTTCCCAAGCTCTGCTCAATTTCCCGCTCCTTCTGTGCTTAATCGATTCTCAGTCGGTTACAATAACCTCGAAGGAGGCTTCCCTGGAGGAGCCTTCTATGAGGACCAAAGATTTTTTAATTATCCTCAATTTTAAATTTAATTAAGATGTTCAAGTTTTCTACATTCAATCATACAATAGAGATCGAAAGGCTTTCGCCTAAAGATCTCGTCCACTCACGCTAGTGGAGGGCAAAATCTAGAGTCGCCACCTAGATAAGGTCTAGGACCTATAAATGTTGTCCCTCTTTGGAGGGACTCTAATGACTCATGCAATGGAACGGCTATCTCGTCTTACCAAAGACATGTAAGCGCCAAATTACGAGTTGGAAAGGTGTTAGGCACCCAACTCGCCCGGTCATTGACCGGTCTCCCTAAATCATATCCTTTCCTAGAATTGTATGTATACTTCGGGGCTACCTACATAGACTACAATATGCACAAGGGGATTCTAATGAGTTTCTAATACACCCTATACTAATTGCATTATACTAAGGATGTACATTTCTACAAGTAACAATGTGTGTACAAAAATGAAATATACAAGTGAAGGGAAAAGAATGACTAATTATACAAAAAATGATATACAAAAGAATAAATGGGAAAGAATCAAATAATGATAGAACAATAAAAACAACAACAAAGGTATGACCGGGTTTGGAAAACACCCCAACTGTCGAAGTATCCTTATGTGGCGGGAATCAAGCCAAACGTAGTTCAGGCAGGTGTGAATAAACCAAGTGTGTACAACAAATGATGTTTCCAAAGTATTGGAGCGCATCCAAAGAAGAGAGATGTCTCCACGACGGTGGGACCCATCTCAGTGTAGAGGTACTCCCTATCACAAGGAAATCTCTTTGGTGAGATAATCTCATAATACATGAAACTTACCTCAATTTGACCGTGCGTGGAGCGAACAAATTCCCTTGTAGCCTACGTATCTCTCAAGACCTCTGTCTCTCAAGAATCAGGTCAAACGTAGTTTTCATGGATTGACAAACCATGGACATGCATGATCAACACTCAAGAAAGGCCAAACGCCTCAGCTCCCCACACACGGGGGTTCACTAAATCTCTCTCACATCCCACATTCGGGATACCCAGGTGGGGCCTGTCGGGCTACTAATCCTATTCATACATCTACTCAATCGCACATTTTCATTAATATATTTTTTTGATACAACAATTTCTCACACTCTTGGATCCAATCCGAGGGTTGAGTGGGCCTCATTCTAAATAGGCCCACAATGGGTTGAACTCTTTAGAGTCCCCTGGCCAATCGTATCACGAGAAGTTTGTATCCTAACATATATCTATTACAAATTGGATGTTCAAATGAAGATACATCACTTGGGGGTTGGGGAATCCTATGCTAACCCGTACCTTGCATGGCAAAGGTGGGTGCTCACTTAGCACGTCCCCACTCTAAAGTTCATATAATAAAGTAATCAAAATAAAACAACACACTAGAAATATATAACAAATGAAAATGATCACTCATTCACATATCCACAGGAAACAGTTTATGGCAATGCATACTAGATAAGATAAGCACAAGCAAAAATTCATGAGGACATCAACGCAAATAGACAAACAAAAAACTATTAAAAATCCAATTAACTTCATGCGTTTTGACCAACAAAATCAAGATGGTGGAACCCGTAGCATAAATTTTGAAGATCAAAACTCAACTAAATCGAAGTGCAAATGGGAGTTTAGAAACTTCAACATGACATAACGAAACCCAAGGAGAAATTCAGTAGATGAGATACCCACCCATGAATCAATATGCAGTTTAAAGGTGGGGCTCGGAATTTAATCCACATAAAAAAATATACATATCAGAAAAATCTATCATTTATTTCACAATTCAAAATGAATCATTAACACAAAATTTTCAATAAGAAATTCCTCAAGATATGAAGGAATGTGCATAGATATAGGAAGTAAATTTCAATGAAACAGACTAAAACAAAGATTTTAACAGATACATATAAAGCAAATTGTAAAGAAAAAAAATAGATGAAGACATACCTGATAAATGCTTTGCCTAATCTGAACATGAAATTGGATAATGCAATCCAATATGAACTTGGCTTAAAAAAAGAAATTGAAACCTGGGCTGCAACCTCCAGTTTCCCACCTACTTTACCCTCGACTTTGATCAGACTCAAATTAACATCCTTCCTCTCTAGATCAGCAACAGCAAGAACCGCTTCAACGGCAATCTCAGCTAAGGAATGCTTGCACCGTCCTTTGCTGAAACCTTAACACCAAATCCCATCCTTGGCATCATCACAGTCGTGATCAACATTTCATTCACACCAAATTTCTGTCAACATTTGCATCACCCCAAAGAATCAACATATTCACAATCGCTGTAAACTAGAAAAATTGGGTAGAACACTTAATAACAGCTTAACGGTCACTTCCATTATTCTGTACTTCGGCAATTACATGGGGAGCAAGAATTATTTTTTTCCAAAAGCTTTTGAGCCATATATCTCCACAACATGTTCCTTAAGATGACTCATTAAAAAAACCATGGATTTTGGAACCAAGTTAAAAAAAATCTGGTTAAATCTGAGTTATACAAATCCCAGCCTTGAAACCTATATCAGACATTGTAGAGCACCCTAATACTGATCAAGATTACATCCCATTGAAATCTAGGCCATTCAAGAAAGGAACTGATATCGTAGTGCTTCTAAACCAGATCAAGAACCTCAATAAATCCTCAAGCCACGGCGGATCACTGATCTGAAACACCTGCTTTATGCATGAAGAACCTTTGACAAGTGGACACTCAAACCGTGAGGCAACTTCCATTAAGGAAAATGAGGGTCACATTTCAAAATTTTAAACATATGTTAATTTGGTCCCCCACCAAACAGCTAGCACAAATAGGATAGTATGGACTACAAAAAACAATAGAATAATGATAAAATACTCATACAACTCTAACAAAGTAAATTCTCCAATAATGGAATCCAAAACCGAGGTCTGCCTGAACTCATTCTATATGCAAGGTGAGGAGAAGAAGTTAATCCTTGACCAAATCCATCCAGACCTTAACAACAGCAAGGGAAAAACAGAAAAGAAAACCAGATTCCGATTTCCATATCACATATTCACACCCATACCAAGATCAACATAAAGATAACGTGAACATGCATACCCGTATATACAAGGGGAACGTTAAAATTTTAATTGATCAAACTCCAACCACAATTGATGATATGATAGAGCCCACCCTCATACTCACCGAATGCTGTACTAGTGGGAAGAAGAATGATCAAATTCTATTTTACAGGGAAGATGCAAACAAATGACACAGGAAGGGTATAATCTCTATTTGAAACTATCCGAGAAACATTCATACAGGTAAAAATAGAAATCAATGCCACAGTGAATAGAATTACCAGCATTATTTTTAATCCAAATTAGAGAGAGAGAAGCAAAAGGCAGATTCAAAAAAAAAAATGCACTCCACAGAGAAATCTCGAACAGATGATTAGAAGTAGAGGAACGAAAACCTACCTGTTTCTGTAGTCGAATCCACTTCCTCTTACTCCGATTTGATCCCTGGCCGCCGGCGAGCCCAATTCCTCTTCTGATTTCCAAATGACAAAACCTGCCTCTGGTAGAGAAACTTACCCCCGATGTGAAAACCCTAAGTGAAACCCAGAAATCCTCTCCTCTCGGTTGTTCAAACCCAACTTCTCCCCTCTGATTTCCAATCGAAATCCGCCTCTCACTATCAACCAAGTGAAACAAACCCCTCTTCATTTTCTCCTGCTTCCTCTTCTTCTTCTCTCCACTTCTTCTCTCCTTCCTGCTTCTCCTTCTTCCGCTCTCCCTCTCCATTTTCCCCTCAATCCCTTTCTCTCGATCCTTTATCTGAGAAACAGCAGAGAACCCCCTCTCTTCTCTGTCACCCCCCTTTTCTGACTTTGAATGAGAGCTCGCACCCCCTTTTTCTGACTTTGAATGAGAGGTCGCACCCCCGACCCCCCACCCCAGCCGTAACTTACCTTACTACCAGTTAAATACCCAAGTTTTAAGAAAAGATAGACTTCCTCAAATTTTAACAATGTTAAAGTTATATTTTTTATGGACAACTCTACCCCTAAGACCATCTTCTTCCTTTGTCTCTCTATCCCTCTCCCTCTCAATCCGTTTCTCTTTTCCTACAGTTGTCGGAGGAAGAAATTCAAGGGAGGATTAGTGTGAGATGTCGAATTAAGGAAAGATGGGTGAACGGCCATAGGTTGTAGGAGATGTGTTGAGCAGGGAGATGGGGGTAGTGCAGTCAGTGGAGGGATTTGTGGGTGTGAACAGGTCGGCGGCTAGATTTCAAGGGGGTAGTTGAGGAGTTTTAGGGGAGTAGGTGGCTACAGCTCGGTGGTTTTCTCTCTCTCCTCGTGTCTCTTATTTCCCTCCCTCTTTCTCTCTCTCTCTCCGTATCTCTCTCTAATCTCTCTCTTCGGCTTCTTTTTCACTCTACCTTCTGTATCTTGTTGAAATCAAGGGATTTAGGTATATAAAACCTAAACAAGAGCTCAAGATTTTGATTGAGGAAGAGAAATTCAAGATAAGAATCACTGCACAGGTGATTTAGGTTTAGAAACCAGGCACAAAAAAAAAACCTAAATCAAGACAAAACCCAGATTTTGAAAATAAATCAAGACAAAACCCAGATTTTGAAAATCTGTAGACAAGAACCAGACAAAACCAGATTTAGGTTTTAGAAAATAGTGATATAGAAGACAAAGGAACACAGGCGAAGTTTGCAAAGCTCAAATCAAACACAGAAAGCACAGAATGTGGAATCAGGGAAAACCAAAAAAAAAATGAATCGAAGGAATTTCCAGATCCAATACACCAGCAACAAGTAAAAGATGTGAATATCATTTAATTGGAGGAATATTGTGATTGTTCTTTAACCACATCCGACATTTCTCCAATATAATTGTTTACAATAAAAACTTACCCAAACAGAAGACCTTGGATGGGATGAGATTGAAGATCTTGGTAGCAGTTATGAGAAGAAAGAGGAAGTTGGTAGAAGCCCAAATAGAGCTGATCTTGGGTTCTCCGGTGATTTGAATCACCCAGAATTGATCCATATGATTTGGGTTCTTTGGATTCTCCTTCACTCTTTTTTTTTTTTTTTATTTGAATCAATCACCTTTGTAAAGGGTTATTTTGGTCATTAAGAAAATATTGGACTCCCACCGTTAGCATTTAATGGAATATTCCTAATGGCGTGGGTGTATTTGTATTTTAATAGTTTTTTTACGGTAGGTATTTGTCTTTTCCAAAAACTTGGAAGTTCAACTGTCATTAAGGTAAGTTACAGGGGAGGTAATTGTCTTTTTCTCTTATTTTTTATAACCTTCTTTTTAAATGACATATTCAACCCCCACTTAACTGTATGATCTAAAACATTAACCCTTCTATTGGGCCCATTAAAAGATACCCGAACCCATTGGTTTTGTTGAGTTAAAAACTAAGCCCATGAAAAAAACTATGACACAAACCCAAATAGTTAAAATTAAGCTCAAAAAGGAAACTCATTTCATTTTTCTTTATTTATTTCATTTTTCTAATTACCTAAATGACTAGAGTGCCCCTTCATTGCATAGGGTGTCAGAATGAAGGTGGCGGCTCTCGCAGTGGCAAAATTGGGGTGCTAACACCTTCGTCTTCATCGTCATCATCATCGTCATTGTTATCAGACAACAGATAGCCAAAGAGAAGGAAAAGAGGTGCCGTTGCTTCTGTTGCAGTGACAGCTCCAACCAGATTAAAAATAGGGAGCCGATCGACAGTATATGTTAGTCCCGTTCTGCTCGTTTCAAAATGGGATTTTCATTACTCCTTACTAATATTTCTAGGAATGGAATGAAAAGATGACGATTTAGAAAACTTAGTAAATGGAAAACGTCGTAGGTGATCTGCAAGACGATTTAAAACTCACAGATCTGAAATTTCACCATCTTCGTAGTTAGCCGCAAAACCTATAAATGATTCCTTTGAAGAAATATCGCATCGGCGTAGGAGAACTTGCAGAGAGAGAGAGAGATTTTAAGAACTTAGAGAGAGGGTAAGAGATAAGCTTGAATGTTTCAGGTTCCCTTCTCTCTCGGTGTTTTCTTAGAAGACTGATGAACTGAATGAAATAGAAAAGCTTGAATGCCCGGGATTATGATACTCCTCACGTCAAAAATCCATTTCAATCAATTTTTTTTTTTAGTAAAAAATCCATTTCGATGTTGCCGGAGAAGAAATCAGTGGGTGGTAGGTGATGTTTCTTAGTATAAAATGAGAAGGGTACAACTGGTATATAGTTTGACACATTTTGGTAATTTGAGAAATTTGTTTTTTACTAAAAGGTGCCCCAAATTAGTCCAGTTTGTAGTTTTTCTACTTGGTTGTCAGTTATTTTTGTACCAGATGTTTATAGAAGGTTATATATACATGAGGTCCAATTTATTGACCCACATGGTGCTGCAAAGTAGGATTTGAGGATATCATTGTGGAATTAAGTCGATCCCACCAAAGTGGTACACTGAGTTTCATCATAATGTTTTCAAATTCAAAGTTTCATGTATTTGTAAATGCTTGTGTAAGGGTGATGTGATGCACACGCAAAGGTGACATTGTCAAGTGTTGTTCAAATTAAGGTTTGTCACTGCAATGTGAAGATTGGGTGGAATCCACCAAAATGGTACACTCAGTTCCAACATGGTGTTCTCAAACCCTAAATTTATGCATTTACATATACAATAAATGATACATTATTTAATACACTATTCTCCATGGTGTGAAAGGCAGTTATGAAAGGTAGTGTTATCTCAAAGGTGGCATTGTCAAAGTTCAAAGGTATGTTCATGCAGATGAGTTGAAAGGGTTTTGATTTTAGGAGGTTTCATTAACCCAAAGGTGGTGGGATTTTCGAGAGTCATCATTCTTTCGCAGTCATTGTACAGAAACTAAGAAGACCACTGCATGTTTATCCCAAATGAGAATGTGTAATTGGTTAACTCCTACAAAAAGAATATTTTTTTTGCATGAATGGTTGATATGGTTAGTGCAAGTAAATGATGTGTATCAAACTTCTATTGGTTGATATGTGTTTAAACTCATGCATTGATGTTTTCATCTAAGTATGGCCGTCCCAAAGAAGGTTTTGATGTCTATTTCTTTCTATTTGGGACAAAGTAGAAGTAAATATAATTGCATGTGTTTGTACGAGTTTCGCATGATTTTTCTATTACTTGAATATTTGCTTGAACTCATATGGTGATGATGGTTTGTATCTCTCAAGATGTCTATCCCTGTGACTATGCCAAGTGGTTTGACAGTTACTATTCCTTCTGTAACATCTCCTTCCCAAGAGAGGGAAGACGAATCATTAGTCGGTACTTACATTACATAAGCTATGAAAGCCTAAATTTTTTTTTTTTAACAATACATGACAATCTATATCATCCATCCATCTCATTCCATACATTTAAACAAAATACATAGCAGCGGAAAAGTACATATATTAGTTACATAGCTGGTGGCCAAAGTGTTAATTCATAATTGAAATTTTAATCACATTAGATACATCAAAGTGAGTGGCCTAACATCCAAAAATTTACTGCCACTCGCAACAAAAACAGCAACTATAATTTAATTCCATTTCATAAATGCTGTCCACAAAGATGTAATTGCTAAGCGGTCTAACGCCCAGTTTGGTCTTCTGCAAAACTCATATCTAGCTACTCTTCTGCATGTTTATATGTAAAAATATATCAACTGGGGTAAGCAAAGCTTAGTGAATAATTAACATCTTGGCAGGAATACATGCATTAAACAATGTATTAAACATTTGATGACATAAAGATAATATTCTATTCCTTGAAATACATGTATAAAATAATTTAAGTGTCACACCCCAATTCTGCACCAACCAGAATGGTGTGATGAACAGTCAATAAACCAACGGTTTAACCAGGATCTCGTATAGGCTATCCCACGTTGTTAAACCAAAACACATTCCACATTAATCAGAGGTAATAAAGTAAATAGCAGAAGGCTTACAGATAATGAACTGAGATCTAATCATGATAAATAATTAATATTCTATTTATCTCCAAGTAACCAAAACATAATTTAATACATATTACAATATCCAAATACAGAAATTAAACACTAAGCGTATCCATAGTTGAAACGCTAGCTTGACGAATCACAATAGTCCTCCATAGCTTGCTCATCATAGCTGCCACCCATTAACATGTTGGCTTGTTGACATAATCTTCAACCGTAATACCTGCAACATCAGAAACTAAAAGATTTATGCGCACGAGGGTCAGCTCTCCAACTTGAGCTCAGTGAGAAAACAAAACAATGCAACAAACATATGCATGCATTCAATTCATATCTGTAATCTGGTATATAAGTTTGTAATGTGCTATAGAAAGGTTCGGTGGCCGCCTCACCTCTATACACGAGTGTGTGAAACCGCCTAATGAAAACGGCACTGTCGACCCCACATGCACCCACCATGGACAATATACACCACATGAAAAAGGCATGGCTGTACCGGTTGCCCATACCAACACGTAAGCCCCTACTGGCGAGGGCTTGCAAACTGGGCTTGCAACTAATTACAAATCCTAATGTCAAACAGTGTATCCAAGGTCTCACCCCAGCATCCCTCAATACATCCATAGAGATAGAGCTAAGGCCCCCGGCAGAGTCGAAGACTACACGGTCCGAGACCACCTCCCCTGATACCCTACGACGTAATAGTTCTGCTAAGGTAATGACGATACGACGATGTCAGTGGACATGACTTGAGTAGAACCATGGCACAATATACACCCCATGAAAACGGCATGGCTGTACCAGTTGATACCATCCCCTACCCGTACCATATACACTAACCACACACATACATTCATATGCCTATTCCTAGCATCATCATCATCATCATGTTATAAATAAACAAAATTAAATATGCATGAACAGTAATAGCAGGAATATTGGATGACATATTGAATGCACATACAAGCATACACGCATAGAATCAGTCATGACATTGGACTCAAGAAATAAAAATAATTTATTATTAGCCAATTAGTTTAGGTCTTGTTCCCTCACCTTTGCTTGAGTGTTGATCCTCTTTCAAGTTTTAAGAATCACTTTTATATCAATAGAAAAACCTAACAAGTCGATAGATTTTAGTTAAAAGTCATTCCGACAATTTTAGGCTTGTTTTTAAGCACGGGTCGCAGGACGGGTCGGAGGTAGGGTAGCAGTCTACATCGACCCCCAAGGTAGGGTCGATGCCAGGGTCGGATGTTCCATCGACCCTGGGTGTGACCACCCTATTCTGGACTTCCCAAATACTGGGGGTCGATCCTGTGGTCTGGTAGGGTCGATTCCCAATCGACCCCACGTGCGACCCCCCGTGGTTTGAGTCGACTTTTCCATTCTACAGTCCATTCTTTCATGTTTGGGTCCTTTGGCTTACTTTTATAGTCCATTCTATGATTGTTCTATGGCTCAAAACTCCAAGTTACTCACTTTTCATAGTTTTCCATGATTTCCATTGGAATTCATCCATGAATGGTATTAGGGTTTCTCCAAACCTAACTTCATCATAATCTATTCTAAGCTTTCAATTCAGACAGGGATTGAGGTTCATACCTTTTGTAGTCTGAGGTTCAAAGATTTCTCTGAGCTTCTTCTTCTTCCTTAGCCTTTTCTTCAAGTTTTCCTTCTCTTCTTCTCTTCCTTCTCTTCTCTTTCCCTCACTTTCAATTAGGGTTCTAAAAGGAGTGAAAGAGGCTTAGGGACGTCCTATTTATAGAGGAAAACCTCCCAAAATACGTCCCATTGAGTTTAGGAAAGGTTCCATTCGAAATTAGGAAAGTTTCTTAATTTCTGATTCGTGTTGTTTTTTTGCTATTTTTCGGGGGTCGATGTTAGGGGGTCGATGGGGGGGTCGGACAATCCGGGACCCCTGCGACCCCCCTGACCAAAAGTCAAGGTTGGACTTCTTTTGAGGTGGGGGTCGACCCTGCCTATTTGGGCATGCCTTATTTTGACTGTTTTTTAGTACAATTTCATATTGGGTCTTGGTTTTCTTCACACACTTGGTCCACTTGGATAGACCATGATATGTAGACTGGTCACGACACGAAATGTAAGGTTAGACCGGGGTCGTGGCGTGCAGGTCTTACATTAAGTGACTGAGCTTCTCATTTTTCTTTCTTGCCATATTGTCATCCTATTCCATTCCTAGCTTCACATATGTAGGATTATCCTCTTGGTTTTGAATTCTACAATACTATCTATAGCTCTGTGCGCCTACAGTTCATTTCTGTTCTCAAACCTCGACGGGTTGTCATTCATCTTTACTTTACTTTCTCTGCTCTTACTTAGCTTAACATTAAGTTACTGGCTTAAGCACGTCAGTCGTCAGGTAAAACTTGAATTTTGACTCACTGGATGCTTCCATTTCTTGTCCCTTGATTGACTCACCAGATGCTTTCGTTTCTTGTCACTTGTCTGGCTCACCGAATGCTTTCGTTTCTTACCACATGTTTGACTCAACAGTTGCTTCTGTTTATTGTCACTTATTCGGCTCACCGGATGCTTTCGTTTTTTGCCGTTTGTTTGGCTCACTGGATGCTTCGATTTCTTGCCACTTATTTGGCTCATCGGATGCTTCCGTTTCTTGCCGCTTGTTTGGCTCATTGGATGTTTTCGTTTCTTGCCATTTGTTTGGCTCACCAGATGCTTCCATTTCTTGCCGCTTATTTGGCTCACCAGATGCTTCCATTTCTTGCCATTCACCATGATGCTCATGCTCACCTAGACTGAATTTCTAGGTCTTACTTCCTGTTAAACATAAACTTACGCTTGATGTCCATTTTGTTTCCTTCTGTGTATGAAACTACTGGCTATCTCTTGCCTTTCTTTGTCCATGTGAAGCTACTAGTAGTTTATAGTATATTACTAATGGTTATGATCACTAACATCATGTAGAAACTCAATACATATGAGTATAAAGTTTGCTATCCATGGGCTTTGCCCTTTAGTCTACTTTAATATAGCTTGTTAACATACTTCATAGAAATAACCTCATCCCTTGTTACATGCTAAAGTGCCATGTTGAACATTAAGAACACATCATACATGCATAACAACACCTAAACCATAGCCCACATTCAGGTAACCTCATAGTATTTATAGCATTTATCTCTTTGTATCATATATTCCATAAACCACATACCAATACAGTAAAATACTTCAATCTTACATAAACAAGCTCAGAAATATCAAAATTACATAACATCCATCACCACAGCATGCACTTTCATATATTTACATTACTAGCCTGCTACAAGAAGTCAATTACTCACCTTGTAGTCCACAAATCCCTTGCTTACAGCTTCTTGAACTTTTTAACAAAATTTGAATGCAACATCCATCACCTCTTGCAGCCATAAAGCCATATTTTCCACTTATAAAATGTGTGAACAAACCCCAAATATGATATTAAAACTATTGGGGAGCATTATTTCCATACCTAGAGCTCTTGGCCAAAAATGACCCCCCTTCGGCTCAAACCCAAAAATTTCCCTACTATGCTGTCCTAGTTGAAACACCTAAACATATGAAGCTTTAATTAATCTTAAAATTCTCTTCTAAACCCCCCCCCCCCAAAATGCATCATAATGAAACATTCTAACCTTATGTTTAGTTTTCCTATCCTTGTAGGTCCCCTAGGTAGAAAAACCAATCACTTAATCACCCAAACCTACTATAACAGCATTTGCTGTAACATGAACCTTCAATCAATAAAAACTTAATTTGAGTGCCCAAAACTTCATGAAAAATTATCAAATTTGGACCACATTTATATTACTGGTTAATAAAAGTCCCTGAAAAATAATTTCATAAAAAAACTATTTTAATTCGGCCACATTAGCCCTATATTTTGACCTAAACCTGCTGTAACAGCAATTTTCTGCAAAATAGACTTTTAATCTATATAAAATTCATTTGAATGCCAAAAACCTTATGAAAAATTCTCAAATTTGAACCACATATAGCTTACAAGTTTATAAGAGTCTCTAAAAAAAATTTCATCAAAAAAATCAATTTAAATAGGCCAAAATAGCCCCCATTATTTTTACTTGTATGCTTTCTCTCATGAAATTTCTGCACTTCGAAAAAATTTCCCTTTTCTTCTTATTTCTATTAAACTTACCACTACTGATCATTCATAACATCTCAAATTGATTCAAAAATAGTCTAATAAGCATCCTCTATCCATTAAAAATAATTTTCTCCCACGCATACATCATGCATTATCTTTTATGTTCATTTGTTAGAGCTTTGATGAATAGTGTTATTGTTCATCATCTCTAACAACTAAAAACCTAAGATTGTACTCCAAAAACACATTTTCCTCATTCCATCTGTCATCCCACTCACCAATAAACATGCATACATCATTTTAAAACCATTTGAATCATTCCATAGTCATTTTATAGTAGCTATAAACTCACATTACCATCATTAATGAACTTTTCATGGTAAACTCAAAATTTCTGTAATTTTTCTCCTTCTTCTTGTTTCTAACAAAATCATCACCATCTAACACTCTTAACTCATCATTTAAAATCAGAAATAGCGTTTGCAAATGTTAACCATGTATAAACATCTATTTTTCCCAATTTATACATGCATAAACTCATTTTTCTCTATACTTGGTGATAGTTTTGATGAACAGTGCTACTGTCAATCATTTCTACCACCAAGAAACTCCAATGCCTCTAAAATCTCATTCTCCTTCCTTTATCTCAACATGCAATCAATTTCCTATGGTTAGAAATGAATTAAAAACTTACTTGGAGTAGCTATTGCTTGATCAAAGAAGTGACACAGTTGTTACTTCAAATTTTCTGCAATTTCTCTTTGTTGCATGTTCGATATGCTTGGCTACAACTAGAACTTCCTCTCTTCTTCTAGCCCTTGCTTCCTCTTGCTGAGATTTGATTCTTTACCTCTAAGGGTTCTCCAATCCTTCTTCTAATCACAGCAGCTCACACATTAACACTCCCTAAGGCTGAAATCGAAAACTTCTCACAAACCCAACTCTAGAGCTCCTCCTCTATTTCTTACATTTTCAGCTCTAACCCAAAATGAAAAGATTAGAAATAGGTTCCATTTATATATTTTCCTATAAATTTTAATTTAACTAAATTAACTTTATGAACTTCCAATTCTACCCCCAAACTTTCCTTTATTTGTAATGGTATAATTTCACACTATCCCTCTTTATTTACTTACCACCATTATACATTCTTATATACTTAATTATTTCCTTACTATATAACTATATAATTATATTCCTAAATTCGACAAAGCATCGATTCTCATACACTTCAATATGATTAGTTCTACTTTAATTTCAAAGAAAGCATATATACTAATAGTTAGAGCAAGATATAAATTTTATACCTGTTTTACCATAACTCCTCCTAATAGCACCGTCAATGTACTCATGTTGCATTATCACTTTACTCTACCTGGAAAAACCAATCAAGGTAAGGTTTAGGTTACTGGAAACACTTGGGGTGTTACACTTTCCCTGTTTGGGATGAGTTTTAAAAGGTGGTATGAACAGCTAAATCAAGTCTAGGTTTAATTGACTTAGATATGACGCTTAAAGAGGATAAACCTGCTGCCATCATTGATACTAGTACCCTAGAAGAAAAGAAGAAAATGATAAAATGGATGACACCAAATAAAAAATCTATGCTGCTCATGAGGCAGGCCATTTTCGAAACCATGCGTGATGGTATTCAAGCAAAGGAGATGGCCAAAGAATATTTAAAAGAGATCAAAGAGAAGTTTAAGCTTTCTGACAGAGGACAGAGAATCACCTTGATGAAAAGGCTTACTAATGCAAAATTTGACAGTAATGGAAGTGTCAAATATCATTTTATGGAGCTTGCTGCTGCTGCTGAGAAGATTAAATGCATGGGAATTAACGTTGATGATGAGTTTGTGATCCATTGTGCGTTATCCTCGTTACCTGAAGAGTATTACTAGATACAAGTGGTGTATAATACTCAGGAAGAAGAATGAGATATGAAAAAATTAATCTCTGTTTGCACTAAAGAAGAAATGAGACTGAAGAAAAGATTTGAAAGTGTCAATGTCACTAGTCATCATTCCAGAGAAAATAAAGGTAAAGAAAAGGTTGGGGTAGGACCTTATAGAAAAGATAGACACTCCTTCAAGAAAGGGAAACCTTATGATGGAGATATGAGTGATGTTGAATGTTTCTGGTGCCATAAGAAGGGGCACATGAAGAGAGAGTTCAAGGCAAGAGAAGCTTGGTTGGAGAAGAAGAAGAAGAAGGAAACTGAGACATCAGAGAAAGAAGATGTTAAATGATGATGTCGTTTGATACAGTTGAAGCCATAGGTCTAGTTAGTTTTCTTTATTATTACCAGTTGTCTTTAGGTTGTTTTTGGATATTTACTTATTGACTTACAGTTCAGTTATTTATTTAGAAGATTTTATTTGACATGTTTTGATAGAACTAAATTTCATATTAAATTTAAATGAAGGTATTTTATTGGTTCATATATTCTCTTGGAATTTGTAATATCTATGGGAGTCTTTAGATTCTCTTAGTTAGTGGGAGTATTTAAATTTGCTTGGTTAATGGGAGATCTGGTAATTGATGGTTTATCTATGATTGTTTGTTCTGCTTGTGGTTTAATGGGCAAGATTGTTGGTGAGCATTCATTTCATTACATGTATGCGTTCCTGATTATTTAAAAGATGTCAAAGTTGTAAGGCGGTATTTAGCCAAAGAAAGTGGTAAGCCAAAGTGTGATATTAGTCCAAGCTAGAAGCGATTTGCTTATAAGTTGGATAATATCAAAGTGCGTTGACCTATAAGGATTTTAAGGTAACGGGATTGTGGTAATTCGGTCATTGGACTCAAGTATTCATCTAAAAATGATTTATGTCATTAAGTAGACCTCTGTATATGGCTGACATAAGGGGTACACCGGATGTGTAGGAGTACTTTCCACTATTATTTGACATTGATAGGCCCGTGTCAAACTAACCCGGTCTTACCACCTTGAACCAGATTTACCCATCATGGTCGAGTCAATGGACCAAGGGCGTGAAGGAGAGCGAGATCCCAGGTATCAAATCGACCCAAAAACACTTAAAATAGGGCAAGGGTCGCATACCCAGCTAAACAGGTTCGACCCTCTCAAATAAGAAACTCAGACCCTGAAAAATGGACAGAGGGTCGGACAGTGTCAGACCACAGAATCGACGGGATCATCGATCCTCTAATCGACCCTCACTTACTGCCGAGTCTGAAATTAGGAAATTTCCTAATTTTCGATTGGGATTCTTTCCAAATCTCAATGGGACTATTATAGGACATTTCTACTCTATTTAAAGGACGTCCCTAAGCCACTTTCACTCCTTTCACAACCCTAATTGAATTGAGAGAAAGAGAGAAGAAGGAAAAGAGGAAGAAAAGAGGCAATGAAGAAAACTTAGCAAAAAGGAGAAGAATTTCCAGAGAAAAGTAATCTTCTCAGGTATGGATACTAATTCCATGAGTTCTACAGGGCTTAGGTTAGATATGGTTAAGTGTAGGATTTCGGAGAAACCCAAACCATCCATCCATGGTTAGGTTGTCATGGAAAAACCTAGGATAATGCATGAAAGCCATCTAGGAGGATGAATCATGGTTTCAAACCATGAAACGAACGTTTAATGAAATGTGGAAGCAAGCCATAGGACCCCAAACATGAAGAATGAACTAAAAACTGGAAATTGGACCTGATTGCATAGAGGGTCGCACACAGGGTCGATAGACCCATCGACCCTATGCACCCTGACCATCGACCCTCAGCATTCAGGAAGTTCAGACAGAGGACAGGGTCGATAGACCCATCGACCCTATGCATTCTGAGCATCGACCCTCTGACCGACCCTCAGTTAACAGCATGGTTTTTAAATTAGAAATTAATTCTAATTAAAATCTATCGACTTTGTTAGGTTTGCTAGCATTATAATGACACTGTAGAGGTGATTCTAAAGCTTGGAAAATATCTATTAGCAAGCTAAGGTGAGGAACATTAACCCCAAACTAAATTAGTTAATAATAAACTATTTTCTATTTCTTGAGTCATATGCTATGTTTGATTCTATGCGAATATGTTTGTAATGTGCATACAACATGCCATCCAATATTTCTATTACTTGTTCATGCATATTTACTTTATTGTTTATAACATGATGATGATGATGATAGGAATAGGCATGTGCTTGTATGTGTGTGGTTGATGTGTTTGATGCGAGCGAGTATCAGGGGAGGTGTGATGAGAACGTCAATAAACGTTAACCTTTGGCGGGTCTCAGCACTTTAGCTCTATCTCTAACTCAAGTCTTGTGCATTAGCATCGTCGTATCGCCATTACCTTAGTAGAACTATTATGTCGTAAAGTATCAGGGGAGGTGGTCTCGGTCCTTGTAGTCTCTGACTTTGCCGGGGGGCCTTAGCTCTATCTCTATGGACATTCTGAGGGGATCTTTGGGGTGAGGCCTTGGATACTGTTTGGCATTAGGATTGGTTAGTTGCGAGCCCGGTTACAGCCCTCGCCAACAGGGGCTTACGTGTTGGTATGACACTATATAGCAATAAACGTAACCTTTGTTATATATTGTTCATGGTTGGGTGCATGTGAGTTGACGATAAACGTGATCTTCGGATAACGTCACACACTCGTGTATAGAGGCGGAGTCAATAAACGCGACCTTTGGCTACCTCAACCTTTCTATAGCATACTGCAAACTTTAAACCAGACCAAAGATATAAATTGACTTTTTGCATGCATATGTAATGTTGCATCGTTTTGGCTACTCACTGAGCCGTATTGTGTGCTCACCCCTCGACGTCGAATATTTTTAGTTGATGATGCAGGTTACACAGTTGAAGACTATATGAATGCTTCTACGTACGAGACGGTAGCAATAATGGAAGCTGGAGCTGAAGATGATACACACGACTCCTCTTGCGAGTGCAACTCGTGTGTATTTGACTAGATATTTTTATAGGTTTCTTTATTGGATTTATAAGACATGTATTTGGTACTTAATTATTTATGTCTCAGTTGAGAACAGAATAATTTGCTATTAAATTAATGATATCATCTTAGTTGCTCAGTTCATTTTATTATAGATTTTCCGTTATTGTGTATTACACTGATTATGATTATGGATGGGTGAAAGTTTGGATAAAACGGGGATAGCCTATTTGAGATCCTGGTTGAACCGTTGGTTATTTAGTGGTTCATCACACCATTCTGAATAGTGCGGAATTGGGGTGTGATAGCCACACTGAGTCAATGGTGATTTTATAATTGATATAGCCCAAGTGGGAGATTGTAAGATATTTTATGGGCTAAAAATTATAAGGTTAGTTGGTTTAGTGGGAGTCTGATTACAGGTAAAACCAGTTTAAGTATGATTAGAGATGGACCAACCTGGTCCACTGTGGGACTGGTCTAGGGTTGGGGTGGTATTATAAATACCAATGGTTAGGGTAGGGTTCCCACAGCCACGGTGTTATTTTCTTCTCCTGTTCTCATACTCAGAGAAAAGGTCAAGGGATCCCGACAGGCTATGGAAGACTCTGATCCAAGCATGCAAACTGAAGGAAATGGTCATAAATCAATCTACAACAAGAGGTATGTTTCTTATTATCTCTTTTTAATTCCCATTGTATTCTAGTAATCTGTGTGGTGTGCTCGTTAGGGTTCATGGGAAATCCCATGGGAAAAATCCAAAGGAGATCTAAAAAATCTTACAATGTAGAAGTACTAAATAATATTTACTTATACAAATATAGACATTTAGCACTAAGGGATTAAAGTAAAGGTTTAACTGGTTTTAACGGATTCAAATAATTGATTTAAATAGTTTCATTCTTGAAACCATAATTGAACCATTTAACTAAACGATTTCGTTTTTCAAACTAAAATTAAACCATTTAATAACCGGTTTTATGATTTCGGTTTAAATGGTTTGGTTTCATTTTTGACACCCTTAATTGCAAGGCCTATTCCTTTAGGTGGAAGGAAGCCAAAAGCATTATGCGCTGGCCAAGTGAACGTAAGCTTGGGTAGCGCCTGGGCTAAAACTTTTTAGCCTGTAGGACAGGCTTGGTTTTATATTTCAGGCTCGAGCTCGGCCTAGACTGAAGCCTTAGTCTGAGGGCCGATTTGATAAAACCCCAGATTCTGGATTCTGACTCCTAAGGAGCTGTTTTGGAGTAGAATTGCGTTTGGATTCAAGCTCCCATGGAGTGGACCGGATTCAAACTGACTTCAGAACCCAAATTTTTGGAGTATAAAAAATAAGTTTTTTTTTTTGGAGCAATTTTTGGGAGAAAAAAGAAAGTAAAATAGATACTCTCCTCTTTCACACTCCTCTGTTCTTCACAAAATAAAGGCATGACCGCCACCACCACCACTACTACCACCAGTGCCACCGCCACCGCTACCTCCACCACCCACCACCCACCACCACCCACCACCACCACCACTATCACCACTAGTTTCTTAGACTTTGATTGGCAGGATAGTGTGTTAATCAAACATGTTTTTTTTTTTTTTGGTAAGTTGTTAATCAAATATGTTTCTATTCTAAAGATGCTCTGAAGTCTATTCTAAAAGTGCATTATCAAACATGTTTATACCCCCAAATAATCTTGGAGTAGCCTAGAGTAGGAGTACTAGTCCAAACCAAAAGTAAGGAATCATGAGCAGAAGTTTTATTAAACAGGCCCTGACCCAGCCATACCGAACCTAATAATGTATATATAATTATCTATATAATATATATTATATTTATTATATATGTAATAAAACTCTCTCTTTTACTCCTCACTTATTCTTGTTTTAAGATATAGGGTTTCGCAGGTAATTGTGAGGGTCAATCAGGGCATTCAGGTTCAACATAACCTAATAAAGGTTAATCAAGGTTAGGTAGGGCTCGACTGGAGTTTTGAAAACCGAGCCCATCCTAGCTCACTGACACCATTACTCAACCAAATATGTCAACATTTTCTTTTCTTCTTTTTATACTTAAGTTGGTTTTGGATGAGATTGGCAGGTGATAGAGGAATAATGAGACCACCAACTAGAAGAGGACATGAGTCCTATGAAGGCCCTCAGTCAGAACGAGACAAATGTCAGCACACGTGTAAGCACATCACTGTTACCGCCTTCCGGGTCAGTTATATGGAAGGGTTATCCCCACGATCTTGGTGATAACCGCAAATTCTCCTTGATCAAGGAGGATTCCTCACTTTACAGCTACGTAGCAATAATATCTTTGAGTTGGAATCTCAGAGCCATTATGGGAAGTTAATCCCAAGATCGTCATCCAGCGGTTAAGGATATCTCCTACCCTAGATCCGACCCCTATTTATAAGGGATTGGATCATGGGTACACCAACTTTCCTTATGTAACCACCATGACAGCTCGTAACTGTTAGTATAAGTTGGGACATGCTTAAGATCAATGGAGATCACTCGGCTAGTGCCTCAAATCATGCCACTCCATGCACCTCACACCAAAGGATTATTTACAGATCCTTTTGCCTTGAGCTTGAGATTTAATGAAGCTATAGTAGTATTCAATTCTTAAGGGATTCTTGGTCTTCTGATTTTAATTTCTATAGGGTCTTTGACATTTGTAATGGCTAGTTGTCACCGGCAGAAGGCTTTGCGAATTTAGTTATCTAAATGGCCCCGAATTCTAATTTTGAGTCCATTGTAGCTAGGGTTAGAACTTTTTTTAAAGGAAGTGCAATTACTCTTCGGCTAGATGATGTTGCTGCTTTTCACCGTTGCTAGGAGGATCATGGGTGGGCTAATCAGTTTATGGAGGGTGAGTGTCACCTGAAGATGGCGGCATCCTCTCCCCACTAGACCCTATTGTTCTTGAACCTGTGCTCTTCATTGGCTGCTGCTGGAGTTTGCCAAGGGGGTCCGCGACCGCCTGCCTGGCGAATAGGGGCGTCTTTTGCTAACATGATCAAGGGACCATGCCGCCCTAATGTTGGATTGCTGCCGGATCCGACGGTTGAAGGAGAGTTAACTCATATGACAATCCCCCCAAGAGGCCTATGAAAACCAGGTCAAGACATCAATTTTCCTTGATTGGGCAATTGAACTTGAAGAGCATTCACATCTTGGAGGTTAGGAAGGTGGTGTCGGCTATTTGGGGCCTGAAATCTCCTTTTGAGATGGTTTCTCTTGGAAAAGGAGTCATTCTTTTTCGGTTTGGCATAGAGGTAGATATGGTTCAGGTGTGGAAATGTGGTCCATGTAAAGTCAATGGGCAGCTTATGTAGTTTCAACAATAGAGACCGGATTTCAAGATCAACCACCAGTCGAGTTCACATCATCTCCAGTGGATTTAATTCCCTGATCTCCCAGAGGAATATTGGGATGATTCCATTTCGTTCTCTTTGTCCAAGGTTGTTGGTCGGCCTATCCTCATTGATGGGCAAACATAGGGTTTGGTGAATGGGCATTCTGCTCATGTGTGTGTGTTGATCTTGATTGCATGAAGCCGTAACTTGATAAGGTTCTAGTTGCTCGATGACAGTTCGGTTTAGAAGTGCTATTTTTATTCAAACAGGTGATTGTTTATGAGGATCCACCTTCGTGGTGTGAGAAGTGCCATAAGTATGGCAACTCTACCGATTTTTGTCGGGCTTCTTCAGCTGCCCTTGACCTGTTACTGTTCCTCCCTCACTTGTGGGAGGTGCTCCTCACTTGTTTTTTGAGCCATCTCTTTGGGATGGGGGTCTGGGGTTAACTCCTGGTGTTGGTATTGGGGCATGCACCTCATGGGCAGATGTGGATTCAGAGGAAGGGGATTTGGATGGCTCGAATGCTTCGATTTTGTGGGACAATAGTTGTGATGAGGCTACTGATTCCTTTGACACAATTCCGCTATATGTTTCCCTGAATGCCAATTTCAATGAGAATGGGGTGAGCGATCTGGTCCCGATGCAAGTGGGATTTCAGATTATAGTGTTCCCACTGTGGGTGGGGATGCTTCAGTCTCTCATTCCTCTTTCGACACAAGATATCAATCTCCATTCGGGATCGTGGACGAGTTGTTGTGGTTCAACATAAGGAGTTGGCGTTTGTTGATGCTCATATGTAGAGGGATTTTACCCCCTTTACAATTGTGTACTGGGGTAGGAAGAAGCGTGCTCAGGGTTAGCGCTTGCCGAGAAGATCTTCTTGGTTTGTTAAATAATAATGTTTTCTAATGAAGGCCCTTTTCCAAAATATTTATAGTGTCTCTAGTGCTAAGGCAATAACATCTTTGAAAGCTGTTCTTAAGGAGCACAATCCATAAGTTTTGTGCCTTGCGGAGCCTATTGTGAATCCATCTAAATTCTCAAAGGTTTTCTTTCATGCTTTGGGGTATTGTGTTGACTTCATTCACAATTCAAGGGTGTATAAGCATCCCGATTTGTAGATCCTCTGGAAGTTAACTCTGTCTCGATCGACGTTGATTATGTCTTCTGAGCAACAAATTTCTTGTTCTTGGGTGATCATTAGTGAGCCTCACCTCTTTTCTTTCATTTATGCCAGTTGTTTCAGGACTCAACGTAGATCTTTATGATTTGATCTTATCTCTATGGGTCTTCCGGTGGTGCCTTAGCTATTGGTTGGGGACTTTAATGTGTTTCTCTATGCTCATGCAAAAGTGGGCCCTGGTAGGTTTAATTTGAGGGCTGCAGTAAAATTTTCAGCAATGATTAATTTGATTCCTCTAGCTTGCCTACCTTCCAAAGGTGCGCGGATGCAACGTCATGGGAATTGTTTTAAGCAGGTACTCCCATGAATCAGTTCTAATCACAGCTCAGTTTTGATTTGTTGTGAGGGGATTCCACGACCTTGGAATGTCCCATTCAAGACGTAGCGTTTTTAGACAGAGCATGATGAGTTCATTTCTGTTGTCAAACTCCTCGATATATCCGATTAGAGGATCTCCTTTATTTGTAGTCAACCAAAATTAAAATGGATTAAAGGGGTGTTGCAAGTTTGGTTGAAAGGGGCTTTTCCAAAGATTGATGAGGAGGTGCAACGCACTTGTGTATTTCTTGAAGATGTCCAGGAAACCATTGAGATGGTTGGTCTCAATGATATGATTTTCTTTACCGAGGCTTGTGCAAAGGATGCTTACTAAAAGGCTTTGGCGCTTCAAGAGAAATTATGGGCAGAAAAATCTAGAGTCCGTTGGCAGTAGTGCAGTAATCAAAATATGAAAATTTTCACATGTCCACTAAGGCTTATCGGCTTCGAAGTATGATTCAGGATCTGCAACAAGAGGATGGTGTCATACCCTAATTCTGGATTAACTAGTAGTGTGATGAACTATCATGAGAACTAACAGTTTAAACCAGGATCTCGTATAGGCTGTGCCAATAATCCAAACCAAACACATTACACATAACAATCAGAGATAATAAAATATATAGCGAAAGTCTTATTTAATAATGAACTGAGTGTCTACAATGATAAGTAAATAATAAACCAGTTATCTCCAAGTAACCAAAACATAAATATAACAAACTATTAGAATTACCAAAATACTAAAGTTAAACACTAATCGTAAACATTATTGAAACACTCGCTTGACGAATCATATTCGCCCTCCACAGCTTGCTTGTCCATAGCCACCACATGACTATACGTTGGCGCATTTATGTAGTCTTCAATGGTATTACCAGCATCATCAGAAACTAAAAAAAAAAAGATATCGTGGGGTGAGCTCACAACCTAGCTCAGTGAGAAAACAAAACAATGCGTAAACATATGCATGCATTCAGTTCATATCTTTGGTCTGGTTTTAAGTTTACAATGTGCTATAGAAAGGATTGGCGACCACTGCACCTTTATACACGAGTGTGTGAATCTGTCCAATGGATCAAACATTATTGTCATCCCATATGCATGCACCATGGAATAGAGAAAGAGCTAAAGTGTTCGGATCACATACCGCCAACACTTCATACCACCAACACTTCCCCTGATGCCCTACCGATACCAACACGTAAACCCCTATTGGCGAGGGTTGCAAACTGGGTTCGCAACTAATCAATCCTAATGCCATCCAAATGTATCCAAGGCCTCACCCCAGCATCCCTCAATACGTCTATAGAGATAGAACTAAGGCCCCTGGAAGAGTCAGAGACCACACGGTCTGAGACCACCTGCCCTGATGCCCTACGACGTAATAGTTTCGCTAAGGTAATGACGATACAACGATGTCAGTGGGCAAGACTTGAGTAGAGATAGAGCTAGAGTCTGGTGACTAGGCCAGAGACTACAGTGCCAAGTCCTCCCCCTGATGTTCTACTCACATCCAGCACACTAACCACACACATTCACATGCCTATTCCTAGCATCATCATCATCATGTTGTAAATAGACAGAAATAAATATAATGAGCAGAATATAGCAGAAATATTGAATGACATGTGAGATGCACATTACAAGCATACAAGCATACAATCATTCATTGCATTGGAAAATTAAAATAAAATAGTTTGTTATTATCCAATTAGTTTAGGTCATGTTCCCTCACCTTTGATTGATGTTTGTTCCTCTCCCAAGCTTTGGAAGTCATTTTGAATCTATTGGGAACCTAAACAATTAATGTATTTAAGTTAGAAATTAATTTCCTTAAGTTTCAGTAGTAAAAAACCTTGTCTAGTCTCAAAACATACTTGCTGAAACTGTGTGGTCGCAGGTGTGGTCCAACCTGTGGTCTCAATATATGCGACCACACACTGTGTGGTCGAACCCACTATTCTGGAAAACTTCCCGAATAGTTGTGGTCAACTCTTTGGTCACCTTGTGGTCGACTATAGCTGCGATCATACAAAGTTTGGTTGATTTTTACTTCTCACATGAGTTCTTCCTCTTGGCTTTTCAATGAGATTCACCCTAAGATCATTCTATGGCCTTTAATCACAGTTTATCCTTATCAATTATCCCTAACCTATTCTCTTATGGATTTCCTTAGAAATTCCATAACCGAAATCGTTACATTAGATTTAACACATCAACTTGATGAAAATAAACCTATCCTATCTGATCTAGTTTTACAAAGACAGATTCATACCTTAAGCTTACTGTAAAGAGATAGAATTCTTCTCTGCAAAACCCTTCTCCAAGCTTCTTCTCCAAGTCTCCTTCTCCTTCCCTTCTTTTCTCTCTTTCTCTCTTAGGTTTAGAGTTTAAATTTAAGTTCTAAAAGAGTGAGAAAGAGTAGAGGGACATCCTCTTTATAGAGAGAAACTCTCCATATAGAGTCCCTCTACAATTACGAAAGAGATCCCCTTTGATTTGAAAAGTTTTCAAATCACGGAGTCGGTTTCAACATCGTGTAGTTGCATGTGTGGTCACAAAATCCATTGACCACACGTCCCAAATATGCGACCACACGTGTAGTCTCATGTGGTCGACCACACCCCTCAAAAATGCAACCACATGACCAAAATTCACTGGTTTTTAGTTTTTGACTGATTGCTTTCACATAAACTTAAACAGTCAACCACACCAACTAAATTTGACTTGTTGCTTACCTTATCTTGTGATTTCTTCATACAATTGGTTCACTTGAGCTTGTTATGATCGAAAGACCGATCACGACACAAGAACGTAAGGTTAGACCGGGTTCGTGATGTGCGGGTCTTACAGATGGCATGGTCATTTTTTATCAAGGGCAAATGGGTGCATATGTTGCTCAATATTGTGAGGATTTCCATCAACGGGAGGGCCTGACTAAGCACCCAAACATTTTCTCTTGCATTCTGAAATTTGTGTCTTCAGATGAGAGTTAGATGCTTATTGTTTTTCCTTTTGATGATGAGCGTTAAAGCGGCTATCTTTGATCTCAATGGTGATAGTGCGGGGGCCTTAATGGGTTTCCTGACCAATTTCACAGAGTTTCGGGGGGCTGTTGGAGCTGATGTTTATCGGGCCATCCAGAAATTTCTTTTAAGGAGTGATCACCAAGGGAATTAATAGTAATTTCCTTACCTTGAATCCTAAGGTGGATAATGCTAATCGGGTTTTCTCAATCCATCGCATTTGTATTGATGTTTAAAATTATTCCCAATATTGTGGCTACTTGCCTTGGTCCGGTACTTGGTAATCTTATTTCTAAGGAGTAGGGTGCTTTTTTGAAGGGCAAAGTAATATACAGCAATATCAGTATGACTTCTAAGTTAACAACTTAATTTGATGGGTAAGAAGGTAATGGGAGGTAGTATCGCTTTGAGGTTGGATGTTGGAAGGCTTGTGACACTATTGAATGGGAGTTCTTATATGATGTGATGTGTCGGTTTGGCTTTTTAGATTTCTTGATTGATAGAGTGTATCATCTTCTTCATTCGACTCGGCTTTCAATTCTCTTTAATGGAGGTCCGGTTGGATTTTTTGGAGTGGAGCGGGGGTTGGGCAGGGTGATCCTCTCTCTCCTCTTTTGTTTATCCTTGCAGAAGAGGTGTAGTGCCGGGGGTTGCACCATCTTAGGGAGATCGGTTTCTTTTCTAGTTCCCGAGATGTTGTGGTCCGTACTTGTCTCTTCTTTGCAGACAATATCTTTATTTTCATGGCTGCATGTACTCGCATTGTGCCAACGTTAAAGAATTTTGTTGATTATGGATCAACTTGGCTAAAAGTAAGGTTTACCGTGGGCAGCTTGCTTTGACTAGGAAGAACCGGAATTTCTTTGCTTGGTTTCTCGGAATACAAATTTCCTACCAGGTACGTAGGTGTGGAGATCTTTGAGGGTAGGGTCAAGAAGGATTATCTTATGCCTCTAATTGATAGATATAAAGATAAATTCACTGGTTGGAATGGTAGACTTTTGTCCATGACGAGCCGTGTGGAGCTGGTGCGTTCTGCGCTATCTAGTGTTCTTGCCCATAAATTTTCAATCTATTATTGGCCCTCTTCTCTCGTTAATATAAGGTAGATGCAGAATTTTATATGGAGTGGGGACCTGGATACGTGTAAAGCGATTGCTGTGAGGTGGAATGTGGCTTGCAGTCTAAAGAAAGAAGGGGGGATGGGAATCCGCCGTCTGCGTAATGTGAATTTAGCTCTTCTTTCTTTGTATTTTTGAAATATTAAAACGGTTAGCTCTATGTTTGCAAGACATATGCATGGTCAGTATATAAAGGCGGATGGGTCCATGAGGGCTGCTCTTTAGACTTCGGTAGTATGGATGGGTGTTAAAAAAGTTTGGTGCTGGGTTTTGGATCGAGTTCGCTGGGTTCTGGGGGATGCTTCTACTATTGACTTTTGGCGAGATAATTGGCTGGGATAATGTTCTATTGCTGATGCTTCAGGGCTCGAACGTTCTTTTTTCAAAGATATGCGGGCTAGGGTCTCAGATTTCATTGTAGATGGGGCTTGGTTGTTTCCTCTTGTTTCTTCTGTCTTTCTTCGCTATATCTGTGAGTTGGCCTTGGTGATTCCCCTACTAGCTATAGGGGTTGAGGATAAAGGGATCTGGTCAGGATCCAAATCAGGCTATTTTTTCGGTAAAGTCTGCTTGGGGCGAGGTCAAAGAACGTCACCAGCCGTCCACATGGTTTGCTTTGGCATGGGTTAAGCTCTTGAGGCCAAGGATCTTTCTATTTGCATGGTGTTGGAGCAATGGCTACCTTCCAACAGATGATAAATGGTTAGGTTCCTATGGTTTCTCGGCGTGGATTGTTGTGCTATAACGCTAGCTGGAGAAACCTTCTCTCATAACTTCCTCGAGCGTGAGTTCGCGGTGGCGGTGTGGTGTGGTTTTGCAGTTATCTTTAATATTTACTAGCTGGGTTTTGAGAGCATTTAATTATTGTTTTCTGGTGGAAGCAAGAACAATCCGTCATTTGTATGAAGGACATTCGGAATGCCGGATTGTTTATTGTAGCTTGTCGTTTATGGTTAGAGCATAATTGGTGCTGTTATGAGGGAGTAAGGCGGACAGTGGGTGGACTGTTGAGACATAGTTCGGTGGATATTAAGGTAGTATCGGTTCAGCTTCCTTGTTCCATATCTTCGATTATAGACTGGGTCTTCGCCCAATGATTCCAGATTCGTACTCAAGTGGTGGTGGCCTCTAATGTGGTGCAGGTACAATGGGTTAAACCCGTAGGGGACTGGATTAAGTTAAATGTTGATGGTAGTTTGTTGGGAAACCCAGGCCGAGCAGGGGCTGCTGGTGTTTTGAGGAGTTCGACTGGTGCTATGGTGGCTTCCTTTGCAGTACTTAGGGGTGTCTACAAACTTTTCCGCTGAATTCTCTGCGGTTATGATTGGGGTTAGGCGTGCTATGGAGTTAGGTTTGCTCCTGATTATGGATTCAGAGTGATTCAGTAGCAGTTGTTGATTGTAAGCTGTGATCTTCCATCCCATGGTTGTGTTCTATAGCAATGGATGAGTCTTTCTTCTTTTATTGGGAGTATTGAGTGGCGTATTATCCATTGTTATCATAAAGGGTAAAAGACAGTTACCTCCCCTGTAACTTATCTTATTGATCGTTGACCCTTAAAGGTTTCAAAAAAGACAGTTACCTTTCTTAAATAACTATTAAAATCCAAATAGCCCCAATTTTTAACGGTGTTAAAGTTAATTTTTTTATGGACAACTCTACCCTCAACCTTTTATCCATACTTTAAATCTTATTACTGTTAAAATACCAATATAACTCTTTTATATCCAACTAAAATAAACCCTAATCTCATCTTCTTCTCATTCTACCTCACGACGTTTCCTATGGGACAGAGATGATCTGTTGGACATAACTGTAAGCAGAGGTATTTCAAGCGACCAGTGAGGCATCTTCTTCTTCTCATCTTACAGTGCTGTGTTTAAATAATCCCCAATCGCAGGCCAGATTACTAAAAACAATAAAAAATGGGGGCGGGTGGGTTAGACTATGAACCTCAAAATCGACATTAAACAATCCCAAAATTTGAGGGTTTCGAAGATGAAGTATCCTACTACTTATTAAAAGCTAATTAAAAGACAGTCCTTACAGTGCTTCAGTGCTTCAATGTTTGCAGCAGCAGGTAGGGTTTCGAATGGTGGGCAGTGCTTAAGGATTTGCAGCGGTCAGTGCTTCATGCTTGGAACCGGTTTGTGCTTCAAGATTTGAAGTGGTCAAATCTCCCAAGGATTTGCAGCAGTTTGTGCTTCAAGATTTCGAAGGAACATGGGAACTTCAAGCTTCTTGCAGCGACATGATGGAACTGCTTTAAGATTTCAGTGGAAACATTTCAAAGACTCTTTACTTCTTCAAGATTTCAGAGGAAACATTTCGAATGATGAGCTGCTTCAATGTTCAAGGATTTGCAACGGTGGAGAGCTTCGAAGACGATAGCGATTCAAGGGTTTGGAAAACGGAATTACAGTGAGCTCGACTGTGGTGAGCAAGCAAGGAATCGAGGAATCGTTCGGCATGCAAATAGTAACCTTCCTAAATAGTAAGGGTAAAATGGATAGTTCATATCTCTAAAAGGGTAGTTTGGTATTTAACAAACTATTGGACTCCCACCGTTACTATATAATGGAATATTCCTAGCAGGTGGGGTTATTTGAATTTTAATAGTTATTTAGGGGAGGTAACTGTCTTTTTTGAAACCTTTGGGGGTCAACTGTCAATAAGGTAAGTTACAGGGGAGGTAACTGTCTTTTACCCTATCATAAATTGAACGTGGTGGCCGATGGGCTATCAAGGTTTGTGGCGCGCTCTTAAGTCTTTCGGTCATTAGTTTTCTTGCCCTTCCTTTTTTTTGAGAGAATTATTCATGTATTATTCAAATGAATTGAGTAATATGAATAAAATATATAAATCAACAAATTCTTAAACTAGGAAAATCTACTTCTTCGAGATTTACTGAGCGAGCACCTTTCTTAGGTTCCCTCTCCCACTGCCGCAGTGCTCAGACCACCCTTACTTGTAGTGGTTGAATTTTTCCGTCTTCGATGTGGGACTAAGTCTCTCCTGTGATAGAGACTTAGAGCTATATGGTCTGTTAATGTGTGAAGATAACATGTTAAGAGTTAGACATTGGTACTTCATTATTGTGAGGGTCCTTTTTATTTTTTTGGGTTCAGCAACAAAAATGAATATTATTACTAAATAAAAGCAGTAGGAGTGATCCTCCTACCAACAAAGTTCATAGGATTTACATTGAATGGTGCCATGGTGGAGACCTAAAAGGGCATTATGAGTACATATGCCTTCCTAAGTTGAGGGAATTACAGAAGTGCCATTACATGTTATAGGCCCTGCTTTTAGTCTTTTACATGTCCAAGGTTTCTCTCTCTCTCTCTCTCTCTCTCTCCTTCCCCATGGTGACAATGTAGTGAGCATGATTTTCATAAGTCATGGACCCACATTTGAATTGGAAAATATAAAAAATTAACTTCTGAATTTTATTTAGGTAAATGAATAAATTTATGCATTAGTCAGAATCTAAATTTTATCTCAAGTCCACTTTTTTGACTAAAAATTTGACCAAATTTTCTAATTAATAAAACAAATTATTTCAAATTTTTACGCCTTTCAAATAACTCCTGATTCCGAAATTGCTAACTATAGTCCTAAGACCATGAGAATCTGAAATATAGTTGTTGTAAGCAGGTTAGTTTTGAATGGTTTAAGCTTCGAAGCTGTTAGGGAATCAAGAAAGATAAAACAAAAATCATACACAGAGAACACAGAGATTTAACATGGTTCAGCCACACAATGTGTGAGGGCTACATCCACGGCTACAGTAGATAAAAAATTTCACTATCTCAGAGAGGAAAACTGATTACAGAGAGAGTTCCCACAAAAAAATAAATGATAGGATAAGAGGAGTTTATATAAAACTTTCATACAAAATTGTAGAGTCCTATTCCAACTCAATAACAGTAGTCAAAGAGTCTTGCACTAACTATGTAGGTCACAGAGTCCCACACAAGTTATAATTGTGAGTGGGTCCCATAACGTGGATTGACTTCATAACTGATTAGGATTCAAAGCATCCCAATAAATCTCCACCTTGAATTGAATCCTCTCAAATACTCAGAAGAGACAACTACAATATTACTGCTGCAACACCCCATCTTGGGGCTATTTCCAACTGTCAACATTAAGCAAATTCAAATAATGTTTGAACTTATCCCTTGGAACCGATTTGGATAACATATCTACTGGATTGTCTTCAGTGCCCACCTTCTTCACTTTGATCCTATTCTCTGTACGGATAAAGTGATATCTGACATCTATGTGCTTAGTTCGATCATGATGCACTTGATCCCTAGCCAAGCATATAGCACTCAAACTGTTACAATAAATTATAGCTTGGTCATGATGAAAGCCAAGATCACTGAATAGCCCTTTTAACCAGATACCTTCCTTAGCTGCTTCTATTACGGTCATGTATTTTACTTCTGTGGTAGATAAGGCAACTGAAGGTTGAAGAGTAACCTTCCAACTGACAACAGAACTACCAACTATGAAAGTATAACCTGTCAAGGACCTTCTTACATCCAAATCAGCAACATAATCTTAATCTGAATCTGAATACTCTGCAACCAAACACTCTGAATCACCTCTATAAATAAGACCAACATCAGATGTTCCCTTAAGATACCTGAATATGCGCTTCACTGCATTCCAATGCTCTTTTCCAGGTTAAGTCATATATCTGCTCACAACACTTACTGCATGCTTAGTATCAGGCCTTGTGCATACCATCGCATACATCAGACTCCCTACTGCACTAGCTTAGGGTCTTTTAGACATATATTATATCTCTACTTCTTTCTGAGATGCATAAGTTGTAGAAAGATGAAAATTTGCAGATGATGGAGTATTAACAGGTTTTGCTGTTACCATACCAAAACGTGACAAGAGCTTCTGAATATAGCTCTTCTGTGACAAGAAAAGCTTCCTCTGATTTTGGTCCCTGATAATCTCCATACTTAAAATCTTTTGGGCAGCTCCCAAGTCCTTCATATCAAATTCTGCATTAAGAAGTGTTTTCAATTTCTTATTCTCTGTCATGTCTCGAGCTGCAATGAGCATATCATCCACATACAAGAGCAAATAAATAAGAGAGCCATCAGGAACTCTCTTATGATAAACATAATAGTCATATGGACTCCTGTTGTACCTGTGCTTCATCATAAAGCCATCAAACCTCATATACCACTGTCATAGTGACTACTTCAAACCATATAGAGATTTCTAAAGTCTACAAACATGATCATCCTTACCCTGGATGGACAACCCCTCTGACTGACTCATAAAAATCTCTTCTTCAAGCTCTGCATGCAAGAAAGCTGTCTTCACATCTAACTGCTCTAATTCCAGATCCTGATGTGCTACTAAGGCAAGTAGCACCCGAACGGAAGTGTGCCTTACAACAGGTGAGAAAATCTCATTATAATCCACTCCCTCTTTCTGACTATACCCTTTTGTAGCTAGACGTGCTTTAAATCTTGTATTTTTAGCTTCTGATAATCCTGTCTTCTTTTTAAAGACCCATTTACAGCCAACTACCTTTCTTCCCTTTGGTAGCTTTACTAGTTTCCATGTCTGATTTTTATGAAGAGATTCTATCTCCTCTTCCATGGCAGCAACCCACTGATTAGTTCCTTCATTGTGATAGCTTCTCTATAAGTGGACAGTTTGAGAGACTCCACCTCTTTTGCTACCTGTAAAGCATATACTAACTGTAAGACCTGCACTCCATGAACCTGATCTAAACCTTTCAATCATGTCGTAATAAGTCTTCCAATCATCACCGGGCTAAACGGGACGAGCGGATGACAATCAGGTACGAAAACGGACCTCAAAGTATGATATATTTCATACCGGTCGATGGTACCGATCTATGGTACCGGTCGACCGGTATATCCTGCGCAGGCAGACCACTTAGATCCGGAAACGGATCTCTGCGGATCCCACTTTCCAAATTCCTAACCGAAGGACTTTCCTAATGTTAGGGGGCTTCCTAAACTCAACCCTAGTCTATATAAGGACCCCTAAACCTCCTTAAATCCTTTTCATTGATCCTCACAAACCCTAGAGAGGAGCAAGAGATTGAAGAAGGAGAAGGAGCTAAGGAAGGAGAGGGAAGAGCTGCCATTGCCGTCGGACGAAGAACACTCTACCGTGAACCAACGGTAAGTGCTTAAATCTTCCTCTAAGTTAAGCGTTATAGTAGGCTAGTCATGATTGGATCAATACCATGCAAGGCGAGGTATTGATCTAAACCATATTTTGCCGTCAAACCCTAATCCAGTCAGTAAACCCTAGATTCAAGTTCTAGGTTGAAGATCATCGAAACTAGGACTTGAATGGAGTTGGAAACAACTCTAACTCAGTGCTCAGACCTAGAATGTATAGGAGAAACCCTAGAATCAATAGGGGGTGATCGATGGAAGGCGAGAACCGGGTGTATGGTCTTCCGGAGACATACCGGTTGCACCCTATGCGACCGGTACCTGCGACCGGTATCTCCCAGAGACTGGTCTGTGGGAACCGATCAACCATACCGATCGCACCTTTCCCCACAGTACCGCGGCCGGTACCCGCGACCGATTTGCTTTATGAGAAGTGTTTTGACCTTGTTGGTTTTTTTACCAACGTAAACCCTAAGAAAATCTATTCTAACTCAACCCTAACGTCGTATAAGACCTTGTGATAGCAAATTTGGATTCTGTGACCCGGAGCAAGGTATCAAACAAGCGTCAGGTAAGGGAATCGGACCTAAACCCTAATAATTTAATAACAGTAAAACGTTGTTAATAATTATGATCCTATGGACTGGTATTTGTGCATACTCGCATGTCATCTTTACTTTCAGTTATTATTATTGTTCATGCATACTCGCGATGCTAGGATGTGACTGTTAGGCATGTGATTGTTTTCGTTGGTGTGTGGAATGGGAAGGGCCTGGGGTCTGGGATCATTCCTCACACTAGCATCTTTTCGTATCGTTTCTATCTTAGCATGCTTGGTGCGGGTAGGGTATCAGGGGGAGGAAGTGGCACTGTGGTCTCTAGCCTGGCCACTAGACTCTAGCTCTATCTCTATGCCATAGGGAGCTGTACTGGAATAGGACCTACTGTGATGACATATAGGATTGGTTAGTTGCAAGCCCAGTTTGCAAGCCCTCGTCAATAGGGACTTACGTGTTGGTATGGGTAGGGTATCAGGGGAAGTGTTGGCGGTGTTTGATCCGAACGCTTTAGCTCTATCTCTATTCCATGGTGGGTGCATGTGGGACGACAGTGGTGTTTGATCCATTGGGCGGCTTCACACACTCGTGTATAGAGGTGCGGTGGCCGCCAATCCTTTCTATAACACATTGCAAACTTAAAATCAGACCATAATATGAATGTTACTCATGCATATGTTTGTTGCATTGTCTGATTTTCTTACTGAGCTAAGTTGTGAGCTCACTCTATATATATATACATGTTTTTAGATGTTGATGCAGGTTATACTGTGGAGGACTACATGGATGCTCTGACGTATGGAGGTGTTGCTGCTTTAGAAGTGCAAGCAGGAGAGGACGAGCATGACGCTTCATGCGAGTTCCCTTTCTGCTTGTATCTCTAGGATTTGTTTAGTTTATTTATTTATTTTCAGTTGAAGATACAATTGATGTAAGGATATTTATTTATGTTTTGGTGTGGAGAATAATTGGATATTTTATTTAAATTATCATTAGAGAATTCAGTTCATTTAATTTAAGACTTCCGCTGTATTTTATTATATTCTGATCATGGTTATGTGCAATGGTTTGTATGAGTAGACACGGTCTTATTGAGATCCTGGTGTGAACCGTTGGTTCAGTGACGGTTCACTCACACTTTTGGTTCAGTCGGAATTAGGGTGTGACACTAACATATCCTCAAAGCCATATCTCACAGGCGCATTAGTCTGTCTATGAGGTCTAGCAGTAGCAATACCATGCTCAGGCTCCTATTCTTGATTTAATTCTGATACAAGTTCAGTTTGAGTGTTTTCACCAAACTGATCAGCCTATACTATCACATCATCATCATGACTGTCACTAGGAGTTATCTCAAACTCCACCTGCTTGGGAACACTATTAGATTTCTCTGAATTAAAGGAGTTTAATTTTGGGTGAAGCATATAGTTCTCATCAAAAGTAACATTTTTACTCAGAATTACTTTCTTCTGAGATGGAGACCAAATTCTATATCCCTTCACCCCATCGCCATATCCCATAAAGATACCCTTCCTGGCCCTTGGTTCTAGTTTACCCTCACTAACATGATAATAGGTAGGGCAACCAAATATTTTTAGAATTGAATAATCAGCAGGTTTACCGAACCATACCTCAATGAAAGTTTTACAATCAATGGCAGTGGCAGGAGAACGATTCACCAGATAGCATACAGTATTAACAGCTTCAGCCTAGTACCTCCTTCCCAGTCCAGCATTAGAGAGCAAACATTGAGCTCTCTCTAACAATGTTCTATTCACCATTTCTACTACTCCATTTTGCTGTGAAGTATCTCTGACTGTGTGGTGCCTAGCAATCCCTTCATCTCTGCAGAACCCATCAAATTCTTTCGAACAGAACTCCAAGCCATTATTAGTACAAAGACGCTTTATCTTCTTACCCGTTTATTTCTCAATAAGAATCTTTCAGTGTTTGAAGGTTTCAAAAACTTCACTTTTGTGCTTCATAATAAATACCCAAATCATCTTTGAGTAGTCATCAATAATAGAGAGAAAATATCTAGCACCTCCTAAGAATGGAACCCAAGAAGGACCCCAACAATCTGAGTGAATGTAATCAAGCGTTGCCTTTGTTCTATGGACTGCCTTAGAAAACTGAATTTGGCTTTGCTTACCGAAAATGCAGTGCTCACAGAAACCCTACGCAGCTACCTTGTGACCCCCAAGATGACCCTGCTTGCTGAGAATTACCATCCCTTTCTCACTAGCATGACCAAGTCACATATGCCACAACTTAGTTAAATCAGAACCTGACTTCTCTGAGGGAGATGTTGTAGAGACTGAACCCGTAACCATTGTCCCTTATAACATATACAGTGAATTCTGCTTCAGTCCCTTCATTATCACTAAAGCTCCTTTAGTGATCCATAAAACTCCACCTTCACAGCTATACTTATATCCTTTGGAGTCCATAACTCCTAAATAGATCAAGTTCTTTTTCAGATCTGGAATATGTCTTACGTCTGTTAGGGTTTTGATCACGCCATCGTACATTTTGATCTAAATAGAGCCAATACCAATTATCTTACAGGTTGTATCATTACCCATTAAGACGTTGCCACCATCCATATTTTCATATGTTGAAAACCAATCCTTGTTAAGATACATATGATAAGATCAACTCGAGTCAAGAACCCACTAATCTGAGGGATGTGAATAGTCAGTCATAGAGAGAACTAGATCATTCTTTGAACTACAATCATCCTTTGCAACTGCTGCAACTGAGGGTTTTCCTTTCTTCTTAGGGCATTCATTCTTCCAATGGCCTGGTTCTTTACAGTAGTTACAGATATCCTTAGGATCTCATCCTTTGGATTTAGATCTTCTTTTACCTTTTGACTTTCCTTTTCCCTTTTCTGATCTTCCTCGTCCCTTATCAAAATCAGAATTTGTGACAGCCAATCCTACTGCCCGACTTTCTGTATCGTTTTTAGAGCTCTTATGCCTAAGTTCACAAAAATGAAGATTAGATCTGATTTCTTCAAGAGTAATGGTATCCCTACCTACGACGAAATAATTTACAAAATTTTTGTACGACAGAGGTAGGGAGACCAACAGAATTAGGACTGCATCTTCATCGTCGATTTTAACATTTATATTTTTCTGATCCATTAATATAAAATTTAATTCATCGAATGTTCTTTGAGAGCCATACCTTCTTTCATATGGAGGACGAACAAATGTTGTTTCAGTAACAACTTGTTGGTAAGGGATTTCGTCATATAGAGACTCTCCTACTTCTTCCACAGATTGGCAGTGGATTCTTCATCAATACTTCATAAATAACCTCATCCATTATACATAACAGGATTGTTGGATGCGCCTTCTCATTCTGTTGTGTAAATTCTGAATCCTCCATTGACTCAGGCTTCTTTTCCGAAAGCGGAGACTAGATACCCTATTGCTTCAGCAGGACGTGCATCTTGATACGCCATAAATTGAAACTGTTCTTACCTATAAACTTATCGATCTTGACATTGTGTGAAGTCATCTCTACTCTTGATGAACAGATGTGGAACGAACATGCTCTAATACCAGTTTGTAAGGGAATCAAAAAAGAGAAAACGAAAATCACACATAGAGAACATAGAGATTTAAAGTGGTTCACCCACACAATGTGTAATGGCTATGTCCACGGCTGCAGCAGATTGAAAATTTCACTATCTCAGAGAGGAAAACTAATTACAGAGAGAGTTCCCACAAAAAACTGAATGATACAAAAACCTAGGATAAAAAAAATTTATATAAAACTCCCATATGGAATTGTAGAGTCATATTCCAACTCAACAATAATAGTCAAAGAATCTTGCACCAACTATGCAGGTCACAGAGTCTCACACGAACTAGAATTAGTAGGTCCCATAATGTGGACAAACTTCATAACTTATTAGGATTCAAGGCATCCCAACAGAAGCATTTAAGGATACTCTATTTCCCTTGTCACAAGGAGGTGGTTTTTTTTTCTTCTCCTATGCAACAATTTTGGATGGTATTTATCAATGGACTAATCTTTGGTTTACACAGATCTTTCCTCTGTGGAGGATCAACTGGTTTATTTATCTATGGTTATTGCCTTTATTACTATTATGCACATTCAGATATGTCTGATTTCATGCAAACCTCTTTCTTCTTTGAGTACATGGCTTGCATCTGTTGCGGCTTCTTCCTTATGCTTGGGAGTGTGGGTTTCCGTGCTTCTTTGTATTTCATCCGTCACATATACTGATCCATCAAGTGTGAGTAATGAATGTGGGTCATCCAGCAAGGAGAAGAATGAAGTGTTGATAATGAGTGGGGGGATCCCCTCTCTCTAGTCTTCAGGTATGCTTCTTTTTATTTTTCATAGGATATGTTATAGAAAAGGTTACATCATTTTTTGTTAAAAAGGTAGGAGAGTACCTTTGATCTCAGAAAGCAGAAGCCTGATCTCAATTGAGGCCATGTTATTTTGCACCATCACAAGGGATGTTTAGCATTTCAATGGTTTGATGATCTTGGATGGTATCTGTAATCTGAGAAAACTCAAATCTAGGGTACCCGGGGGGGAAAAAAATGTAAAAAAAAAAATGTAATTGCAGTCGTTGGAAAACAAATTCTCTCAAGTTTACAGCTCTTGGAACAGGCACAATTGTCTCCCCGTTTCCTTGCTTTCTTTTTAGCCCTTTTCTTTTTGGGTGGATGTAGTAATGGACTTTGTATATGAATCGGTTTCGGTTGAGGCCGATACTGATATAATATTCTTTTAGTTTTTTATTAATTTTTTAATTGGATCGGTTACGTGTCATTAATTTATTATTTGTACCACCAATAAGTATAGGGATAGAGATTTGGGCACTTTGCACTGCCCAATACTGTTCGATATCTTGAACCTTTGCCACTTAACCATGTGGGTTTGCTATGGGAGATGCAGGCTGGGCTAGGCCAAGGAGAACAAGAAGATGATGGTACTGGGCTGGGCCAGGCTCGGCTCGGCTCAAACCCTCAACCCTGGCCCAGCTAGGTCCTGACTCAGGACAAAAAATTCCCAAACCTGATTTGTCGTCGGGACCAAGTTATCTCAGTCCTAGCCCTCTCTTAATGCAACTACGACTTTGTTTTGATGATTTTATGTGTAATATTTTATATGTAATTTTATTTTTAATATTTGTTTCCAAAAGGTAAAATACCATGATCTTAAGAGAGAGGAAAAAAAAACTTCATATTTTTTTTACCTACACTGAAAATAAACATTAATTTTTTTACTTGTAAAATCTTACACGTAACATTTTATGGTAAAATTTTACGTCAAAACAAACGAAGCAATGTAGTATTCATGTTCGGATGAATAAAATATCTCTCTATGGAAAAAAAAAATATCTAATTGAATATCCATGGAAGTCCATGGCAACTTCTTCGTCAAGATGCTATTTAAAAGATTCACCAACATTGTTTCATTACATACTTGAAAATGATCATACCCCATCAGTTTGGCCCTTAATTGAAGGTATCGCTATCAGATTGGTTGATTTGTATAAAATTTTGAAGTGGTGATCCTGATCTGATACGTAATACTTTGATTGATTTAATATTACTTTATTTTGGATTGGCCATTAGTTTACCATTAGATCGGTACACGATCTAAGCCGGATTAGATCAGTTTTGGACATGATCAATCTCGTGTCCAATACTTGGATTTACAATCTTGGTCTAGCTTGTTGTAAACCAGCTTTCAAGGCTAGGACTGTTTTTGACTTGGTCTGTAGATATAAGCCGATGCTTGAAAGTCTTGTGGTTTTTCCATGATCCATGCATGCATTCTTGGAATGCCTAGGTCAAGAACACATTTTGAGATAATAAAGACAATGTTTGCTATGTATTCTTCTTCTTGGTTCATGGATGTATGAAGGAACATGGCTTGTTCTATAATGTATTCTTTATTCCATTATGCATTCTAAGCCCAGAATGGAAATGAATCGCTCTTTAACCCATTCTCATTTTAGGTTAGGAATACATTTTTCATTCTAAGAATGCATTTCAAAGAATATATTCCAAGAATATATACCAAACATAACTTTACATTTCATAAAAAATAATAGCATATTCGTAATTCGTGGTGGTGTTATTTCAGAGTTAATGGAAATTCCACTTTGATCCAAGTTTTGTTGAGAGAGAGAATTTGATTGTAGTTCAGTTTGGAAGCCATTCAATAATTGGCAATCTATTTACCCAAAAAAAAAAAATAATAATAATAATAATTGACAATCAGTATTGCATATAATTAGTACTTGTATATATTTAAGTATACAAACATCAAGTAATGGTTCTAGGCTATTAAGTATTTAAGTGCAACACAACAAAGGTGATACAAATTGAATTATGATCCCAAAACTTCCACATAATCTGTTAGTTTTTTTTATTCTTTTTTCTTTTTTTCATCCTACTCTATGGGCTATGGCACCCAAAGGCTATACAAATTCAACAAGGATCCCAAATGCCCACAGGCTTCCACTCTACCTGGGGGAGGAATATAAACCGAGAGGAAACCAGCCAACTTCGCTAGTAGTGAGAGATAATCACAAGGAATCCGGATTCTCATAAAACACAACACTTGATTTTTCCCAAGAGGACATTGAATCAGTTTCTTCCTGGCCAAGAATCCTCGGAAATTAGTCATGTAGGTCTCCAAATTCTTCTTTATGATTTGTTTCTACATCAAATCAAACACAAAAGCCATCTCATCCACCTTCTCGTGGACTAAAAAAGCTCAAGCATGTAATTGCAGGACTCGGTGCCGTGGAGAACAAAGGGCCATTGTGCGACCGATTTGAAAAGCGAAAAAGCATGAAGTGGGTCAAACATTAACTTCAAAATCTGAATCACCATATGAAAACCCAATCCATCTTCAGCTCTCTCTTTCAATCCCATCATTTCACGATCTTAGCAAGAAGCCACAAAACTTTCGAATGATTTCTCTGAAGAAATATTGCATTGTTGCGTCGGAGTATTTGCAGAGAGAGAGGGTGAGAGATTTGAATAACTTACAGAGAAGGTCAGAAGAATTTGCATAGAGAGGGTGAGAGAGAGAATGGGAGAGCGCGTAGCTGGTTGGGTGATCGATTCCGTGTGCTCCCTCACATATCCCTTTAACCTGTTATATAAGCTATCCTCACCGTTGGATCAGTTGAACACTGGCTGTCGTGCGATTCCTCATGTTGATACAATGATGCCTCAACATGATGTGGATCCCTCACCATTAAGGGACAAAGAGCATTAAAGGGTTTACGGAGAAAAAAAAAACAACAAAATCATAGTTTCTTACAAGAAAAAAAAAAAAAAAAAACCCAGAGTTTCTTACAAGAAAAAAAAAAAAAAATCAGAGTTTTATGGTAAATTTGGTTGGAACAGATGATGCTTTCTCCGTTAGCATGATTGGATTTCGCAAAGAATGTGGCTCTCCGGCCTAGAAGGGAGAGGCACAACGTCGATGGCCAATTGATGAAGACTCGTTCAGCTTCACAGTTCATAGTGAACAGTTCACACTCGCCAGAGAGTCCAGAGCTGTCTCCTTGAACGAAACTCCTTTGATGCTGGGAATGGTGAGAGGGAGACCCACATAAACTGACTGTTGGACTGATCGAATGAACTTTCACCTCTGGACCGAGAAAATGGCTTCTTCAATTCCAACATCCTTAATCATATCCTTCTCCTGCAATCCCTTTCCTTCCACTTTCTCAGCCACGAAAATCAGATACCCAGTTGGTCCTTCTTCATGGGTAAGCTTCAAAGTTTGATTTCTTGTCAATCTCCAAAGAACTAACCATAACCATGGGTTCTTGTTGAATCGAGTTCGCAGGTTCTTAGGTCTGGTGGGCGTAAACATGGTCATGTGTTTGTGGGTTCTCTTCAGGCTGCGATTTCAGGAAGAGCAGAAGGTGAAATTTTCTGCTGTATTCTCTTGATCTGTTCAGTTTCCTATACCACATTGTGTTGATTATTCTCCCTTTTTATTTAATTAATTTTTCAGGTTGTTTCGATCCTGAGCTGCGGTCAGTGCTCGAATTAGCTACAGACTCGGAGTTGTATGAGCTCGAAAGGATTCTCTTCGGCCCGAGGTATTTGTGTTTGTGTGTGTGTGTTTCTCCTAGTTATATATTTTTTCCTTTTGGCTGGTGTTGCAGCTCCAAGAGGGAAGTGTCTATTGTTGATGCTGAACCGCAACTATATAGGCTTGTTGACTGTATTAAATTTGGTTTTTTTTTCAGCTACTTCAGCCCGCTAATAAAATCTTTCACGAATGGGGCCGAAAATGACTATATTGTGCTTGGAGAGGACTATGAGGAACGTCAATATTTTACAGAGATTCTGGAGTCGCGATTTCTATTCCTTGCAGCGGATGCACGGTCTACATTAAGGTTGTAAACCTATTTTACGTTTGATAGCAAGGATTTGCTAATGTGTGTTTAGTTAGATGTGACTTTTTCGAGTGGTTCTTTCCTGGGAATCCGTTTAAGCTTGTAATCGAAGTAGTCAAGTTTTATCTGGTTCCACTTTTCCTGTGAATTTGGAAACTTGGCTCCTGGGCACCGACACCTATCAATCCTGGCTGAATTGCAGAATAAAACAGTTATGGGGATTGGGACTTATGATCACTAACTGTTTTTAATGGATTTGATAATGGATCCAGCGGAAATTGACTGTTGAGTCATTAAACACTTCAGGCTTTTTATTTTCTATTTAAATGATTTGCTTTCTATGATATTCTTTGAAGGGGTTGGAGACCTACTTACAGGGATGTGTTGCTCGATGTGAGGAGAAAACTAAGAGTCCCTTGTTCGAGTAAACTGTCCACAGAAGACCTGGAAGTGGAGATTTTTCTTCATCTGTTGCAGGATTACTCGAGGTAGTTTCCTCAAAAGCAAGAAATTTGTAGAAACATGATCTAATATGGTAGCAATAATTTATAAAAGAACTCATCCTTCATGATAAATACTGATAAAGGTGCCAATGACAGGAAAACAAGAAGAGCTGCTGGGATTTCTGACTTATTTTAAGCTTCTAGGGTATCCCTATCTCTTTTAAAGAGGAATGTATGGTGTACTTGTGATACTGAGATCTTACCATTTTCTTTTGTGGGTGAATATAACTGGCTTAGAGATCCATAGTTGTCAAGGCATCAAGCCGAACCAAGGCGTTGGAGGCCTGAAAGGACGCCTAGGCGACCAAGGCACCAGCCTAGGCGACCAAGATGCCAATTTTCCAAGGCGTCACAAGGGCGCCTGGTGCCTAGGCGGTGCGACGCCTTGACAACCATGTAGAGATCTTTCCGTGTTGGTGAATAAAGATCTTATTTATTTATTTATTTTGACAAACTGGTTGCGGACTGCTGGCTACGTTGCTCACCAGAAGCATTTGTGCTCTTGAAGGGTCAGTTTATGTTATTCGTTTTGTTAATTGAAACAATTCATTACCCTGTGAACTACTGCCACTGAAAATTTTTGCTACCTTCAGAATTGTATAATTAGGATTCATAATATTAGGGTGTATTTGTGTATTGTCCTAATGAGGTTTTCACTCTGTGATGCTTACCTGATGGTCTTACTTCCCAATATATATATATATATATTACTTCCATTTGAGAAATCTGGGGTGTTGTCTAAGTTTGTGGATAATATTTGGGTTGTTTCATTTAGATTTTTGTTCTGAGGTCTTAGAAATCCCATATTGGTCTAGAAGGCTTCAAACTTTTGAACTTCAGTGTAGTCTGCACTCAAAGTTCTTGGATAAATCGTATAATTCTTTTTTTATTCTTGTTTCCTTCCTTTTTTTTTATTTTTTATAATTACTTTCCATTTAGAAAAATTTTCATCCACTACCCAAGAAGTATTCGATATTCGACATGTTACCCACACTTTTCAGCTAATATTATCTACTACCCAAACGTTTGACTGAAATACTAAAGGAAACCCACGCCGTTAGTTGAATTCCGTTAAATGATGACATCATCTCAATTTGAAATATTCTGGGACAATATTACCTTTATTGCAATGTTAAAGGACTAATTTGACCTTCTTCGTCATTCACCAAAAACCTTGTCGTCTTCCCTGAACGGATCAAGATAGGAGGTTGCAGAGTGGTGGGGGATCGCAGAACAGGGCGACAACGAAGTGGAATCCTATGAGGTGGGGATGAGGGTTTGCGGAATAGGGTGATGGTGATGATGGGATAGAAACTGAGAGGCGGGGGTGAGGACTTGCAGGATAGGCGGTGGTGAAAACTGAGAGGCGGGGGTTTAATTACAAACGGTGATAATGGTTAGGTTTCTTCTTCTTTCTCTGTTAGGAAATTTCTTGTTCTGAATTCTACTCAAATTCTTTCTTTTTTTAAATTTTATTTTAGGGTTTTTCTATTTCCTTCTTTCTTGGATTCTGGATAGTTAATTTTTGGGGTTTGTTCATAATTCTAGGATTTTTTTAATGAATTTTAGGTTCTTTTTGGTTGTATTAATTTATTAATTAATTTATTTTTTGGTTTTCCTCTTTGGTGGAATGTAATTGTAGGTTGGATACGCGATTAATCTGAAAATGAGGAAGAAGAAGTTGCCTGAGTGGCTAGGGCCTCTACTGAAGAATAAGTTCTTTGATTCTTGTTTAATTCATCAAAACCTCCGCAGAAATGAGAAGAATCTGTTCTGCATCAACTGTAACAGATGTATTTGTCAGCATTGCTTCTCTTCTTCTGCTCACTAGCATTACATGTTCCTTTCTTCAAAGGCTGTGGATTTTACGGTGAAGAATTTCCGATAGTTGTCCTGAGCTATCTTGTGACTCTTCTGTGTGGATTCCGACAACAATGATCGGCTTCTTCACCAAGTCTAACTTGCTCCACCGGTGATGATTTCTTGTGTTTATCTCCATTTTCTTATCAATGATGAACTAACTCTGCTGAGAATCTACAAATCAGGTAAGTCATTCCCACTTTGTTTATGAGAGAGAGAGAGAGAGAGAGAGAGAGAGAGAGAGAGAGAGAGAACATGGACATTTGAGGACCTGAACAGGGACAGGGACATATGAGTTTCTTCTTCCTTTTCTCCATTTCTGATTTCTTTATCCGATCCCAACCACCCACCAAACAACTACCTATGAAGAAACAGAAGAAGCCTCCCAATCCAATCAACAAACCAATTGGATGGTGATTGTTTGGATCTAGCAGATAAAATTCAGAATTCAGACTTTCTCCTCACTCTTCTCTCTTTGACGTTTTCACACATCATACAGATTCCGGAGCCAGACAGCCGTTTTCCGGCATCGTTCTCCACCTTCTTCTCCATCTCTATTATCAATCTTAACCCATCCTCAATCGGTGGGGGATTGGCCTAATTTGGATTGTCATTGTTATAAGGTCAAATTAGTAATTTTATCTCATTTTAATATCTTTCAATTTCAAAGAGGAAGGGTAGAAATGTCAAACTCTATTTTTAGTATATTCCGTCAGTTAAGTGGGGGCGGGTGAAATTAGCTGAAAAGTGTGGGTAGTAGGTCGAATATCAAATATTTCTTGGGTGGTAGATGAAAATTTTTCTTCCATTTATTAGACAAAACCGTTTCACCACTTTTCAAGTTTGGAGTAATACAAAAAAAATATATCGTGGAAGCATAGAGTCTTAAGTTATTATGTTGGTCTTTGATTTGTGGTTAATGAGGCTGGTGATATAGTAGATATGGATTTAAGGAGCTGGGTGATGCAGATATATTCTACTCCAAACAGTAACATCGCAAGAAGGGAGAAACAATGCCTAAACTAAGTTTAGTTGGTTCAGGCCAGACCCTCCAGTCCCTAAGCATCTAGCCCAAGTTTCAGTTAACTCCAGCCAAGATAGGTCAAGATAATTAATGCACGTGTGCTGAAAAAGAGATCAATTAATATCAGTATAAGACTTAGTATAGAAGTTTCAAATGCAATATGTGCTGAAAAAGAGAACCATTAACTAGTTAGTTGTAAGTTGTAACTAGTAAGACCAAGCTCATAAGCAATCCTAGGTCGGAACAAGTTGATAGAATCCCCCTTTTTAGGGTCCCATGCACCTCCCCTGTGGTGACATGGGGGCGCAAAAAGGAAAGAGATGGATGGGCTTGCTCTTGCTTTTGGCATAGTGGGCCCCTAGTGGGAAGCCGCACCAGGGGCTATTAGCTTAGGCCTTCTTTGGTTTGTATTATATAATGTATTATGAGCTATTTGTGACAAATCAATTATGATAATAGATTATGAGTAATAAATAATGACCGTTTGGTACCACTAAACATAATACATTATATAATGAGAAATAGGTTATAATGATAAACAACTAATAACCTATTTGTAAATTATGCATTATATCTATTTATTTTAATTATAAATAGACATTATAAATCATGCCAAACAATCACAAATTTCATAATGTATTACATAATTCATTATATAATACAAACCAAAGAGAGCCTTAGTGGTAGAGTGCGCCCCTGATAATTATGTCATTATGCCAGGGCTGTGAGGGCTCTCAGCCATATGGACAGTTCAATGTGCTCATCAAGAGATGTGGATCATCCAAGGCACATTAGCATGGCGTACTCTTCCTATTCAAACCGGAGTTTGAAACCAAACTTCTCCTCAGGAAGATAGATGGGGCGATTTAGGTGAGATCCAATATAGATCCAACTTTCTATTCACTCGTGGGATCTAGGTGGTCCGGAGGGGACTACCATGGCTCCTCTTTTCTTGAGAATCCATGCATCCCTTATCAGTGTATAGACATCTATCTCTTTTAGGTTCAGCTTCAATGGGAAAATGGAGCACCTAACAACGCATCTTCACTAACCAAGAACTACGAGACCACCCGTTTCATTCTGGGGCGACGGAGGGATCGTAACCATTGGAGCCTTTTTTTTTAATGCTTTTCCGGAGGTCTGGAGAAAGCTTCAATTAATAGGTCGACAAGCCTCCCTTCGTGAAAGGAAGCTAAAATAGTGAAGTCTTATTTTAGTCAATAGTTCAGTTTCCTTATTAGTTATGAAAGACCTTGAAAATGTTAAGTTCATGAATTGGTCAAAAAGTTTGAGGAAAAGTCTGAGGAAGTCCCCATTAGAGTCTAAAACCTTCCTAGCTACTCTATTTAAGGAGCTGCCTCCAAGCTAAAGAAACAACATAATTTGAATGAAAATCATGGCTTTGCCTACGTTATTGTGAGATACAGAGTTGCTTGGTGAGATTCCTTGGTCATATCCCTCTTATCTTTTCCTTGTTTCTGTAATCATTTTGAGTTACACATATTTGTTCCGAAAAGTGTTTGGTTGCTGATCGCAAGGAACAGACATCGCATAAACTGGTGTCAGTTTTACTGTTCTCACTTTCCTACGATCATATCTAGTAAGAATTCTGACGGTTGTCCAGATACTAGATTTATGGGATCCATCCAGTGTCATTGTTTGGTTAGTTTGTGGATCTGGCAGTGGTCCTTGTGGATACCCTCGTCTCATAAGAAAGGCTCATTGAATAGTATACTTTCTGAACATAAGAGACTCATGTTGCTGATGTTCTAACCAAGGAAATTGTCTTGAGAGACTCAATATGCCTTGAGCCAGTTCTTCATGATTGCTCTCTCTGGGATAGTATTTTCATGTTTGAAAATATTGTTGCAGTGTCTAGTGTAGGTTGCTCTTAGGTTGTCCTCTTTCTTGATTTATTTCCGACCAATTGGTTACTCCTAAAAGTTGTTTTGGGGGGGGTACTGAACAGAGAAAATTAGAAAGAAGCAAGAGTCACACACTGCAGATTTAGGATGTGGTCAGACTTATTGTTGAGTTGTTGGACATCTGGAAGACATCTGGAAAGCAGAAATCAACATAACACTTCATCATCTTGGAATTGAATATTTTCTTTGACCTTGAGGCTGCACCTCTCTCTTTTCTGTGCCTAAAAGTAGAAACTTCTCCTTTCTTAATAACTCTTAACCTTTTTTTTTAATTAGGAACTATTCTTATGTTTTAGGGTTCTAGAAACTCTCCACTCAAAATTATTATAAAACAAAAACTGTTTATTGGAATCAGGTAATACCTAGAATTGTGCTCTTCTTATTACTTGAAATTCCAGAACATAGTTGTCAAGGCGCCAAGGTGAACCAAGGCATTGGAGGCTTGACAAGGCACCTAGGTGACCCAAGGCGCCCGATTTTTCAAGGTGTCACAAAGGCGCCTAGACACCTGATGCCTTGACTACTATGTTCTAGAAGGAATCTAAATAAAAAGAATATCCCCAAATATAGGGCCGAATGAAGCTCCTAGAGGAGCTGAGTGTGTTGAGACCTTGATTTATAAACATGACTTGCCAGTGTATTTAAAACTGCCTGTATGGACAAGATTAGTATGGTCTACTTGGGGGCAGTTCCGGGGCTATTTGGTCACGTTTGCAGTCTCCCTTGGTTTTTCTGAGCTCATATTCTTCTTTCATGGATTTTCATGGCCTCATGGGTATATTCTGTCTTCCCCAGTTCCTAGGTTGGGTGCAATAATAGTACTATGAAGTAATTTTTGATTTTAAAGGCAAGGTTTTCACTTGGGGTTGGGATCCATCCTGTTAGGCAGTTGAAAGGGCTTCCTGCTTCCTGATGTTTTCTGTATCACTGCAGTGCTTTGTTGCTTCGAATTTTGTGGATTCATGTTCCACATTTTCAAACCTTGTGTTGATTTTCAGCCCAAATCAACATTGCCATGTGTTAGTATCAAGCTTTTTAATTGGCTGAAATAGTTGTTTTAGTTCAAAAAGTTGGCAATGACAAGAAAAACAAGGGGGAAACCCATAAATGGTGGATCATACCATTATGATAAGCCACCTTTGACGTGTCTCTATCCAGAGGATTCTTCATTTGTCCAATAGTCAAAATAACCAAGTGATTATTCAATGTGGCAAAAGAGTGGGCAATGCAGCAGGAACCTCATCTGGCCCTGCTGCCAGGTGGCCTGATCTCTTTTTCATTTCCATTTATTCATATTTGTGATTTGATCTTTTTCATTTCCTGCTTTTCTTGATACTTGCATGTTATTAATCATTCTTTAGGCACTGTTTGGTTTGAAGTGACGTGAGAAAATGAGAAAATTTCATTAGTGAAGTGTAGTGAGAGTATCCCTCCCTCCCCCCCCCCCAAAAAAAAAAAAAGTGGAATTAAGGTGGAAGAACATTTGCTGAAGTTGCAATTGGCTATTTTGACTCACTTCATTTCAAACCAATTGGAGCCTTAATGATCTTCTAAAGAAAATATACTAGTGAATCCATGATTTCCCTGTAAATGCCTGAACAATTTTCTTTTATTAGCAAATATATTATTTATTTTCTAGATGGATTGAAACCCATCATGTGCTATTCACAGTCACGAATCAGGCATCATTCCGTGCTCCTTGGAAAGCTCTAAGATTTCCAGAAGTCATGGTAGCCTAGAACTTGGACTCAGTCAATGGAAAGTTCAAGTCTTTGCTGCTGTAAAAGTTGGTGCTGGAGAGCTCCAGTCAACATTTTTGAAGGTTTTGGTCATTTCTCCGTACCAATAACAGTCTTATGATTACTTCATCCTCATAGTCATTTCTAACTCAACCTGCTTCTTTCTTTCGTTTTGTTCTTTGTTTTTTTTTTTTTTCTTGTTTAGGGTGGTGGTGTGCTTACTCTGGCAAAGATTTTTCAGTTGGTATAAGAACTATGTAAATACCTTTCATTTTATTTATTTATTTTTCCCTGGTATGAGTTGTAATTCTGTTTAATATTTGTGGTAGTTAGCGAGGGGCTTATCAGGAAAGTTGCTATTAGAAGCTGCCAACTATCAAATAAAGCATGAACTTGTCAAAAAGGTACAAGCTATCGTTCCAAGAGCCTGAATCCAGGCCAGTGTGGACTGGCCCAAGACACCACCTTTTCCTATCAGTGGTGTCCCTTTTCCTCCTTTGTCAGAAAAGTCAATAGGCCCACCAAACAAAGAAGCAAGGTGGACAATACCAATTGGCAAAGGTGGTGGTGTCTTTGGGCATGTCAACAGTGGCCTGGATCTCGCATCATTACAAACTGTAGTTTTCCTTTTCTTCTTATTTTTTTTTGTGTAGCTGAAAATGAATAGAACCGTTATTATCTGGTAGTTTGGGAGCTCGAAGTTTCCTCTTTTGTATTTTTTTATGCCCTGTATGTCGTCTGTAGTCAGTTTCTGCATACAAGAAGTTTGCAGTTTGAAGTTCTGTAATTTTCCATTTATCACATGTTGTGCACCTATCATCTGTACATGCGGTTCACTTTTCCATCTACTGCTTTGGCTCAGGCTATTTTTAGGCTATATTGAATAACAGCCTTGTATAATTGGTTGCCTTTCAGGGTGGACGGATGGCAGCTCTTAACCTCGAGTCAAGAGTAGCCCTGCTAGCTGCAAAACAGGTAATTGTTTTTTTTTTTTGGTTCAATATGTTTCAGTTGGTGCTACACTCTGATACATTAGAGAGAGAGAGAGAGAGAGAGAGAGGAACCATAGTTAAGGTGCAGTATGGCCCATCATAAAAATTGGCGTATGGGAGGGCAGCCGTACTCTGCTTTGAGTATGGCCAATCGTAATGAGCTTTAAATTAGGCCATCCCAGTGCACGAGGCTCCCGCTACTGCAGGGTCTGGGGAGGGGTAGAGTGTACGCAGCCTTATCCCCACAACGCGGAGAGGCTGTTTTCGTTTTTCAAACCGATGACCACCAGGTTGCAATATAACAACCTTACCGTCACACCAAGGCTCGCCCTCTCAATGAGTTTTAAATTTAAACTACCCTTCAACATAATATAGTAGAGATTGTAATATTTTTTATCCTTTTTATTAACAATTTTAAAATTATTTATATGATGAAGATAAAAATATAAAATGTGGAATTACTGTTGTTCCTAAATCTTATTTTTGGGGTTAACATGGTCTGACACCTTTGTTTGTTGGATTCCAACACCTACACCCATGTCCATGTAATATGCTCACTGCATGTTTTTTGGGTCTGGAATTCTCTTTCATATGCAGTTGTGTTATCTCATAGGATTCTGTACGTTTGAAGTTTGTCAGCAGGGCCATTATATAGAAGGTTTGTTCTTTTCATTTATTGGGATGAACAACCACAGAAGATTGTGATTCCATTAATCAAGATATATGTTGTACAGTTGAAGTAAGTATCATTACCTCACTTATCCAAAAAAAAAAAAAAAAAAATACCATTACCTCACAATGGAACAGTCTATATTGAGGTATACAAAAACTATGCATCAAAAAGCAACCACAACAAACTGTGTACTTCATTCATTGAGCACGGAATTCCAGCTGGAAAGAGATACATAGCTATTGGCTCGCAGCTACAAAGATCTGGAACCTTTTGCGATAGAAGAGCAAATAGTACTAAAATTCGGCCTGGTTCCCAAACTTCACTGACAACATTAAAAATGCTGTACCAGTATTGATTGGAATGATATGCTTCATTTTGGAAGTTGTTTGAGCATTGGCATGGCATTGGCTTGGGTTTATGTGTCAAATAAATGAGATAGAAAGCAGTGTAGCCCAGAACTATCCCTAAACATGTATTTTTTGAATCTATACAGTAAGCTTGGAAAGTACACCAGAATGGTGTCAAAGAAGGAGAACCAAAAGAAAGAAGAAGTGAGGGGGAACTCTCAATAGCGGTTCCTGTTCACATCAAATCGGTCAGGTAATTCCCTAGCTCGGTAATGTGTCTATCGTGATGGAATCAGGACACCTTCTATCAGATGGCGACAACTTTAAGTGGACCTAAAAGGCAGTACTTTCACAGATCTGGTGAAAGGTTCTCTATCTGTTCGCCTATCTACGGAGATTCCTCTCCATCCAAATGTGGTATATATATGCGTTGAAGGCAAGTCTACCTGCTACATAACAACAGCTTTAACTTTTGAAGGCTCTGGTGGCCCATTTCCACTCTCTTACAAAATATCGAGCTTCTCTATGCTTGTGACAACATCTTGGATCCCCAAATTTTGCCAGAGAAGGGGCATGCAAAGAACAAGTGAGAGATGTCCTCTGGAGTGTTTCAGCATAGGCAACAAGAAATAGGGGCAATGTTCCTCTGTTGGAGGAATGATTGAGTCAGCAGTGAAAAGATGAGGGCTCTCCAACCAAAGAAAATGTGAGGTGGGGCCAAGGAACCGTCTGACCTCAGGATCTCACCATATCCCAAACGGAAGTTGGGGAAGCCACACCTGAGGAGGATGAAGTCTAGATGAGAAGGTTGCTGCTTCCTTTGCGTCTTCTATCGATGCCCGGGAGGGCACTCCAAAACAACTGCAATATTTGGGAAAGAGGAGGCCTGAGTTCTCCACCTCCCATCGTGAATGATGACTGGAATCTGATTCCTTCTCCATATGTGTTGATCAGCACGCCGTGGGGATGCCAATAGTCTAACCGTAGAATAGTGGAGGAGCCATAATCAATTTTTGACTTGATAATCTTGTACACTCGAGACCTGTGTTTAAGGATAGTCTTCTATAATCAGGGGGAATGGTCAACAAGGAGCCATTTTTTAGGTGTCAAGCACACACTCAATCCACCACAAATACTTGTCCTTTTTAAAGCTAGTCTCCAAATCATCTTCACGATGCTTGTCAAATTGATCTCTCTATCTCTTTCTCAATCCCAGATCACCCTTTTCCTTTGGAAGGCATAATTTAGCCTAGCTTAAAGTGTGGAGAAATTTGTTGCAGCCATTCGCTTTCCATAGAAAAGCACTCATCAAAGACTTGATCTTCTAGGTAATTAAAGTGGGAAGGCCAAACACTCATATCCAGTAGAAATAGGACCCTTGAAGAACTTAATGGATCAACTCTAGACATCCTGCAGGGATAGCAGTTTAGCTTTATGCCAACAAGGGTTTAGTACTCAGTAGTAGACGCCCTGTCAATAGGGGAACAGACCCAATTAACTTCTGAAAAACCCTCAACACGTCCATGTCCATGGTCAGAATAGAGTAGACCACGACCTGGAGCCTTCTTAAGATACAGTAAAATACGAATAAAAGCACCCCAAGAGGTGTCCAAGGAGAGGACATAAATTGACTTACAATACTAATTGGGAATGCCATATACATTGAGATAATTCAACTTCCCAACTAATCTATGATATCTCTCAGGATCCTTTAGAATATCACAATCATCAGTTGTAAGTTTTATGTTAGGATCCATTGGAGTCCCCACAGGCTTTGATCCTAACATCTTTGTTTTAGTGAGCAAATCCAGAACATAAATCTACTGAGAAAGAAAAATACCTTTCCTTGACTGAGCCACCTTAACTCCCAATAAATATTTCAAGCGAACCAGGTCTTTGGTATGAAACTATTGTTGTAAATGAGTCTTCAAACTCTCAATACTTATACGGTCATCTCCAATAATCACTGTGTCATCAACATAAACAATAAGGAAATCCTCCTTGTGCTACACTGACGTTAAACACCAAGTGATTGCTCTCACATAGGGACAAGCTAAAACTGAGAACAACCTCTGTGAAAAGACCAAACCATGCTCGATGGGACTGTTTTAACCCATAAACTGATTTCTTGAGCCTACACACCATACCTGATTTCCCTTGAGCAAAAAAACCAGGTGGTTGCTTCATATAAACCTCCTTACGAATATCATCATGTAAGAAAACATTCTTCACATTAAGCTGGTGCAATGGCCAGTGGTGGGAAGCAGCAAGAGAAAGCAAAATATAAATGGAGGCAAGCTTGGCAAAAGATGAAAAAGTGTCAAGATAATAAACGCCATAGATCGGAGCATAGCCTTTGGCGACCAGACAAGCCTTTTAACGTGCAAGAGAACCATCAGCGTTGACTTTGACAACATTGCCGACTGTGAGGACCAGGGATATCATTTGAAAATTCAGTTATCCTCATTTTTTAATTTGAATTTGCATGTAGTTAAAGTTATCTACCCTCATTACACTCAAACTGGGATTTGGAAAGTTCTCACCTTCAGATCCCATCCACTCACGCCAGTGGAGGGTAAGAAGACTGGAGTCGCCACCTAGATAAGGTCTAAAACCTAAAATGATGTCCCTCAATAGAGGGACTCTAATGACTCGCGCAAATGGAATGGCTGACTTGTCTCACCAAAGGCGGTTAAGCGTCAAATTACGAGTTGGGAAGGTGTTAAGCACCCAACTCGCTCGGTCATTGACCAGTCCCCCTAAATCCTATCATTTCCTAAAGTTTTATTTATACTTTGGGGCTATCTAACCTATGCTACACTACACAAAGGGGGATCCTAGATGAGTCTCTAGTTCTTACTAGGCTAATTAAATTATACTACATATTTGCAATTCTACAAGTAATGATGAAAATACAAAGATGAATATACAAGGAAATAAAATGAATGAGTAATTACACATAAAGAATGATGTACAAAAGAATAAATGGGAAATGAACGAATATACAAACAAATGAATGAAATGAATGAAAGAATAAAGGAACGATAAAACAACAAAGGTATGACTGAGGTTTGGAAACATCCCAAACCGCCTATGTACCCCTATGCGGCGGGAATCAGGCCAAACGTAGTTCGGGCGGGCGTGTACGTACCAAATGTATGCAAAGGTGATGCTCCCATAATCATGGAACACATCCGATGGTGAGAGATGTCCCCACATCAGTGGGACCCATTTCAGTGTAGAGGTATTCCCTTCCATAGGGAAATTCCCTCGCTGAGGTAATCTTATAATACATGGAACTTACCTCAATTTGACCGAGTGTGGAGCGAACAAACTCCCCCGCAGCCTACGTATCTCTCGAGACCTTTGTCTCTCCCGAATCAGGATTGACGAGCCATGGACACGCGTGGTCAATACTCAGGAAAGGCCAAACGCCTCAGCTCCCTACATACGGGGGTACACTAAATCTCACTCACATCCCACATTCGGGATACCAGGTGGGTCATCTGTCGGACCACTAATCCTATGCATACATCTACCCAATAACATTTTTTCATTAGTACATTTTTGATACAACTATTTCCCACACTCTTGGATCCAATCCTAGGGTTGGGTGGGCTTATTCTAAATGAGCCCACAATGGGTCAGATTCTTTGGAGTCCCCTAGCCAATCATATCGCGGGAAGTGTGCATCCTAATATACATTTATTCCAAAATGAGTGTTAAGAGTGAGGATACATCGCTTGGGGTGGGGATTATGCTTTGAAATGAGCAATATGATTCAAATAAACATCTAATTATCCTAAGCATGGAAGAAGACTAGGTAAATATATTAAGAGATATCCATATAGACAAGGAACATCAAACATGACAATGGGTTCACATGCCTGCACAAATATGATGTCAACAAACATAAGCAATTTTAAGGAAGCACACATTGAAGCATAGCAGACAAAGGTTTCTAACATTATGAACCAAACTCAGGTTAGACCCACTCATGTCGAATCAACTTAAGCTAACCTAAGCCTAGACCAACCTAAACCGACTTGGGTTAAACCAACTTGGTTTGGACCTAACCTAAATCAAACCCAAGCCACCCTAAACTCAGACTCAACTGACCTTATCTAAACAAAAATCCAAAAAATTCAACTCAACCTGAACCAAATAAATTCCAAATCAAACCGACCCAAACTTATATGTAGACCTAATCCAATCTAAACTTAATGAAGCAACAAAATAAACCAAATTTCAGCATGTCAAAGTTTTGAGGATAATAAAAGGATTTGAAACAGAAATCTGATTTGACAATAAAGAAAAGTCATAACTTGACCCAACCCAATTTAATTTTTGAACATGCACTAACCCCACCGATCTGAAACCTGATTAAACAAAACCCTGAGCAACTAACCTGAATTAGCCTAATCTAAACCAAACCCGAAAGCCCAAACTCAAACAACAGAAGATAAGAGAAACTATCAAAAGATTAAAAGAAACTCAATATAAGAAATCATGACAGCCTCAAATGGGAACACGTAGGAAACATAATGATGACTAATTGAATCCACAAAGAAATTTGCATTAGTCAAAAAGTGAGATCTGAAGCAATACCTGAGATGTTAAGTGGGAGGCATGAAAGAGTGGCCAAATACGAAAGTGATTGGAATAGCAACTTGACGGAGAAGACGATTTATCCAAAGGTATTTTGAGGACCAAATGCTAAAAACGATTGCTAAGACCGATTGAAGAGAGACAGCATCACCGGATCAATTGAGGGAGAAGAATAAAAAATCTGAAACCTAGGTGGCAAATTGTTTTCTCCCCATCTCTGATTTTTCTTGTCCCTCTCCACTTCCCCTTCTCTCCTCCCTTTCTTTCATTTCTCCCACCCTCGGTTTATGTATTAGCATGGTGAGGTGGCTGGTGCAAGGTGTCGTGTTTGGAGTTGGTGGGATTGAGTGGCTCAAGGACTGAAGTGGATGAGTTGTTGATCGGTTAGGTGTAGGGAAGGTCGGCGGACAGCAGGTTGGTAGGAGGTGGGATGTGTTGTCAAATGGAGCAGGTATTCGAGGGAGAGAATGTAGGTAGTCGGTTAGGAGATGGAGATGTCGATGGGAGATGGATCAGACGGATTTTAGGGAGGTAAGGCGGCTGGGTAGTTAATGGGCATGGGAGAGGAGGTGGAGGTGGCAGCACCTCCATTTCCTCTCCATGATCTCTTGTCTCCCTCTTCCCCCTCTCTTTCTCTTTACGTGTCTCCCTCTCTCTCTCTCTCTCTCTCTCTCTTTGGGTTCCTCTCTCTTGCTCTTCTTTATATATATATAAAGTTCAAGCACATGGGTTGAACCGGTTTGGTCTGAGCTGGTCTGGGTTGGGCCAGGCAAAAATAGGGTGTTGACACCGATTTGCCTGTAGGTAACGGCAGAAGATCCCGTGTATGATTTTCCTCCATGGCCAGTTTTTCCTCTTCCATACCTGTCCTCCAGCCAGGACTAGATAGTGCCTCTTCAACAAACATAGAAAACGGGTGACACATAACATTGGATAAACAAGAATGAAAGGAAGGAGATAAACCTGAATAAGAAACAAAGTTCGAAAGAGGATGTTAGGTATAACTCCGAACATACTTACGAAGAGCAATATGAACATCAAGGTTAGATGATGGACTACTTAACTCAGGAGATGGGTCAAGATCATTAGACGGAGAAGATGCGGCAGGGGTGAGAGAGGCCGGGGGCATAGGATCTATTAGAGGACGATGAGTGTAAATATGCTGGTTGGCTGGTGGAGGAGGTGCGTATGACGTATGCGCGTGGGAACCTGCAAAACATAATGTTAGACAATATATGTAGGAAGACCATCATCTAACTCAGACACAACAAAGGACTCATTTGGATACGTGGTGGACTCAAACAAAGAAACATTAGAGGTGGCAAAATATTTACGCAATTCTAGGGAAAAACAACGATAATCCTTTTGAGTACGGGAATAACCAAAGAAAATACACTTGAGAGCCTTGGGGTCTAACTTAGAGAGACCAGGACAATGATCACGAATAAAACACACCCAAAGACATGGAGAGGTAGCACAAATAAATTGTTAGAAGGAAACAACGAGTGAGGAATCCCTCCATCTAAGATAGAAGAAGGCTTGCGATTAATGAGATAGCATGCAGTTAAAACATCATTAGCCCAAAAAGGTTTGACCACCTTCATTTCTAAGAAGAGATACCTAGTAACTTTCATTAAATGATAATTCTTCCGTTCCGCAACATCGCTCTATTGAGGGGTGTCAGGACAGGAAGATTGATGAACCATACCCTATGCAACCATAAACCTAGAAAACTGGTAAGAGCAATATCCCTTGGCATTGTCACTGTGGTAAGCACATATGGATGTTTGGAACTGAGTTTAAATTTCAGTAACAAATGCACAAAAGATAAAAAACAATTCAGAATTTGTTTTCATGAAAATAAATCCAATTAACTCTAGAAAAATCATCAACAAAGGTAACAAAATACTTAAATTCCAACTTAGACGTAACAGGACATAGACCCCATACATTAGAATGGACTAAAGAGAATGAGTGCGTAGACTGCTTATTGATTCGAGGGGAATAACACAAGATGGAGCTTCCCAAACTGACATAACTCACATTCTAAACTAGTCAAAGAACTAAAACGGGAATCAAGTTTCTTTAAACTCTGTAAGGATGGATGACCTAACCGACAATGAATCTGATGGAGAGGCAGTACACTCGAACTGGCAACGTGTAGAGAAGTTGATGGAGAATCCTTAAGTAGATACAACCCTCCTTTCTCATGGCCCCTATTAATTGTCTTCTTCGTTGTATGGTCCTGAAAAACACATAAATCAGGATAAAAGGTTATGGAATAATTGTTAGCAGTGGTAAAGCTTGCTAACCGACAAAAGGTGAATAGGCAAATTTGGTAAATGAAGAACATAAGATAATGACAAAGATGGAGTGGAATGAACAGTCCTAGTACCATTGAATTTGATCGAATAGCCATTAGCCAAAGTGACACTGGAGGTGGAGACGCAAAAAGAGGAAAATATACCTGAGACGCTGGAGATGTGATCGGAAGCACTTAAATCAATGATCCAGGGACGAAGGAATAAAAGACATGCAGTGACATGGCCTGTCTGGACAAAAGTAGCAATGGAAGACAATGAAGGTTGTGACATTTGAAACAAGATAAAGTGGGCATACTCATCATCAGTCATCTTAGCCATGTTTCCCTCATATGGTACAGGTGAGCTAGCAAGATCAGGACTGGTAGAGGAATGGACAAACTGCTGTTGAGGAGGTTTGCCCATGAAGTTTCTAATAAAAACATTGGATATGCCCAGGCTTACCACAATGATGGCACATACGGAGATTGCCCGAACTGTTTGAAGAGGCTGGAGACCTTAGAGGTTGGCCTTTGCCATCATCACCACTAGTACTACGACCATGGGTACTACCATGACTACTACCATGACCAACCTTGTTAGAGACAAGGGCTGAACTATTCACAAGAGCATTGTCACGAGAACTGTAGTGAGAAACTTGTAACACACGAGAAAAGGTGTCTGCTAGCGAAGCCACCTTGTCACTGTTAAGAATCTGAGAGCGAACATAATCATACTCAGGGCCAAGGCCTCCTAGAAAACCCGTAACTGCCAGTTGTTCCCACTGGTTCCATATTTTCTTCATATCAACACTATAAGAAGTAAAGCATTAAGCTCCTTATACATCAGTCAAAGTATTGAATAATGGGACGACCCTTCCGATCCATCCTATAAAATTCTTGTGACAGCTCATAAATGCGAGATAGATTGTCATGACCAGAATATAAATTATTTATATACTCCCATAGCTCCTTTACAGTGTCAATGTGGGTAACCAGGTTATCAACCTAAATGTCCATAGAATTCAGCAACTGTCCCAAAATCTGAGCATCAACTCTTAGTGTCTGGTAAGTGACTCTGTTGTGCCCGACCAGTCAAATCCATTTTAATAATTTTCTTCCATTGCTGGAAATTTTGAATTCCTTCAAGTTTCTTCTCTATGATCCGACTGGAGGAGCAAGATACTTCCGTCACCATATTCTTGGTTTCAGCCACTAAACCAAGTAATTAAAAGGCAAAGAGCCAAACAATAGCAAATCAACAATATCGGTTTTAATAAAATCGACTCAAACAGCGACCGGCAAGCAACCAGCAATTTGATTAATAAAAGTGATCCAAATCAGCAACCAAAAATATCGATTTTTAATAAAGTCGATCGAAACAAAGAGTGATCTGCAACCAGAAAACAGAAAGTTAAACAGAAAATATCATTATTGAATTAGCAGCAGTTGGAAAACAGTTCCATAAAACCATTAAAAGTCGAGGCAATACTCAGCACCATTATCAAACCAGATACTATCACATAGAATGAGATCGCGGGAAACCAGAAACCTTGTATCACATAGAACCAGATCAAATAGGAGCAGAAAATATAATAGCACATAGATTAGAAAATGATCCTTCCCCCATCATCAATCGTTCTTCATATTGGTATCGAAAACAGGGGTTGAACACGCCCCCTCTTGCTTATAGATTCAACTTTTGAATTGGATAAGGAACAATCAAATTAAGTGAGAACTTGGAAGTAGTATTGACTATTGAACAAGATCTGATGAATGTAACAGTGCCTGACCTTGCTCTGAATTCTGGTACTACGTAAATTATAGAGAGAAAGAAGACAGATGAGAGGGAGAAGAGAAGGAGAGACTACTGTAACTTTGGGAGTCTCAACCAATGTGTTGAGATCTCCCTATTGCATTCAATATAAAGGGAATAAGCCTAGAGTAATTGAGACCTTTTATTTATATTAAAAACCAATTTTTATTAAAAAATAATTGAAAACTGGATTTACAGCTATAAATTAGATATAATTCTTTGCTGTCAACTCATGGTGGTAAAAGCATGATAAATAAATATTTTGATGTTCGGTAGTAGTCAATATTAGGTCTACTTTTTCAGAATGCTTAATAGTTTTGTTGCTGTGTTACTAGATTTCTTAACATTTACTTTTGGCAGGGTTTTGCAGGGGCAGCTTCCAGATATCTGGGGCTTAGAAGTATGATGATGCTACTTGGACCAATGTATAGGATCTTCCACTCAATTGTTGCTTTTATGAATTATGATGCAACTTTGTCTATGAAAATCAAATTATTTTAGTTACTGCTGTTGCTCGTTGATTATTTTTGTGAGTGAAGTGATGTATACTTCCATGCTCAATTGGTCATAAAAACATGAGTTGAGTGATTGATGGACATTAAATAAATTTTATTAATTTTAAATCAAGATTCTTGTGATTGAAAATAATTTATTATTTTCTTTGGCTCAAGTTTTTTTGGTTGACACTGCATTTTAATCCTTCAATCTTATTGACAGCTTTTTTTTTTGGATGAATACTGACAGAACATTCAAATGCTGATTTGGAAATTTTTTTTTTTTTTTTTTTTTTTTTGCTGCTCTCTTTTTTGTAGGTTGGTTGGCACTGTGCCGACAGAACTTTGTGGTTTCAGGGTTACCCCTGGTTTTTGTTGCCTGGCCTTAGGCCCTTTTGTCCTATTGGGTGGCATTTGTACTCCCTGAGTTATTATATTTTGTCTCGGTTTTACCTTATTTCCTGATTTTCACTTATTTTGGTGAATGCTTTATTTTCTTCTAGTATTCTTTTCTTTTAATTTTCTAAAGTTCATTTTTCATCAAATATGCCCAAATTTTTTCCTTGGTGTGTGCAGGCTGTGGGGAACCTTACTAGCAGACGTTGTTATTCAAATGCTTGGAACTGATTATGCTAGAATTCTGCGTGCAATTTATGCATTTGCGCAGGTAACTTGTTCATGAGAGGACCTATTTGCCTTACTTGCAGTCATATGTATGGACTTCTTGTCCGGATTTTGTGGCTAGAGATGTGGTCTGGGATGTTTCCCAAAGACCAAGATATAGGTTCTCATAGTTTTTGTACCATGGATGGCCTCTGCTAATGGCGTTGCCGAAGGTGGAGGTATACATCTGTAAAGGGTTATTATGTACTTTTCTTTTTCTTTTTTCTAATAAAATCAGCTTTTAGCAAAAAAAAAAAAAAAATTGCCTACGGAAGAGGTGTTCTGTAGGTGCCTTTGGACCTTTGGTTGGTGGATGTTTATCTCAGATCATGAACCCAAGCCAATAAGTGTCCTTGGGTCCATCCATTCAGATTTATGGTTCTTATGTTTTGGCTATGGTTTGTATAGGTGGTCTTAGGTCTATATTCAAGAATGGTAATGGGTCTGGAAAAATGGGACCTGAGCCCATCTGACTTTTTCAGTATTATTGATATTCACATATAAGAATACAACAACAACAATAATAACAATGAAGTCTTATCCCAATTAAATAGGGTGGGCTATATGGATTCTTGTCCTCCAATCAGCTCTGTTCGATGTCATACTTGAAACAAGGGCTAAGCTGCATGCCTTTCCTCTACCACTTTCCCTAGAGTCATCTAAGGTTTGCCCTTACCTCTTTTAAATCCTTCAATCTAAATCAAATCACTCCTCTGTTGGAAGCATCAAAAGACCTCCGTTGAACATGGTCATACCATCTCAAACGACTTTCTCGTAGTATATCATGTATCGATGCTACTCCCAAATCAGCTCTAATTGGATCATTTCTAGTTTTATCACACATTTATCTCAACATCCTCATCTCAGATACATTAAGTTTATTTATATGATGCTTTTTAACTGTCTAACATTCTGCATCATACATCATAGCTGGTTGAATAACTATCCTATACAAATTACTTTAAGTTTTAAAGGAATATGCTAATCACACAATACTCCAGACGCACCTCTCTACTTTATCCATCCAATTTTAATTTTCTGTGAAACATTATCTTCGATATCACTTTCTTTATTTATTATTGAACTTAGATATCTAAAATAATTACTTTGAAGTATCTCCCTCTCATCAATTTTCATCACTTCATTATCTATCATTGTGTTACTAAAGTTACACACCATATACTCCGTCTTCGTTCTATTTATCTTAAAACCTTTTGATTCCAATGTTGATCTCCATAACTCCAACTTGGCATTAATCCCAGCTTTTGTTTCATTTACCAAAACATTGTCATTAGCAAAAGCATGCACCCAAGAACTTCATCTTGAATGTCTCGGGTTAAATCATCCATAATGTGGGTAAACAGATAAGGGTTTAAAACTGATCCTTGATGTAACCCAATTGTAATTAGGAATGCACTACCTTGACCCCCCATGGCCCATGGTTCTTATACTAGTCACCACATTATAATACATACCCTTGACTATGTCCACATATTTGCTTGAAACACTTCTCTTCTATAGTACTAGTTGAATTAACTCTTTAGGGACTCTGTCACAAGCTTTTTTTGGGTGAATAAAGACTATATGGAGGTCCTTTTTGCCTTCTCTAAATCTTTCCATGAGTCTCCTAATCAAGTAAATAACTTTTATCATGGATCTACCTAGCATGCAACCAAACTGGTTTTCCATAATAGTAGTTCTTTGTCTTATGCACGTTTCAGTTACTCTCCCATAATTTCATAGGATGATTCATTAGTTTTGCCTCTATAGTTATCGCAACTCTGAATATCACATTTATTTTTATAAATCGGAACTACAATGCTTATCCTTAATTTATTTGGTATTTTCTTTGTGCATATAATCTTCTTGAACAGCTCAATTAGTCAAGATACTCTATATATTCACGGGCTCTTCCAAACTTCTATTAGGACCTTATTTGGGCTTGGTGCTTTGCCTACATTCATCCTCCTTAAAGCTTCTTTTACTTCCGTTACCATAATTTTGCATATATATTTATGACCTGTGGTGTCTTGGTAGGTAATGTAGCATTCTGGAACACTTTTACTCGAAGTGTTTTTGTTTAGTAGGCTGTTGAAATAATCATTCTATCTCTTTTAAATGTCTTCATCCTTTACTAGATCTCTATCATTTGCACTTATAATACATATTATATGGTTTAAATCGTTACTTTTCCTATCCCTCATCTTGGTTATTTTATAGATAGTTTTTTCTCCTTCCTTTTGAGCAATTGTTATGAAGATTTTCATATTTCTTCATTTTTAATTTTTTTTACAATCTTTTTGGTTTTATTTCTGATAAGTTTATATCTTTTTAGATCCTCTATATCCTAGTCTTTTGACATTTCTTAAAACTATGTTTCTTAGCTTTAATGACTGCTTGAACCTCAACATCCCACCACCAAGATTCTCTAGGGTTTGATGTTTTCGTTTCGATACACCTAGGACATCTTTAGCAACTTTCTTAATACAAGCAGTTATTTCGTTCCACATTGTAGTAGTGTCTCTTTCAAAGTCACACTGTCCTTGTTTGATCACATTACCAGTAAAGGCTTTCATGGTATTTTCTTTTAAGCCCCACCACCTTATCCTAGGGTTAAAAACCTGGCCTTTCTTATGATTCAATGTAATGAGACACATATCCATGACCAGTAATCTATGTTTAGTGGTTAGGCTCTGTCCTGTTATAACCTTACAATCCTTATATAACAACTTATCTGATCTTCTAGTTAGAAAGAAATATATTTAAAAGTAACTAGATGTTTTTTTTTTTTTTTTTCAAAGTATGTGTTTACAATAGATAAATCATAAGCTGTATCAAAATCTAAAATTGAAGTCTCTTTCTCGTTCCTCACTCCATAACCATATCTTCCATATATACCTTCATAATTTCTACGATCTCCCCCTACATGTCCATTCAAATCACCCCTTATTATATTTTCTTCTTATCTAAAACATTGCACTAATCCATCCATGTGTTCCCAAAAGTGTAACTTACTACTCGAATCCAATCCGACTTGGGGTGCGTAAGCACTGATTATATTGACAATCTCTTTCTCCATCACCAACTTGATTACTTTCATTCTATCATCGTATCTTTTAACATCCACCACATCATTCTTTAAATATTTATCCACTATTATGCCCACTCCGTTGCTATTATTTTATCCCCCGTATATCAAAGTTTAAAGATATAATTTCTTAGCTTTTTTATCCTTCCATTTAGTCTCTTGAATGCAAGCTATGTGAATCCTTTTTCTCCTCATAACATCTGTCAATTCGAAACTCTTATCCGTTAAAAATCTTATGCTCCAAGATGCTAATCTAGTCCTACGCTTATGGACTAGCTTTGTTTATCCTTATTCCTCCACAGTGCGAGAATCCTTGTCTATTTATCACCGCATCCGGATGCCGATGCGGCTGCTCTTGGCCATTTTTCGCTACACCAAGGATCAGGTGTAATGCGTCGTTTATGGAGAACGCCTTAGCATTATGCTGAATATCTTTTGTTTGTAAATCCACGTTAAATGTTTGGCTAGGTTTTTTTGGGTGCTGGCTACTGACCTGATGCATCAAGCCTCCTCCTTTATCCGGGCTTGAGACCAGCAGCATAACACTAGCGGAGTTTCACATACAAGAATAGTGAATGGAAAATTTTACCAAGTGTGGCTCCTTGATGTAGCCCGGTAGTTAGTTGGGTCTAGAAAGATAGTTGGGTCTTGACTAATTGGGATTGCTGATGCTATATATTCTTTCCGATAGAGACTAATACATCTTTGCTGTTTGTACAGATCCGCATCATTCGCACTTATAGGTAAAACTGATGGTGACTAATCAGTTTAATACCTTAGAAAGGTTGCACTACTTTATTTTTTAAACAGATGATTGGCAACTCCTACTGGTTCTTATTCTGCATTGCGAACAAAGGTATTTTTTTTTCTCCTGTACTTTGTTTATTGATCAGCTAGCTTCATGGAATTCATTCTGCATCTCTTAATGTTGCACTAATTTGGCAGTACAACTTAAGGATATGCTAAATTTGATTTTAGAATTGGCGAACAGAAACTTACAGCAAATGCCCATGGTTGAGTCAGGTGACTGGGCCATATCTTTAATACTCCATGGACCAATTTGGCCTATGGCATGTTGAACTAATCTTTTGGTCTCGTATATTGGGTTTAATCGTTATATAGTCTGATATTGTTAAAACCCTCATGTCTTTGGGGTCAAGTGTGAATGGTCCTGCGACTCCTGCTGGCCAGAACTTCTAGCAAGCTTGTTCTTGGGTAGTTCTACATTGCTGTTGGGCCGGCTTATATCAGCTGAAGATGTTCAGTTACAATAGGTGGATTATTGGGAGTAACTTCATGAATTTTTAATTTTTACTTTCTGTTGTGTAGGTCTTTTGAGTGGCTTTGTACAGTTTAGTAGGCTTTTTCTGAGTTGTTTTTTTTCCTATTAAGGAAGGTTGGATTCTTTCCATTTTGATCCTAATTTTTTTACTTGTAAAGAAAAGGAATGAAGAATAAATGCATGCGATGGATCTTTTATCCCTGTTCAAGTTGAAACTTTAAATAAACACAATTCTGTTTCAATAATGTCTTTTATCACATTATTTATGGCCTGTACTGGCCTGCTATATAGATATGAGTGTTTATCTTGTACTCCAATTAACAACCAACTTTATTTCTTTATTAGTTCCAACTTGGATCTGCAATCTAGAAGCATGTTCATTGAAGGATTTTAATATCTAAAGAATATCTTCTTCAGATGCATTAATATCCTCCTTGGCTTTGTTCTGTAGTTGAACATATGTAGTTTCCATTTCTTTTTAATGAAATTTTGTGTTCTGTTACAATTAATAGTTCCATAGAGTTATCTTTGATCACAACAAGTTCTTTTCTTTTGCAGGCTTTGCTAGCTAACAAAGTGAATGATGTCAGTCGATTTATGGCTAAACTTGCATTCAATTGGCTAGATGAAACCTCCAAGAATATTTGTACTATATTGAGGATATTTATGTGAATGTAAATATGAAATCAGATAAGCTTGTCAATGGCAATTTTGTAAGGTATGCATGCATATCAGAGGATATGTCTCTACCTCAGCTGGTCGGATTACTGGAACGTATTGTTTACGGGTTATGAGGGCAGGGCTTGGCGCAACGGTAAGTTTGCTCCATTGTGACTAGGTGATCATGGGTTCGAATATGGAAACAGTCTCTACGAAGCGGGGTTAAAACTGCTTGCATTAACCCCTCCCTAGACCCCGCAATGGTGGGAGTCCTGTGCACTAGTTATGCCCTTTTGTTGTTTGCATGTTAATGTAGACACTACACGGGTTGAGGAAATTGTTGATTTGTAATCATGGTTCAACGTATCAATATTGGATCGGTCTGGTCGATTCGTATCTGTTTTGGACATGACCGTTCCCGTTCTGATTCGATCCCCATTTTAATATTATTAAACAAGGTATCAGTCATGTATCAGTTTCCTATTGAATTTGTACACCGATCTAGATCGATTTTGGGCTTGGTTGATACTGTCTTTCATACCTGGATTTAGAACCTTGGTTGTAACCATTTCATTGTTTGCCCCATGCACTTTTGTTTTGTTGTAAACTTTTCAATACTTTCATATCCATGTACTTTTCAAAGCCTTTCTTTGCATTGTACGTGCAAAATTCAACTTTTTCGGAAAATTTTCATTTTCCAACCCTTTGTGCAAACAAACGGAGCCATATGGAATTTGAATTGAGATAGACTGATCAAGGCTCTAAATCTAGTATTGGCAATGTTCAAAACTGATCCAGATCAGATCAATGTATGGATCCAATGGGAAACTGACACTTGATTGATACCATATATAATTACATTAAAACAGGATCAGATCGGGGATTGGTAGGTTCAAAATTGATACGAATTAATTGATCCGGTATCGATAACTTGAACCTTAGACCGACAATGGGCTTCACCTTGTGTATTATAGATGATAGATGATAGATCACTATATAGGGTTCGCACTCATTGCAACTTGAAGTCACTTGGTTCTGATGTTACTTTTGCTGAGGTAAAATTGAAATCCTACTGTAGCTAAGCTATTGTTTGCATGATTTTAGGTGTCAGTATTGTATGAGATGATTCACATCATCGATGATTCACATCATCATTGGTCGTGTTCGATATGGTATTGTTTTGTTGGGTGGCTATGGGGATCGATCGATACCCAGTCAATTAACAAAAATGTATCTCATGTCTACATATGACTGATACTCGTATCCGACACCAATACCAATACCTGTTTGGTGTTGTGAACTAAATCCATGATTATTTGTTGACATTCATACCTTCAAATTATTCCAATTCCTTGTACCAGTTCTGCCTCTGTTTATTAAACAATCAATTTAACTTAAGTCAGCCTCATACTAACTAATTGGATTTAGCTGAATGGATCCTGTTTGATAGTCACCCTTATTTAAAGACAGCTAATGGCAACTCAAGACTTCTTGTTTTTTCTCAGAAGACTCATACCAAGGTCATCTTTGGCCTTTCTCTTGCTATTTTTGTACTTTTAAAAGATTCCAAATAAATCTTATCACTCTTAATAGCTGTATTTGTTGGTCTTGGCTGCACATGGATGAACTTTCTTAATGAATGTTTTTTTTTGTCTAATCATTTTTTTTAATGTAACCATCTTATAATTATGGACCAAATTTCTTCACCCTCCTCTTCACCCAACAATCTTTTGTGGTTGGATAAGATTTCGTACAAGATTACAAGGATTATGGGAAAAAGATTGTCTCCTATTGGGTAGTTTCTTCAATTGTGGATCAATGGCTGGAGATCGATATACACGCCGAGTGAACTCCAGTAGTTGGATCACCACTGAAACCCAACAAATGCACTAGGATTACAACCCTTGATTTACCAAGTTTCTCTTTGCCATGTCATATTGCTTATTGCTAAGTTCCCTTGATTATTTTCATTTTTAAGCCTAGTTCTAAGTTTGGTGAGATTTTGGAAATTTCGTCCTCATTGAGATCTCGACAATCTTAGAAATTTCCAATTTTTCATGTTAAGAAAAGAGGCCCTCTTCAAGGTCCTTCGTGATGAGCTTCAAGGGAAGAAGAAAAAAATCTAAAAAGAAAGATGGAGTTGAAGAAGAGCTTGATCTGGAGGCTGAGTTATTTGCAGCTCTTATAGAACTCAGAACAGAGAGGAAAAAGAACAATAATTTGAATGATCAATATAATGATGCAACTGAGCTGATCAGTCAACTGAAAGTCACCACTGAAGAATCAAAGAAGATATCAAATGATCTGAATAGTGAGTTGTCCTCAAAATCAGATGAATGTGCAAAGCTTGAGGAAGAGATTCTGAGACTAGAATTTGAGCTTGCAAGCTCTGTGAGGGAGAACAGAAGTTACATGGAAGCAACAACATCATCTCCATCAGTAACTATCCTAAAATCAAAGGAGAAGGCAGTAACAGATCAAGAGGTTGAGGATGACTGCTCACAAATGGAAGAGGAGAATATTCTGGATGAGATTCTAAGCTACCAGAGGTCATCTCACATCAAGTCTGGACTTGGTTATGAGAAGCAGATGACAGAAAACTAAAGGTAAAGGGTCTGTTGAGAACCCCATTATGTTTGTCAAAGCAAAATAGATGAGGTCACATGTTGAGAAACAATCTGAGAACAGGACTGGCAGAGATGGCATCAGTACAGTTAACCAGCATAGGCAGAGGAAGCAAGACAAAAATCTCAGGCAAAGAGAGAGCTTTAGAGGTTACTGTTATGGTTGTGAAGGGTATGGACACAAAATTGCAGAATGTAGAAGACAAGTTAGACAACCAGTATTCACAAGCATAAACAGATTTACTCCTTTGGCAGAAGACAAGATAGAATGCTTCAGGTGTCAAAGATTTGGTCACATAGCCAGAAATTGTCAGACACTCTTTCCATCTCAAAGGCAACCAAGAGGGAATATTAGAAGAAATACTCCTAGAAGACCAGCTCAAAAAGAAGAAAGAGTTGTGAAAGAAAAGGCAAGAAAACCCATCACAGTGAAAGAAAAAGCAATGTGGGTTGAGAAGAGCAAGAATAAGGGCAACAAATCTCTCATTGTGTAGACAACTCTTAAGGCCAAAAGTAGACCGACACCATGGATCTTGGACAGTGGGTGCTCCACTCACATGACAGGGGATAGAGAAATTTTTTCAAGTCTGAATACTGAAGAAGGTGGATCAGTTAGATTTGGAAACAATGATGGTGCAAGGATCAAAGGAAAAGGAATTGTCAACATTTACAGTGCAGATTTAAAATCCTAGAAAGTTTTACTTGTCAATGGCCTCAAACACAATCTCTTGAGTGTGAGTCAAGTTTGTGATCAAGGCAATGAAATAACCTTCACCAAGGATGGTTTTGTGGTGAAAGATGTTGAAAAAGGGAAAGTTGTGGCACAAGGGACAAGAACACAGGGCAACCTGTATGTTCTTTCAGAAAACTGATAGTCTACTAGCTGTGTGCTTGGCCAAGTGTGTTGATGACAGAAAGGGCATTAGTGGCGGTGCATTCTTTTTGGGAAAGTTTTGTGGCCTAGCAAAGTAGGAGCAGAGTACATAGCAACAACAGTCAGTTGTGATCAAGTGGCAGATGTCTTCACAAAGACCTTCCCTAAGAACTCAGTTGAGAGACTCTCAAAGTCAAGTTACGAGTTGTGGCTCTTAGTACACTGGAGATGGCACAGAAGTAGGGGGAGTTGGTGTCTGCATAGCATCATTGTTCATCTATTGGATTGGAAAGATGCGGTGGGCACTCCTATAGGTGAGTCTATGCAGAGGGAGCATCGTTTTCCCCTTTGTACTTGTTGACAAAGGGGGAGAGAGTGCTTGATATCATGTGGAGATATCATGTAGGTTGCCAACAATTCCAAAGGGGGAGATTGTTGGAACCTTGGCTAAGTTGAGCTGTTGAGAGCAACTTTGTATGTGTTGTCATTGTTGGCAACCTTGGCAACCTCTAAACAGTTGGCAGAGTGATATGGAGGAGAGAGAAGTTCAGCAGGAAATGTATCCAGTCAGCAGACAGCGTGGACAGTCAGCATGCATGGTTGGACAGTCAGAAGCTTACTTGGAAGCCAGTTCCCAGTTCACAGTGCTTACAGCTCAGTGAAAGAAGACATATAAAGTAGAGATAAAAAGTAGAGAAAGAAAGAGGAGAGAGAGTGTCTGTGGGTCCCACTGAAGTCCCACTGACAGAAATGGTGCCTGGGTTGGTGCACTGACAGCAGCTGATGAGAAAGTCTAGCAGAAGAGAGAGAAAGAAGAGAGAGAAGAGGAGAGAGAAAGAAGAGAGAAGATGAGGAGAGAGAAAGAGGAGAGAGAATGGGTGGGGACCAAGTGGGTCCCACCTGGGGTGGCCAGGCCAGCATGGCAGCCAGCCCAAGCTAGCATGGCCGATGCCCGCGACACCAAGCCAGCAGCAAGCAGGCAAGCCAGCAGCATAGCCCAGCAATAATGCCTTGCATAGCATGCACAACCAGCCATGCCGTGTGCACGACACAACAGGCCATGCCCTGCCCAGCAGCATAGCCCAGCAGCCATGCCGCGCACAGCACAACCATCCCCTGCCCAGCAGTTAGCCGCGTGTGCGCCTCGCAAGACCACTGTGCAGCAGCTGGCTCCCGCAAGCTCACAAGACTCGTAGGGCCTAGTCATGCGCGCGGACCGCAAGCCTTCGCAAGGCATGATCGGCATGCGCATCAAGTGTTCAACGCAATGCCGCAGAGAAACTTCATCGCAAGACCTTACTGGAAAAAATAGGACTTACAGGGCATTACCACACTTTGTTCAGGGGTATTTTGGTCCAAGAAAAAGAAGACGATCTGAAATCGTCGCACTAGATTGAGCCACGCCATTCAGATGCTCATGCAATGGCTGAGATCAAGGCGGGCTATGGTGTTTCTCTTTGATCGCGTCAATATTCTTGCGCAAATCATGTGATTGGTTGAAGGCAGCTTAATATGGTAGTTCGCGTCGTGTAGAGCTGGGTCCTTGATTCCGTATGGCGCGCTCATCGGATGGCAGCAGAAAGATCCAGATCTGGCGGTCCGTATGATCTCCGATTCTTCCCTGATGGGATCTAACTGATCTGACGACCAGGGTCTAATCCCGTCTTTTTAGTGAGATCCAATGGCCATAAATCAATATTCTGTGATCCGCCAATCAGAATTCGACAGCGGATCTGACGTGTCAACGGCTACGGTGCGTCGCGGGTGCACAGATACTCTCCTAAAGATTCCATTTGGAATAATCTGATCGGCTGGACTTTGGATGGCCATATCTTGGTCGTCCGATGTCCGATTTGAGTGATTCAAATTGCTCCGAACTCATCTCTTCGAGTACCGTTCACCTGCAACAAAGAAAATCAGTTTTGGTGAGAGTGACTCTGGTTTTGTGAAGAAAGAAGGTTCTTGAGCTCATTTGGTATGTAGAATCCATCTCCACTCACCTCTCTCTGAGTTAAATGGCCATATAAAGTATGGGAGAGGTAGTGTGAGTATGTTGTGAGAGTTTGGTCAGGATGATGTTGTGTGAGAAGCGTTGGGAGAGTGCCGAAGTTCCATTTTGTAGAAGAAGCTTACCCACCACCATTGGAGAGCTTGGGAAGCCCATTTGGTGAGCACCACACATGCCATGATCACACTGGGAAGGTAATCACGCACACAAACCTTATGTTGTGAGACATATGATGTTGGGGAAGGGTTTGTAAACATTCAATATTAATATCATTGTAACCTGCCAAGTTGGGGCTTGACAGGATTGAGGGTAGTTGCCCAGAATTCCAAGTTGCAGCTTGGATTACATTGGTGGAATAGCACCTAGTTGTTGTAGCAGCAGAACACTATCAAAGTAGCGTATTGGGTATAATACGAAACCCTAGTTTAGGGTATTGCCCCGTGGAGTAGCCATCACAGTGTGTGATTGGTAAACCACGTTACATAGTGTGTCATGTGGATGTGCCTATTTCTGTTGTGCATGTGAAGTGCGTGGATTGCAGGTCTGGGTGTACACACTTGGTAGGCCAAGCCTCTGGTATGGATACCTGTAGGTGTGTGGCATGGTGTGGTACACGAAATGTGTAAATGAACATATATGTGAACTAGTCAGCTCATGGCAGCACAGTATAGACAGACAACTCAAGGCAGTATTGTTTAATCAGTCAGGACTGACCTCACATTGTTGAGAAGATTTTTAGTGGTCACTGATTCACCCCCCCTCTCAGTGTCAACCTGGGAATAACAACCACAACGAAGAGGGAACCAACGCCGTAGAGAGAATCAACTTAGAGCGAACCAATGCACACTGGAGTCAGGTTAGGGCTTGGGTGAGATTGAATATGAGAGAGAGACACACAATATACATAACATTACAAAGGTCAAATTAGTCATTCAACATATTTCTTTAATTTTTCAATTTTTAATAAGAAGGGTAAAATTATATTTCAACAATTCCATCAGTTAGTTGGATGTGGTTGAGGTTTTTGCAATCTTGTGGAGGTAGATGATGTTTCCAATCCTTAATGGTGTGTATATGAAAATTTTCTTTCTTTATTAGTTCCAATTAACTTGGGTTTGCATTCTGGAAGCTTGTTCATTGAAGGATTTTAATATCTTAAAGAGTATTTTATTCAGTGTTGTCGCCAGAATTCCCTCACCCTTAGTCTTCCATGTGGTCCGACTTGTAGACGAAATGAACAAGGCAAAAGGTGGGGTCAGACTTGCTGCCCCGTGACTTCTCCGATGCTAAAGTCAGAACTCTATGCCACAGACAATCAGGGTTAAGCCTGAGCTTTAGAGAATAAGCGGGGTAGGAAAATTATAGTGGATACCAGTCCAAGGCTAAGTAGAAAGGGTGTTAGAGCAAGTGGGGGATAAGCTCCTCAAAAATTGGCCTCCTTTGACTTCTGGTGGTTGGGGTATTTATACTAGCAATTATTGCTGACGTCATCTGGGGCCTTGGGGTGTAATTCCGCATTTACCCCTCTGAATATGGATAATGCTCTGCTTTTGTCCTTTTTCTCTTTGTTGACAAGTCTTCTTCTTGCTGTCCACATGTCGGCTGGTCATTTGAGGGGTGATCTTTTGACTTCAGTTGACTAGTCGCAGGTCACTTTACACGTGTCGTGCGTTCATTCGCAGGTCTATATTTACCCCTAACATTCAGATACAATACTATCCTCCTCGGCTTTGTTCTATAGTTGAACATATATAGTTTCCATTTCTTTTTAATGAAATATTGTGTTCTGTTACAATTTATAGTTCCATAGATTTGCACGTGTTTATTTTGGTTGCTGGTGACAGTTAGAAAGAAGTGTCAATTTTTTTTGGGTGGAGAAAGAAAATGAGTAATTTACAAAATAACATCAAGGTGGATCACCCTGGTGCATGATAGTTTAAAAAATCTGGCTACTCGGAGACATGATCTTTATGGAAAACCAAATCCCTAGCCTTCTTCGTAAATACAAAAGATCTGAAATTGGTCATAGATACATTAATGTCATACAAAATAGACAACATATGCAAAGGCCACTCCAGGGTGATCCACTTCTAAATATTTCAAATATCTCTAGATTCACTTTCAGAACTGAATAGAAGCTGGATTGTTAGTCTTGGTAATTCCACTTTAGAGGATATCCCAAGTAAGGGGGGGAGGGGGATTCCGAGTAACTTTATTCTCCAGGGGACTCTATTAGGATGAAAGCTACTTCGAGCGTAGCACCTCTAGTTTAGAGAGAAGAACAAAAAGATGTTAGGGATGACAGCGCAAGCAAGAGAAAAAGCGAAGAACAAACAAACACCTAATACAAGGATTTATTGTGATTTAGCACCCAATGACTACCTCCACCTCAGAAAATCAGAGAATATCTTTATTCACTAAGAAAACTCTACCTCTCTCTCCACCACATAGTGTTTTCACTTTTGCTCCCTTTTACCTGGAGTTTTTCTCATAGAGACAATATATAGGTTCCTAGAAACCCTAATCTCACACAATTACAAATTGACCCTTGTATATGTAATAAACCCAAACCTCAATTACAAATGCAACTCCAATAACTGTAGGGACCGGACAGAATACAAGACACAACTTAATAAATTTCCACCTTGGCTTGGATTTTGCAAGTCACCCTGAAGAAGAACTCGTGTTGATGTTGATTCTGCAAACTCCTCTATTGTCTCTGCTAAACCGCTACACCCAAACCAGTATAGCCCATACCCGGTTTGGATGTCCTGCACAGGTCACTGCTGCATGATATGATGTGACACCACCTCTCCCATTGCTGTAGCACCACCGGAGAGATTACTTCCATTCACATATTTTGAAGCGAAAGAAACTCGTTTCTTTCTAAATCTGCACTTGTTCACAACTTGAACTTCCTACAGTCTCTATCTTCTATCTATTTTCCTTACCTGAGTTCCAACAGAAGTATCATCTGTTTCAATACTCCTTGTAAGTTTGTATAGATTTCCAACCATCTGACCCTGCATCACAGTTTATGGCCCCTCTAGAGACCTTGAAAACTCCCCATTTTAATGAGTATATGTAGCCTCTCGAATCCAGTATTCCTAATGAAATCATATTCTTCCTTAGATTTGGCACATGTTTGACCCCAGTTACAGTTCATACAATCCATCAAACATGTGAATATGTATAGTCCTAATCTCAATAACCTTGCTTTCAGCATCATTTGCCATTCTAACCGTACCCTTATCACATGCATGATATGTTGTAAATTGTTCCTTAACTAAATACATGTGAAATGAACAAGCCGATTCTAAAATCGAATATGAAATATCCGTACATGATGAAGTAGTGAGATAGACATCTCCATCACTCCACCTTTCCATGATAGCAGCTGTAGATGATTTTTCTTCACTTTCATTGTCTTGCATTTCCTTTCTATCATCCTTATGTTTTGGACAATTTCTCTTTATATGCCCTTCATGCTCGCAATAATAATAAGTTATTTTACATTCCTGATACCACTTATTAGGGATACAAGCGTAAACAAGAGAAAAAGCGAAGAATAAGCAAACACACAAACACAATGATTTACCGTGGTTCAGCATCCAATGCAGAATGTCTGCCTCTACCCTAGAGAATCAGAGAATTTCTTTATTCACCAAGAAAACTCTATACCTCTCCATCTCACATAGTGTTTTCCTTTTTGCTCTCTTTTACTTAGGATTTTTTCTATAGAGACAATATATAAGCTCCCTAGAAACCCTAATCCCACAAAATTATAAATTAACCATTGTACATGTAATGGACCTAAACCCCAATTACAAATATAACTCCAATAACTGTGTGACCCCATAAAATACAAGACACAACCCCAGAAGAAAATTCAAATATTTGATTATTTATTCATTCCTCTTTTAGGTTCATATAGAATCCTACATGAGAATACATTCAAATCATGACATATCAATTCTGTTACAACCATTTTATTCTATTATACCCCTATGACTCTACGTATCCTTCTTATTATGCTTACATACGGTAAAGCTGTAAGACGTTTTTTGCATTATTGGCTTCTCTTTGTGGCCATGTTGTGATTGATCACCTCAGCTTCAGATGCTTATGCCCCCTCATTCACATCATTGCCATGTGGTGGTGAAAAAACCTTGTCCTCAATGTTCAGTTGTGGGTACAATTGTTGAAGCACTTAAGTGTCCACCCATGATGCTTCCTCTAGCACCAGTCTTTTCCATTGTATCAATGTTCATGGCATGCAACGGCCTTGCCTAAGAAGGCGTCGATAATTCAACACAGCTAAAGGAGTGGGTGATGGCGTATCATTCAATGCTTGTAGTGGTACTTGAGTAGCCGCAGTTGTTGGATCTCCCATGCATTTCCGTAACTGTGATATGTGAAAAACTGGATGAATATGAGGAGTAGTGGGCAAGTCCAACTTATATGCAAATGCGCCAATGCGAGTCAGCACCTGAAAAAGCTCAAAAAATCGACGCCCCAACTTCGGGTGATTCTGGTGTGCAACAGAGAGCTGGCAGTAGGGTTGTAGCTTAACATATAATCAATCTCCGACTTTGAATTGTTTATCAAATCACCGTTTATCAGCCTGCATTTTCATCCTACTTTGGGCCCGAATGAGGTTAACATGGCCATCATGACGTAGCAATTCTTGGTCGACTTCTTTCGTGGAGGATGACCTATGAACATAGCGGGCAAGGGTAGGAGGTGATCGGCCATACACAGCTTGAAATTGCGACATAGCTGCTGGAGTGTGGTATGAAGTGTTGTACAAATACTTGGCCCATGGTAAAATTAAACTACGCCCACTATTGTGGTGAATCAAGAACGAAGCTTCTGAGATACATCTCGAGGCAGCGATTCAAAACTTCGGATTAACCGTTGCTTTGGGGATGATACACCTTACTCATGGCCGATGTGGTTCCTTGTAACTGGAACAATTCTCTCCAAAACCTGCTAAGGAACAGTGGGTCGCAATCTTTCACAATCGACCTTGGGATCCCATGTAGGCGAATAACATTTGAAATAAATGCTTGTGCCACAGTAGTGCTTGTGTAAATGTGGTGGTAGTGGGCAAAAGTATGCATATTTAGTGAGTTTGTTGACCACTATTAGAATCGCTGATTTGCTTGTTGAAGGAGGTAAAACAGTGATGAAATCCATCGTAACGTCCTCCCACACTTGCTCAGGAATTGGTAGAAGTTGAAAGAGCCCAGTTGGGGATGCCGAGAGAGGCTTTACCTATTGGCAAATTGGACACTATGTGACAAAATTCTTCGCATATGTCCTCATGCCTTTCCAATATAAATTGGTAGCGATGCGCACATAAGTGCATAAAAATCCAGTGTGCCCTCCGTTTGGTGAGGAATGGTACTTATGCATCAAATTTGACACAAAGGAGAGGCTGCGGATATGACAAGTTGCAAGTTGTAATACAACGACCCATTGATAAACCCGTATGGTGCTGCTGTGATGGTGCTTACAACCAGTCCGTCCTTCAATTGTTTCAGGTCTTCATACACATCAATTTCTGCCTACAATTGGTCCAGCAACTCGACTATCGGACCAGTGAGTAAGAACATGGAAGGAGAATAAACCCGCGATAGAGAATTAGCCACGGTATTTTCCTTGCCTGGCCCGTGTAAGATGTCAAAGGAAACGTCATTAGTTTGGCTAACCATTGCTGCTGTTCCGGGGTCTGTATGACTTGCTCCTGTCAGCTCTTTTTAGATTCTTTTGATCAATATTTATAATGAATTTGTGGCCTAGAAGATACTGATGCCACTAGTGAACCGCCTCCATGATGGCGTACATGTTGCACATATACGTGGAAGTCGACTGCATGTGGGTTGAAAGTTTGCAGCTAAAGAAAACAATCGGGTGGCCTTCTTGAGTGAGGACAGCTCCAATATCGGTGCCCAATGCGTCCGCTTTCAGTGTAAATGATAATGCAAAGTTAGGTAGCCATAACACTATTGCCGAAGTCATAGCTGTTTGCAAGGCTTCAAATGCAACTTGGGCCAAGGTATTCCACGCAAAGGTCCCCTTGTGTAGCAAGTTTGAGGGGAGATGCAATATGTGTGTGACGGGCTATGAATCAACGAAAATAGCCTGTGAGGCCTATGAAACCACATAAGTCTCAAACCGTGAGTGGTATCTCGCACTGTGCTTGGTATAGGCCACCGTAGCACAACCTTTAACTTCGAAGGATCCATGGCAACACCTGATGTAGACACTATGTGTCCCAAGTAGTCGATTGAACTTTGGCCGAAAGCACACTTGGACAATTTGGCAAACAGCTGGTGCTCCTGTAACCTTTTAAGGACCTGCTATAGATGCTCCATATAGGTGTCCCATGTGGGGCTGTACACCAATAAATCATCGAAGAATATTAGTAAAAAAAGATGTAAGAATGGACGAAACACCTCATTCATTATGGCTTGACTTGTAGAGGGTGAGTTGGTGAGTCCAAATGGCATCAGACACTCAAAGTGGCCATCACGTGTCTAGTACGCTGTTTTGGGAACGTCCTTGGGGCAAATCCGAATTTGGTGGTAATCGGATCTTAAGTTCAATTTTGAAAAAGTATATGCACCATGTAGCTCATCCAAGAGCTCATCTACAGTCGGTCGGTATTGGGAAATGATCTCTCAGCGTCATGGCGTTCAATGCTCGGTAATCCACACAAAATTTCCAAGTGCCTTCCTTTTTCACCAATAGAACCAGGGAGGAGAAGGGGCTAGTCCTAGGTCGGATAATTGCTGAGCCAAGCATCTCAGTCGCCATACGCTCAATTTCCAATTTTTGGAAATGTGGGTACCGGTATGGTCGCACATTGACTGGATGGGTATCTAGCTGTAAGTGGATGACATGATCCTGAGGCCACGAGGGGGGCAGTTGCTTGGCCTCAACGAAGATCTCAGCAAATGAATCGAGCAAAGACTACCATCAGAGGCCATTTAACACTTTGTCGACGAAGAAGGTGCTTGGTCAGGGACGGCTCATTGATGGCTTATATCACTTTGTCCCGGAGAATTATCCACCAGCTTCAATTTTCTCAGTTCATCATACCACTTCTCAGCTCTGGCATTCGAGGTTTGGTCATCTGTCTTCACATACTTTTCATCTCTTTGTCTCAGGTATTTCCTCTGTTCACACCTCTCTGATATCTGTCCCTTAGCCAAGCAGACCCGTCTACCTTTTTCATCGAACAATAGTTAGTCTACTCATATTTACCAGCTTGTACACTGTGATATGGGGGCCTTTTTGTACCCCTAGTCTCAATGGCCATCGTTTCTTTCTGTGTCTTGTTGATGATTTTTCTAAAGCTACATGGGTTTTCCTCATGAAATTTAAATCTGAGGCTTTCATTTTTCTTATCTAGTTTTTTAACATGGTTAAGACTCAATTTTCATACAATGTACAGACTATCAGAACAGATAATGGAACTGAATTTTGGTCTTCTTCAATTCAATTTTTTTAAAATCTCATAGCACTCTATACCAATTTACCTGTGTTTACACTCCACAACAAAATGGTGTTGTGGAAGGTAAACACCGGCGTTTACTTCAAGTAAGCGCGTGCACTTCGTATTCAGTCTCAGGTTCCTTTACAGTTTTGGGGTGATTGCATTATGATAGCATGTTATCTTATCAATCGTCTTCCTAATCGTGTTCTTTCATCAAAATCACCTTATGAAATGTTATTCAATAGACCACCTCTATATTCTCATTTTAGGATTTTCGGCTGTCTATGTTATGCTAGAAATCCCTTACCATCTCATAAATTTTCTCCTCGTTCCTCCCCATGCATTTTCATTGGTTATCCCACTAATCATCATGCATACCGGGTTTATGACCTCACTAATAATTCTGTTTTCACAAGCCGGGATGTTTTGTTTCATGAAACAATTTTTCCATATAAAATTTCTTTACCACTTTCAACCCCTGCTTATGATGATAGTGATACCACTGTGCTCCCTCTTCCAGTTTTGACTCCTTCATCTCCATCCATACTTGCTGATTCCCTTCTCCCTAGTCCGACTCCTCATCCCCAATTCCTTCCCACTTCATCTCCCATAACTCCCATTCTTCCACCATCTCCTCCCATTCTTCCACCATCTCCTCCCACACCTTCCATACCTCGTCGTTCTAATCGTCCTCGCCAGTCCTCTACAATTCTTCAGGATTATATATGTACTTCTATCATGGATCCATTTCTTTCCATAACATCTTCTGGTACAGGTAATTCCTACCCTATACAAAATCAGATAAATTTATTTATTGATACATGCCCATCTTATTCTGCTTTGTTTACCTCTTTATGCACCCAACTTGAGCCCAAGAATTATACCCAGGCCCACAAAAGCCCACTGTGGTAGAAGGCCATGGAGGATGAGATGGCTGCCCTTGTTGATAATAATACATGGACTGTAGAACCTTTACCTGAAGGTAAACAGGCCATTGGCTGCAAATGGGTCTACAAAATTAAACGTAATGCTGATGGATCAATAGAACGGTATAAGGCGAGATTGGTTGCCAAAGGGTACACCCAGTTAGAAGGACTTGATTTCCATGAGACCTTTGCACCGGTAGCTAAGTTGGTAACTGTCCGTTGTCTTATAGCCATGACAGTTTCTAAAAAATGGATTTTATATCAACTAGTTGTCAAGAATGCTTTTCTCCATGGTGATCTCGAGGAGGAAGTATATGTGTCACCAGCCCCTGGGTATCTCCTTAATGGATCATTGATTGGGCCAAGCATGACGTGTCATCTACGTAAATCACAATATGGGCTTAAACAGGCCTCTAGGCAATGGTTCAAAAAATTTGCTGATGCGTTGCTCAAATTAGGCTTTACACAGTCACAGGCGGATCATTCTCCCTTTATGTATAATGCGGGCCCAATTTTCACAGTCATCTTAGTGTATGTCGATGACATTCTAATTACTGGTACTCAAGAAACCCATATTACATCCATTGAGGCTAAGTTGCAAACTTTTTTTTCATATAAAGGATCTGGGCCGGTTTTCCTATTTCCTACGTATTGAAGTGATCACCACTTTTGATGGGCTATTGTTAACATAGCAGAAGTACACTTTAGATATCCTCACTGATTCAGGCCTTTTAGCCTCTAAGCCCTGTTCTACACCAATGGAGCAACATTCCAAATTACTTCTTGATGAGGGCACACTTCTAACGGATCCAACAACTTATCGGCGTTTAGTGGGCCGCCTTATATACTTGACAGTTACCCGGCCCGATATATGTTATGTTGTTAACATCCTCAGTCAATTCATGTACTCATCACGTGATTTATATATGACTGCTGCAACATGGGTCCTTCATTATCTTAAAGGCACACCTGCTCTTGGTGTACATATGTCCAAACATTTTAAGCCCGTCATTGCTAGCCACTGTGACTCTAATTGGGCTAGCTGCCCTTTCACTAGAAGGCCCACAACTGGTTATGTTACCTTCTATGGTTCTAGTCCCCTATCGTGGCAAATAAAAAAACAAAATGTTGTGTCTCGCTCATCCGCTGAAGCAGAATACCTTGCGCTCGCTATAGTGACTTGTGAACTAACCTGGTTGAAGACTTTATTTACTGATTTGGGCCTTTCATATTCTCAACCGATGGATGTTTATTGTGATAGTCAAGCTACTTTACACATTGCTTCCAATCCTGTTTTTCACGAAAGGACAAAACACATTGAAATCGACTGTCATTTTGTTCGGGAAAAAATCCAACGGCAACTCATTCGGCCCAAACATATCACTACTCGACTTCAGTGTGCAGATCTATTTACCAAGGCTCTTGGCCATGGTCTTTTTGAATTTTTTGTTAGCAAGCTAGGCCTATGGGTTCCAGTTTTACCTCCGTCCGCTTGAGGGGGGAGTGTTAAGATATAGACACGTGTCTATATCTTAGTCGTTGGTTTATTTATGTTTTATCATTTGTTTTTTTTCATTTCATATATAAATGTAATTTCTTTCAGTAGACAATACAATTTGTACGAGATTTTTCCAGTCTATTCTAGAAGGCTCTGGTTTCTCCGGTTCTTGCTTCTCCTGTTTCATGGTGTTCAGTTAACAAATTCAAATATCTGGTTATCTATTCGTTTCCTTTCCTAGTTCATATATAATCCCGCATGGGAATACATTCAAATCATGACATATCAATTCTGTTACAACAGTTTTATTCTATTATCCCCCTATGTCTCCACGTATCCTTCCTCTCACGCATACACATAGTCTGTTAGAGTTGTAGGCCGTTTTTTGCATCATTGGCTTCTCCTTGTGGCCACGTTTTGATTAATCTCCTCAGCTTCAGATGCTTGTGCCCCCTCATTTACTGTTCCGTCGCTCCAGTCATCCATCGAATGAATTAGAGTGGCTGGTATGCATGCCGATGCAGCCTAGTCCATCTTCCGATAGATGACTATGTCCATCCCTTAATTTGTAGTTTATTCAAAGCTCATTAATTTGTAGTTGTTTCAAAGCTCAGCTGCCATTCTTACAACTTCCAGTTTTAATGACCCTTGCTGATACTTTAAATCCTAGAGCAGCATTTTTCTGGTCCCACTTTGCTTACATGTTGATCTCAAAGCTGAGACACTATCTCTGATTCATGCAGATCCCTCTCCACAATATCAAGTTCGCATGTGAATAGAATCCCTCAGCTTGGGACTTCAGAATCATCATTACACCACTATACACGCTAGAACTGGTCCCAACTCCAGTTCCCCCTGCAACCTGAAAGCGCCAACCATGCATGGTAACCACTCATACCACAAGACAGAGCTGGGTCCCGACAGGGTTCCCCCTGCAACTTAAAGCAACAACCGTGTACCGTAACTCGCTTGTGTCAAAAGTCAGCTCGATAGTAACGCTTTGACACGAGTTGTGTCAAATTTGTTTCTCGACAAATTTCAGCTGGACTGTAGACCCTTTACTAAGTCAACCATTGCAGCAACGAAAAGATTCTACGAAGTTATTAATTTTGTGTGTCAGATTTGTTTCACAACAAATGTCACTCCCACGGTAAATCCTCATCTTTATATTTATGGCGATTAACCACTGCAACGAAAATATCTTATGATATGTGTGTCAAATTTGTATCCGGATAACTGTAAAGTACCCTCACCTTTATATTTTTGTCCATGACCAAACGTCCAATGAGGTTATTAATCAACGTGTATTGGATACAAATAATATCTGAGAACACACCACATCGGTCTCCTACAATGATTGAATTGGGATGTATTTGTCTTCGTGTTGTAATTGTTGACAAAATGGATAAAGTGGGCCATGTTTGATAAGAAAAAGTGTCTATGGGCCCTATAGGCAAGGTGGCAGTGACACAGGCGATATGACAGTGATACAGGTGATGTGGCTATGTTACAGGCGGTGTGACAGTGTTTATGATGGTATGCCATTTTTAGAAGAGAGAAAAATCAAGAGAGAGAAAGAGGAGAGAGAAAATTGATGATGGGACCCACCATGCTGAGGTGGTCTGCCACCATGGTTGCCAACCCCGCAGCCAAGGCCAGCAGGGCCATGCCGCATGCCACAGCCAAGGCCAGCAGCGAGCCAACCCCCACGACCATGGCCACCATGGCGCGAGGGCCAAGCCAAGCACGGCCCGCCAAGAAGAAGCGGCGACAAGCGGCATGCATGCCCGGGCACCGCAAGCCGCAAGCCGTAGCAAGGCATGCCGCAAGCCATGGCCGCCACGCATGCTGGCTCGCATGGCATGACCCGCGCGGAAGCCCATGGCCTTCCCCCAACAAGCCACAATGCCCCCCATGTGTTTGGTTGATTTTCAGGAGAGAGAAAACCTCTCTGGAAATCAAACCCTGTAGACTTTTAACACTTTTAAAACCGGTTAAAGAGGCCATTTTCTATAATGACAGGGGCAGTTTCGGCAAGTAACAAAGGGTTAGATACAAGATGGCCAAAATAAAGCCACGAGGCTCAGATCCGCATCTGACGGCTCAAGAAAGTGCTGGATCGAGTGTTTCCTAACGGTTGCGTCACGATTCTTGCGCGCGCACTCTGATTGGCTTGGCACAAGATAAAAAGATGTTCCGCATTTCATGGCGATGGCTCTTTGATCCTGTGTGTTGCGCAGTTGGTGTGGCGGCGCACCTGATTCCAATCCAAGGGAACATATTGATCCCGATGACATCTGACGGGACTTGAGCAAATCCGAAGGCCTGTAGTAGATCCCGCGTTTTCTCACAGATCCAACGGCTGATTATTGAAGATGTTGTGTCCGCCAATCACGGATCGACAGCGGCTCTGACTCTGTCAGCGTAGGCGGCGATATGATGTAGCGCTAGTACACGATTAGCTTCAAGATGATTCCAATTATTATAATCTGGTTGGCCGATCTTGTTTTGGTCATATCTTGGCCATCCGATTTCCAAATCGGATGGTTTAAGTTGCTACGAGCTTAGTTTTGAAAATTTTATCTCTTGGGGACGAGTTGGAGGTCGTGGGGTGTGTTGAAAAATCGAAAAACAGGGTTTGAGAGAAGGAAGAAGGGGTTCTTGGGGTTTTGCTTGGTTTTTAATTTGGGTGTGAGCAAACAATCACTGATTATCTCCATTTGTGCTCATGATGGTGCATTGATGTGGTTTTTGGAGGTTGGTAGAGCTTCTTTGAATACGATAAGTGATTGTTGGACTATTGGAAGGAGAGATGATGTATGAGCAAGAAGTTGCTTGAAGTGCTTAGTTCTTCCAACATTAATGACTGTGAGAGGTTCCATTGAACTTGTAGAGACACTACATATGTCTTCAAATGTCGGAAAGCCTTGGTTGTAATATTTTCTCAACTCCCTTGTTATTTATTGATTCAATGCCATGTATGCTAGAGTAGGTTGAGATATTTGAATGCCTATTTAGTATGGGAGTCTATTGTATGCTAGCTTAGGCAAAAAAATATTGAATGCTTTACTAGTTTGGGTTTTATTGTAGGGTATCACTATAAACCTCAAAATCTACCATTTTGAATTGTGTTCAGTGGGTGCTGGACACTGGCTGGTATAGCCTGAACCTTGGCATTGTTTGCCCTCTCAGTTTTATGCTAGGAAAACACAAGGTGAATATATCCTTGTCCTGTAAAGGACTAAAAATTGAGTATTGAGTAAATACAGAGCCCATTGGGCATTACTCCGTGGATTAGCCATCACACACTGTGGTGGTGAACCACGTAACCCTTCTGTGTTGTGAAATGCTTTATTTCTATATTTTGTGAAGTACATGGAATAAATTGCAGGATGGGTGTGCAAATCTGGTAGACCTGGCCACTGAGTGGTAGCGAGGTAGATTTGCATACGCTTGTATGAGTGTGATAGTCTTGTTCATCATCAACGCTGGGCAGTAAGGAAAAGTTAGAAAAAAAGATTTCACACTGATTCACCCCCCCTCTCAGTGTCATCCAAGGTCCATCAGGATGTGCCATGCTCAAAACCCCCCGAGCAAGTAAGCAGGAGCAGATTTTTTTTTTTCCAACACAAAAGGCGCTGACCTAACTAACCTATTGGAATGCAGCAAGGCACCAACCACATGGGCCAGTAAGGGAGTGCCACGCCTGCTTGTGTAAGACCCTTAATGCTTTTGGGGGGCAAAGTTGGTCTTTTCCCTTGTAGTGTACCAACAAGGCTTTGGCCACCTTCACTGACTATTATAAATAGATTTTTCATTGTAAAAATTCACCAGGTTCAATTACTATACATTTATTGCTTTCTATTGCACATGTTTTACTAACTCAATTCGGACTTTCTAGATTATTGAGCCGACCTCACTAGTTGTTATTCGGAATCCTGATTCAAGTATCAGAGTGATTTCTGGGCCTAGAACTCAACCTCCTCTGCTCATCCACGTCTCTTGTAAGTAGACCTCACCTCGAAGGATTGTGATTATAGATTCTAACAGCAACAAAGTGTCAAATTTGTGTCACAACTCTCCTTTTCTCCCTTGGAGTTGTTACAATCATCCATCACCACCATGCTCACACAATTAACAATATTGTCAGATTATTTTATGGTGATGGTATGGAGGAAAATATAGAATTGATGGATTATAGTAGATTAGGCACTGTTTAAGGTATTTCAGTAATAATTTAATTTTAAGAAAACTTAAATGAATTACTTATTAGATAAATTGAAACCTATTTTAGAAATGTGATGGTATTTTTGATTAAAAAAATGCCAATATAGGATTGGGAGTGAACCCCATTGAAGGAAGTGATCTTTTGAAATCACAGCTGTTACCCTATAAAAATCCAACTCCAATAGGCTTTGTTTGGTTCCAAAGAAAATTAAAGAAAAGAAAAATGAAATTTTTAAACTTAAAAAGAAAACTTTTATAGTTGTAACACCACGACTTTGTTTAGTTGCAATGGAAATTGAAGGGAAGGGAAGTGAATTTTTTTATAGTTTAAATAAAAATTTTTATAATGATTACAGCTAATGCTATGCTATCACATTACTATAAAACTACTTCCAAATTATTCCACATTTAATTATCAACTCATACTTCACTTTACATCCAAATTCCTCCCATTTGAATGAAAAAAATAAATTTTACATCTTATAAGTATCATTACTAAATATATTAAAAAAAATAAATTAAATTTTACATCTTATACAATCAGACTGTGTTATAACTACAAAAATTTCAATTTAAAATATAAAAATTTCGTTTTTCTTCCCTTCAATTTTCCTTACAACCAAACAAAGCCAACATGATTGTATAAGATGTAAAATGTATTTTATTTTCCTTAACATATTTAGTAATAATAATAATACTTATAAGAAGTAAAATTTATTTTACTTTCCTTAACCAACTGTTGTTTATCAAGATCCCTATTTGTCACTCTGGTGAATTCCAAACCGGTGGTAGCTTGATCTTAGAGATCTCACCGTCCCACAGTTCCTCAATTGACTTGTAAGAAGGCCCTTCTGGTGTTACAAATGCTTCTCCTGATTCTCCCTTACATTCTGGGATTTGATTAATCTGATCAAGTTCTTCATTACTAAGTTTCCAGTCGAAGATTTCGAGGTTTTCTTTCATCCTTTCCTTGTTGAAGCTTTTCACAATTGGAATCCCTCCTACTTGATATATCCACCTCAGTGCAATCTGTAAACAGAGGATCAAAAAAAAAAAAAAAAAAAAAAAAACAGATCTAAGGAAAACCCTTTACTACATATTATTATTATGTTTTAAGATTGTTTTAGAGTATTTAATACCTGTGCAATGCTCTTCCCCTTTGCCATGGCAATATCTTTGAGTATTGGACTCTTCATGACTGCAAAGGAACCCCAAAAAGCTCCATTGGCTCCCAAAGGAGAACATGCAGCCACTTTAATCCCATTCTCATTACAGAAGTCCCTCAGCTTTCTTTGCCTCCATGCAGCATTCAATTCTACCTGATTCAATTTCAACTTTATCATCATCATCACATCATTATCATCAACAAATGATTTCAGGCCAAAATCATGATGGGTATCAGTTACATACCTGATTCACTGCAGGAGGGATAGTGGCATGGGCTAGAAGTTGGGAGAGCTTCTTGCTAGAGAAGTTGCTGACTCCAATTGACTTTGTTAAACCCAGTCTAGAGCACTCTTCCATGGCTTCCCATGTCTCTGTGATATCAAATGGAAGTAAGTCTTCTTTGGTGAAAGAGATACTAGTTCCTGGTTTCATCCTCACAGGCCAATGTATCAGATAGAGATCTACATAGTCCAGCCCAAGTTTTCTATCACAACATGAAACAAATTCCTCATAAATATATGCAAAATACATAGATTAGGGAAATCTCATGCATTTATATTGTAATTGAAATATCAGTAAGGGACACTAACTTGAGTGTTTCCTTGAGTGCTGGAAGAACAAGATCATAGTGTGCATCAGAGCACCAGAGTTTAGAAGTAACAAAAACTTCATCACGGTTCTTGATCAGGCCTTGATGGAGGGCTTGAGCTATGGCTTGGCCTAAGGGTGCTTCTGTGATGTAGACAGAAGCAGTGTCGAAATGCCGGTAACCGACCTCGATGGCATCCATGAAAGCTGAAATGAGTTGGTCTGGTGAGGGTAGTGGCATGGTTGCTGTTCCTAAGCCTATCACTGGCATGCTGTGTCCAGAGTTCAGAACACTCACTGGGATTTCCCTTCCCATGTTTGGTAATTGGTTTCACAGTTTCAGTATTTTGGGAGGTTCTTTTCAGATAACAGCACAACTTGGATAGATTAAGATGATATACCAAAGGATATATAGCATCTAACTCCCTTTGATTATGGGATTTAAGGGATACGTGGCCTTCAGATTGACTTTCTGTCCAACCCCCGTTTTTTCTTGTGGGATTGGATTACATGGAAGATTCTAGTATTAAGATTGAGATAGTGACTGAGCCAAGATAAGCCTGCATATTCGTTGGGATACCTCTCGTGATTCAGCAGTGAGTCAGTGAGTCCGTGTAATAGTTCTAGAAGATGAACAGGTGTTACTAAATCAGGATTCTCTGTTGGATCTGTTATGTATTATGTCCTCGGTACTCGTTTACACTTTAGAGTTTGCGCAATTGAATCAGGATTCTTTGTTAGATTGTTATGTATTATGTCCTCGGTACTCGTTTACACTTTAGAGTTTGCGCAATTGAACAGGTGTTACTAAATCAGGATTCTCTGTTGGATCTGTTATGTATTATGTCCTCGGTACTCGTTTACACTTTAGAGTTTGCGCGATTTTGCTAGCATCTTCTAGCACTCTTTTTGAATTCTGAAAAAAAAAGAAAAAAAAAAAGCACCTCAATCTCAATTGCAGTTTCAGGCTCAGATTTGATCAATATTTATATGACGACATAAGTGGGGAGGAAAGTCTCTTTATGATTTGATTTAGCTTGGGATGAGATATGACACATCGCAGATCCACATGGATTCCACTGCCTTCTATCCAATGCTTGCTATATATGGCTGAAATGATCACTCCATCGGCGGCCAATGGAATTTAATCGATGATAGATTAATGTGTATAAAAGTCATCCGTCAGTCAATGGTCTACACGTGATGCATGAATCTCTCTAGGAATAATTCTGTATTTACCATATATGCAGTGGCAGATATTTATTATATCATAAAGAATATAACCGACAAAGGTTTGGATGGATCCCACACCATCCCTATAAATAGGTTCATCTACTAATTAAAAGTTACATCTTACTATCATATTTTTACATCACCTTTTATTCATTCATTTTCTATTGTTCAGTCCTATTTTTACTATTAATTGTTCGGATCTGATTTCAGCATCAGAGTATACCCTGAACTCTAAATCCAACCACTTTTGTGTTGGTTGTTTTTGCCCTTTACACTGTAAGTCCCACGTCGAAAGGTTAACTCGAATTCCTACAACAACAAATATAGGATGGGATTGATCAAAACAGCTATCCGAATTACAAAAAAATTGCTTTCACTAGTGCACTTGAATTTCCCCTTTTCCATAATTTTTTTTTGATAGTTATTGTAAATAAAATAGAAGAAATGCAATAAGAAATAACTCTTTCGAACAATGAGATGTGTCCAAGAATCACTTTGAAGTATAGAAACTCGAAAAGATCTAAGATAACTTACAATCCACAAACATATGCTTTCCACTTGCATCAAGCACATCTCGAGCTGAAACTGCTGACAAAAAGCTAGCTGCAAACTTCAGCTCTCAGAGGAATATGTTTGAAGGCTGAAAGGCCTGGACCTCATATCCTTCTTCTCACACTTACACATAGTAAAGTTGTAGGACGTTTTCTGCATTGCTGGCTTCTCCTTGTGGTCATGTTGTGATTAATCTCCTCAACTTCAGATGCTTGTGCCCCCTCATTCACATCAGACCCCAACGGAGAAAGTTTTTGGGATAGGGCTCGTCTAATATCGTTCAATCGCTCCAATCATCCATCGAACGAATTTGAATAGTCAGTACATATGCTGATGCAGCCCAATCCATCTCCCGATAGTTGACTATGCCCACCCCATAATTTGTAGTTCTTGTTTCAAAGCTCAGCTGCCATTTCTAGGACTTCCAGTTTTAATGACCCTTGATGCTGATACTTTAAATCCTTGAGCAGCATTTTTCTGGTCCCACTTTTCTTTCATGTTGATCTCAAAGTTGAGACACTATCTTCTACCAAAAAAAAGAAGAAAGAAGTGGAGACACTATCTTGTTGGCCATGTGTTGTCATTGTTGGTAACTTGATTGAGGTAGCAGAATAGTTGTGCTTACAATTAGAGAAATGAGGAGAGAGGGTGTCAGTGTAAGAGAGAGAGTGTCTGTGCAAGTGGCAGTGATAAAGAAGCCTTAGGCGTGTTCTAGAGTGTTATACAGAGTGTGGGTTCGAATGATGTGGTTTGTTTGATGAGCGAGAAAATATAAAGAGAAAAAGAAGAGAGAGAAACTCTAGAGAGAGAATGGTGATAGAAAGAGGAGAGAGAAAATGGAGAGAGAATGCATCCCACTGATTACGTGGCAATTATAGTTGATGTGGTGATGTGGCAATTATAGAAAGAAGAGAGAAAAGCTGAAGAGAGAGAGAAAGAAGAGAGAGAAAATATGTGGGTGGGACCCACGGGTGAGGTGGCCAAGTCACATGGCTAGCACAGCAGCAATGCCGCAGCCGAAGCTAGCCAAGCCTCCATGCCACCAGTGTCATGCCATAGCCTCACTAGGCAACATAGCAGCAGGCCATGGCACCTTGTAGCAAGGTAGCAAGGCCACCCAGCCGTGCAGCTGCCATGGGCAGCCATAGCAAGCTGCAGGCCTCAAAGCCCCGCAAGCAACAAGGCCAGTGAGGCCCGCAACCTCTACTGCTCGTAGCTACAGCAAGCATGCAAGCTCGCAAGCCCACAACCACGCGCATGCCTTTAAGCCCGCATGAATGCATGCTCGGAAAATGTTTGACAAAAGGCCAGGAGAGAGAAAATTTGGTTTTTTTAAACAAAAATTATAGAGGCCTTTTTTCTGAGGTCTAAGGGACATTTTCGATAAATCAAAGAGTAAAAGAAGCCATATCAACGGCTTAGTTTGAATTTCATCAGGAAAATGCCGATATGACGGCCAATGAAAGTGTGGGCTATTGTGTGTCTCGCCCGACTCACCTTGATGCTCCAGAGAATGACATGGCTGGCTGGGCACAACTTATAATAGTGGATGCGTCGCTTTGAGTTCTAGCCATGATTTGGTGTACTGTGTATAAAGTGCGGCGGCGCAGTAGATCCCAATCTTACGGCCATCGCTAAATCCAAAATTGCATGACGCTATTTGATCAGATCTGATGACCAAAAACTAATTGCGCATTTTCTTTGCAAATCCAACGGCCATATTGGAAGATTCCGTCTGCCGCCTATGGAAACTCGACAGCAAGCCTGCTGTGTCAGCGGCGGTTTGACTTGGTGGTTCGTAGGCATACTGATATGATTCAAAAGATGTTATTTTGAATAAGCTCAGTAGCCGATCTTGTTTTGAGCATATTTTGGCATCCGATATTCAAATCGGATGGTTCAAGTTGCTATGAACTCCATTTCGGATGTCCTATCTAATGAGAATAAAAAAACAGAGGTTTGTGAGCGAAAAATTAAAAGAAAGGGGGGAGAACAGAAGAGCAAGGGTTTTTGGTGTGTTTCTTGTGTGGGTGTGCATTCGACCACCCACCAACCTCATTCTTGTTAGAAAATGGAGTATTAAAGTGTTCTGTGAGGTTGGTGGAGCTTCATTGACTATTAATGGTGATTGGTTGTTTGTGAGATGGTGAGAAGAGTAAAAATTCAAAAGAAGTGCTTACAAGTGAGAGGAAGGTGGTTTCTAGGGTTTTTGGGCTTTGAATCACCAACCAACCTCTCCATTGCTCATTAATAGAGTGTTGAATGCTTATGATAAGTTGGTAGAGCCATTACTGTACATTAATGGTGATTGTGGATTGTGAGAAGGAGAATGGAAGCTTGTGAGTGAAGATGTGCTTGGTGAATTGAGTTCTACCAACATTAAAAGCTATTGAAGGTTCTTGAGAGAGGTGTGGTGTGTGAAAGGAAAGAGAGTAGACAAGAGGGGTTTTGCCTTATCTATCCACTTGAAGATGTATTTCGATTAGTGAAGCAAGTTGAAGATTCCAGTGGGTTTCAAAGGATACCAGCCTGCACAAAGTTGTTCTAGAGACTACTCAGAATACCAAGAAATACACACAAGGGTTGTAAGCCTTCTAACCTTATATATGTGTTTTGCATTGTTTAATTCTTGTACTCACATATGCTAGTGTAGGTAATGAATGATGAATGCCTAGCTAGTGGGTATAAAATTATAGGGCATTATTATAAGCCCAAAACTAATACTATTTGCTTCTCGTGGGTGCAGGTTAAGTGTGGTGTGTGCAGTATGTGCTAAACACTGGTACTTGATACCTAAATTCTTGGCACATGTGTGCCCTCCTGATATTATGCTGGGTAAATTGGGTGTATATACTCCCTGCTGTGTAGTCAGCTAAAATAAGCGTATTGAGTATATACGGAGCCCATAGGGCATTACTCCATGGACTAGCCATCACACACTGTGTTAGTAAACCACGTATATCTCTATGTTGTAGATACTGTGTAATTGTTTATATTATGTATATTATGAAGTGTGTGGAATGGTCTGCAGGATGGGTGTGCACAACATGGTAGACCTGGTCATTCTGTGGTGGCGAGGTAGTAATGCATACGACTGTGTGTATAGTAGTGCTTTAGTAAGTGTGTGATTGTGGTCAGTGAGTAAGTATCAACTCAAGGCAGCATTTGTCTTCAAAAGATTATTTAAAAGATTTTTTTGAAGACACTGATGCATCTCCCCTCTCAGTGTCAACCTGTGATCAACATATCTCTGATTCAAGCAGGTCGAGCTCCACAATATCAAGTTCGCATGTGAATAGAATCCCTTAGCCTGGACTACCAGAATCATCATTATACCACTAAACATGCTAGAGCTGGTCCCACCCAAGTTCCCCCAGATGTAACCACTCATACCACAATACAGGATGGAGCTGGTCCAGGCCGGATTCCCCCTGCAACTTAAAGCGACAACCATGTATTGTAACTCCTCACGTTTCTATTGTATAAAAGGTAGCTCGATAGTTTACCAAAAAAAGAAAAAAAGGTCAGCTTGATGTATAAAAATCCTCTCCCGCCGGAGTTTGGGCAAGAGAGTTGGCGGCCCGAATGGATGGCCGCCACCTGGCTCTCGGGTGGATCCTAGGCCTCCATCTGAGCTGACACCCCTGTCGGCTCAGCTTGTCGGCTAGGGTGTTGGCTCGGATGGAGCGCTCGGATCCACCCGAGAGCCAGTGACGACCATCCATCTGGGCCGCCAACTCTCCTGCCCAAACTCAGGCGGGAGAGGATGTGGATCCCCAACTCGATAGTAACCCTTGACCTTTGTTGTCTCAAATATGTTTCACAACAAATGTCAGCTGGACTGTAGCCCCTTACCTTTATATTTCTGTACTTCCTCATCAGCCACCCTAGCAACGAAAATATCCTATGAAGTTAGTATAGAAATCGTCTCCCGCCTGAGTTTGGGCTAGAGACTTGGTAGCCCGGATGGATGGCCGCCACATGGCTCTCGGCTGGATCCGAGCCCTCCATCCAAGCCGACACCCGAGCCCACAAGCTGAGCCGACAGGGGTGTCGGCTCGGATGGAAGGCTCGGATCCACCCGAGACCAGTTGGCGGCCATCCATCCGGGCCGCCAAGTCTCCCGCCCAAACTCAAGCGGGAAAGGATGTGGATCCATGAAGTTATTAATTTTGTGTGTCAGATTTGTTTCACAACAAATGTCACTCCCACGGTAACCCCTCACCTTTATGTTTATGTCTTACATATGTGTGTCAAATTTGTATCCAAAAAAATGTAGAGTACCCTCACCTTTGTATTTTTGTCCTTATCCAAATGTCCAATGTGGTTATTAATCATGTATGTCGGATGCAAGTGCCGACCAATGAGAATATGCCACATCGGTCTTTAACAATGATCTGAATTGGAATGTGCCCCCGGCGGCGGCAACGGTAAGTGGGAGCAGATTTTTTTTTTTTGGACACAAAAAGCACTGATCTGACCAACCTAATGGAATGCAGTAAGGCACCAACCGCGTGGACCAACAAGGGAGTGCCACGTTGGCTTGTGTAAGACCCTTAATGCTCTTGGGGGGCAAAGTTGGTTTTTTGGTTTGTAGCTTACCAAGAAGGCTTCGGCCACCTTCTATTTAAGTCAAGGGTAAATCCGACATAGGCCACTTCACCGACTACTATAAATAGATTTTTCACTATTCAAGTTCACCAGGTTCAATACTGCACATTTATTGCTTTCTATTGCTCCCGTTTTGCTAACTTAGTTTAGACTTTCTAGAGTATTGAGCCGACCTCACTACTTACTAATCGAAATCCTAACTCAAGTATTAGAGTGGTTCTTGGGTCTAGAATTCAACCTCCTCTGCTCATCCACTTGTCTCTTGTTGATAGACCTCACCTCGGAGGATTGTGATTGTAGATTCTAACAGCAACAATGTGTGTCAAATTTGTGTCACAGGTCTCCTTTTCTCCCTTGGAGTTGTTATAATCATCCATCACCTCCATGCTCATACAATTAACAATATTGTCTGATTATTTTATGGTGATGGTATGAAAGAAAATATAGAATTGATGGATTACAGTAGATTAGGCACTGTTTAAGGTACTTTAGTAATACATATCTTTATTTTACATAATTTAATTTTACGAAAACTTAAAGGAATTAATTATTAGATAAATCAAAACTTATTTTTGAATTATGATAGTTTTTTTTTATTAAAATAAAGCCAATATAGGATTGAGAGGGAACCCCATTGAAGGAAGTAATCTTTCGAAGTCACAATTGATACCCTATAAAAATCCAACCCTAGCAGGCTTTGTTTGGTTATAGGAAGAATTGAAGGGAGAGGAAGTGAAATTTTTAAACTTAAAAGGAAAACTTTTATAGTTGTAACATAACATGATTGTATAAGATGTAAAATATATTTTACTTTCCTTAACATATTTAGAAATGATACTTATAAGATGTAAAATTTATTTTATTTTTTCTTACAAAAAAAAAAAAAAATTTACTATTCAAATGGGAGGGATTTGGATGTAATGTGAAGCATAAGTTAATAACTAAATGTGGAAATCATCATCACATCATTATCATCAACAAATGATTTTAGGCCGAAATCATGATGGGTATCAGTTACATACCTGATTCACTACAGGAGGGATAGTGGCATGGGCTAGAAGTTGGGAGATCTTCTTGCTAGAAAAGTTGCTGACTCCAATTGACTTTGCTAAACCCAGCCTAGAGCACTCTTCCATGGCTTCCCATATCTCTCTGATATCAAATGGAAGTATGTCTTCTTTCTTGAAATTTATACTAGTTCCTGGTTTCATCCTCACAGGCCAATGTATCAGATAGAGATCCACATAGTCCAGCCCAAGTTTCCTATCACAATATGAAGCAAATTCCTAATAAGTATATGCAAAATACATAGATTAGGGACATGTCATGTGATGCATGTCGAGCGCAACCAAAAATAAATTATTCTACCTACACTGAATAGTAATGATAAGTAAAGGTCGATCCATAGAGACTAGTTAATCAAATTGCCTACTTACCTAGAAAAATGGGGGTTTCCTTTTGGAATTTAATTGACAACAAAATTTAGTAACAAAAATTCAATGGAAGATGATGTCGATTCAAGGAAATTTACTCACGGGTGTAAATTGATCACTGACCTCATATATATATTATTCTCTATTCAAATATTTAACCAAGGATTATCAAAAAGCCAGACAATCCTTACCTTCCCTAATTTCATTAATTTAAGTCTAGCACACAAATTAATTCTTATCAATAAACCAATTGGTATTAAGCAATCCTCATGAATTTACTGATAGCATTACACTCTCGGAGGGAGCTAAAGATGAACAACAATCTAACAAGCGTCAGATTATTTAATTCATTCTATGTTTTCTTTAAGCAAATAACAAAAACTTGGATCATAATTGTTCTGCTCAATTGCTACTTTTCCTGAACACCATAACAATTACGGATTATGGATTCAAGTTTACAATAAACCACATAACTCAATCAATTAATAAGCCTCTTAATAAATTAAATCATGCAACCATTAACTTGAAAAACCAAGAAACACAGATATTTGAATAAAAAAAAATTAAAATTAAGAACAGAGTCTCACAATTTTACTAACCGGATTGAATTTCTCTTGAATTGACTAAAGAACTTAGCTAGACATGATAGAAAAGAAAGACAAAAGAAATAAAACTATTTTTTCAATAATTCTTGGATGATTTATTACATAACCTTTACATTGCTTAAATTGCCAGAGTAGAGAAGACTAAAACTGATATGTCTAGAATTGACAACCTTATTACATGGAAATAAAGATTAAATAAAATCCTCTTGCCTATTTTAGATAGAAAATCATTCCATTATTAACCAAATGACACCCCTAAACCTGCTAATCTTTGTAATATTCTATATAAATATATATTCTCTTCAAGATTTATGACAATCAATCAAATCATTCAAATAGTAAACCTTCTATGTGTGGTAATCTTGCTTCTCTGGTTTGAATTCAAATCAGCTTTCCAGATCAGATTTTTGGATCACATTTGATTTCTAGAATTCTTTCCATATATTAAAAATCTGCATGAAATTCAGAAAGTCATTATTGAAAATATCAAAATTTTTTTATTTTAAACATAAATTATCAATATTTTCCACCAATGTCTTATATATAAGGAATCATCACAAATGAGTACCATAAGACATATAATATGTTAAATAGACTAAATACAAGAGAAATAAATATATAAAATTATGAATCCATCATCATGCATTTATAATGTAATTGAAATATCAGTAAGGGACACTAACTTGAGTGTTTCCTTGAGTGCTAGAAGCACAAGATCATGTTGTGCATCAGAGCACCAGAATTTTGATGTAACAAAAACTTCATCACGGTTCTTGATCAGGCCTTGATGGTGATAGTGAAGAGATTTGAGTGGACTACGGTCCCGTGGTTTTTACTCCTCACATTGGGGAGGTTTTCCACGTAAAAATTCCTTGTATTATGCATGTAGATTTTATTGTGCTTGAAATATTGTTATTCTCTATTTGATTATTTCCTATTAGGTTCACTCAAGAGTGGAAAGAGTTTATCACTCCCTTTCCTATCAAGTGGTATCAGAGCTTGGTTGTTATTTGAAGTTTTTCTTGGGTTGAACAATGAAAACTAATACAAGTAGAATGGTTCAAATTATCATGTTTGAAAAGAAAAAATGGAAATCTCCTTTATGTAAAATATTATTATCTACCCATGTTTGCTAGTGAGAAACCTGAAAATAAGACTGATGATGAATGGAATATTTTTATCGACAAGTGTGTGGGTACATTAGACAGTGGGTAGATGATAATGTGTTGAACCATATAAGTGGAGAGACACATGCACGCACTCTTTGAACCAAGCTTGAGCAATTGTATGCTAGGAAGACAGGAAATAATAAATTATTTTTTATTAAATAAATGATGGCCTTAAGGTATCAAGATGGAACTCCGATGACAGATCACTTGAATTCATTTCAGGGAATCATCAATCGGTTGTCCTAGATGGGTATCAAGTTTGATGAAGAGATACAAAGATTATGGCTTCTTGGTACTTTGCCGGACTCATGGGAGACGTTTAGAACGTCATTATCAAACTCAACTTCAAATGGTGTAATCTCAATGGATTTGGCTAAGAGTAGTGTTTTAAATGAAGAGATGAGAAGAAAGTCACAAGGTTCCTCTTCACAATCAGATGCTTTGGTCACCGAAAACAGGAGGAGGAGTAAGAGCCGTGGTTCGAAGAATAGAGACAAAAGCAGAGGCAAATCCAATAAATTTGTAAATGTTGAGTATCATTATTATGGTCTAAAGGGCCACACCAAGAAGTATTGTCGAAAGCTGAAAAGAAATAATAAAAAGGAAAAAGGTAAAGAAAAGAAGAAGGATGATGAAAGTGATGATGAACGAGTTGCCACCACATCTGAGGAATTTTTTACTGTCTATGATAGTGATGTAGTCAATCTTACAAGCCATGAGACAAGTTGGGTGATTGATAGCGATGCTTCTATTCATGCTACATCTCAAAGAGACTACTTTACATCTTACATGCCAGGTGACTTTGGTGTTGTAAGGATGTGCAATGATGGCTTAGCCAAAGTTGTTGGCATTGGAGATGTTTGTTTGAAAACCTATATTGGCACAAATTTAATTCTTAAGGATGTGAAACATATTCCTGACATCCGTTTGAATTTAATTTCTACAAGCAAACTTGATGATGAAGGCTTTTGTAATACCTTCTGTGAAGGTCAATGGAAGCTCACTAAAGGTGTTATGGTTATAGCAAGAGGTAAAAAATGTTCAACATTGTACTTATTGCATGCAAGGCTCTTTAAGGACATTGTAAATGCAGTTGACAATAAAGGTACAACTGAGTTGTGGCATAAGAGACTTGGTCACATGAGTGAGAAGGGAATGATGTTGCTGTCCAAGAATAAACTCCTATCTGGAATGAAGAATGCACATTAGAAAAACTGTGCCCACTGCTTGGTAGGGAAGCAGAACAGAGTCTCCTTTAAGAGTCCCTCTTCTTCAAGAAAATCAAATGTACTTGATTTGGTGTATTCTGATGTGTGCGGTCCTATGAAGACGAGAACACTTGGTGGTTCTCTCTATTTTGTAACATTCATTGATGATCACTCAAGGAAGTTATGGGTTTATACCTTGAAGATAAAGGATCAAGTGCTAAATATATTTAAGCAATTTCAGGCTTCAGTTGAGAGACAGATTGGTAAGAAATTGAAATGCATTCGCATAGATAATGGGGGAGAATATACAGGACCATTTGATGACTACTGCAAAGAACAGGGTATTCGACATCAAAAGACATCTCCAAAGACTCCTCAGTTGAATGGTTTAGCTGAGAGAATGAATAGGACACAGGTAGAGAGAGTCAGATGTTTACTTTCACATGCAGGGCTGCCAAGATACTTTTGGGGTGAGGCTTTGAGTACAGTTGTACACTTATTGAATATGTCACCATGTGTTCTGCTACAATATGATGTGCCAAATAAAGTTTGGACAGGTAAGGATATTTCTTATGATCATTTGCGTGTCTTTGGATGCAAGACATTTGTGCATATTCCCAAAGATGAAAGGTCTAAACTTGATGTCAAGACACGACAGTGTGTATTTGTGGGTTATGGTCAAGATGAGTTTGGCTACATGTTTTATGATTCGATCGTAAAAAAAATTATCAGAAGCTGAGATGTTGTGTTTATGGAAGACCAGACCATACAAGATATTGATAAGACAGAGAAGGTAGTGTCTCAACAAAGTGATGATTTGATTGACTTGGATCTAGTCCCTTCAAAATCAGTTCTTGAACAAGTTGGAGATATGGATCAGAACGATTAGCATGATACATGTGATACTGATATTCCCACACAGGTTGAGACAGAGCATGATTCTTATGAGCAGCTGTCAGTACCAGAATTTCCACCACATGTTCCAATCAGAAGGTCTACCAGAGATTGACAGCCTTCCACACGATATTCTACAAATGAATACGTATTATTAACTGATAGGGGAGAACCTGAGTGCTTTGAAGAAGCTATGAAAGATGAACACAATGACAAATGGGTTGAAGCAATACAAGATGAGATGAAGTCATTGCATGAGAATCACACTTTTAACTTAGTAAAGTTACCTAAGGACAAGAGAGCTTTGAAAAACAAGTGGGTATATAGAGTGAAGCATGAAGAACACACTCCACATCCAAGGTACAAAGCTAGATTGGTGGTCAAGGGATTCCATCAAAGGAAAGGCATTGACTTTGATGAGATTTTCGCTCCAGTTGTAATCATCCATTCGGGTGGTTCTTGGTTTAATAGCTAGTCTTGACTTAGAAGTCGAGCAAATGGATGTGAAAACAACTTTCCCTCATGGTGAATTGGAGGAAGAGATCCACATGGAACAGCCAGAGGGTTTTGAGGTAAAGGGAAAAGAGAAGCATGTATGCAGACTGAAGAAAAGTCTTTATGGCTTGAAATAAGCACCAAGACAATGGTATAAGAAGTTTGACTCAATTATGGAGGAGCAAGGCTACAGAAAAATTACTTCTGACCATTGTGTTTATGTCTAAAAATTCTCTGATGATGATTTTGTTATCATTTTGCTTTATGTAGATGACATGTTAATTGTTGGCAAGAATGCTTCAAGGATTGACAAGTTAAAGAAATAATTGAGCAAGTCTTTTGCCATGAAAGACTTGGGAAAAGCAAAACAAATTCTTGGCATCAAAATCATTCTAGACAAGAATGCTAAGAAATTATGGTTGTCTCAAGAGAAGTACATAGAAAAAGTACTTCAAAGATTTAAGATGGACAAACCTAAAGTGGTTAGCTCTCCTCTTGCTACTCACTTTAGATTAAATACCAAGCAGAGCCCGTCTACTGACGAAGAGAAGGAAAACATAGAAAGAGTTCTATATGCTTCAGCAGTGGGAAGTCTGATGTACGCAATGGTTTGCACAAGGCCAAACATAGCACATGTAGTTAGCACCGTTAGTTGTTTCCTCTCAAATCCAGGAAGAGAGCATTGGAATGCAGTTAAGTGGATTATAAGGTATCTTCGGGGAACGTCTGATTTGAAATTATGTTTTAGAAGTGAGAAACCTTTATTGGTTGGCTACACAAATTCAGATATGACTGGAGATGTTGATACTCATAAGTCTACATCTGGTTATTTGATAACTTTCTCAGGAGGAGCTATAGCTTGGCAATCAAGATTACAGAAATGTGTTGCTCTTTCTACTACCGAGGCAGAGTACATTGCAGCAACGAAAGCTTGCAAAGAGTTGCTATGGATGAAGAAGTTTGTGCAGGAGCTTGGCTTCAAGTAAGAAAAGTATGTGTTGTTCTGTGATAGTCAGAGTGCATGCTATCCACCTTGGTAAGAATTCTACTTTTCACTCTAGATAAAAACATATTGATGTGATATATCATTGGATTAGAGATGTTTTGAATTCTAAGTTGCTAGAGATTGAGAAAATTCATACCGACCATAATGGATCAGATATGTTGACAAAGGCTTTACCAAGAGAAAAGCTTGAAGTTTGTCGTTTGATCGCTGGTATGATGGATTCCTCCACATAGTCGGGAGGGGGAGATTTGTTGGGTTGCGTTTCCCTCTTATGTCGAGGATGGTCCATTACTTATAAGCCCATAAGGAGTAAGGGCCCTTAAGTAACTTTTCCAATTATAGTTGAATTAGGGTTTTATCTCTTTAACCCTATGAGAATGAAACAAGGAGAGAAAGAGAGGTTAAGTGAGTTGTTGTCCGCCCAAAATAGAGAAGAGAAGAAAGCTGTGTGGTTTCAATCAAGGTGAGGATTGAAAGGTCATCCGTGGTCCGATTGAGCTGAAATTTGGACAACTGATTCGTAACTGAGAGTTCTTCATTTTTTTTTATTCTAATAGGATTAAAGATATAAAACCCTAAATCAACTATAATTGGGAAAGTTACTTAAGGACCCTTACTCCTTATGGGCTTATAAGTAATGGGTCATCCTCTATATAAGAGGGAAACCCAACCCAACAGATGGAGGGCTTGAGCTATGGCTTGGCCTAATGGTTCTTCAATGATGTAGACAGAAGCAGTGTCAAAATGCCTGTAACCGACCTTAATGGCATCCATGAAAGCTGAAATGAGTTGGTCTGGTGGAGGTAGTGGCATAGTTGCTGTTCCTAAGCCTATCATTGGCATTCTGTGTCCAGAATTCAAAACACTCACTCGGATTTCCCTTCCCATATTTGGTGATTGATTTCACAGTTTCAATACTTTGAGAGGTTCTTGGCAAATAAGAGCACAACTTGGACTGAATAAGGTGATATACCCAAAAGATATATAGTATCCAACTCTCTTTGATTATGGGATCTAACGAAGACATGACATTCAGATCGATCATTCATCTTTTATGGAAGGAGATAACTAGATCGATAAATACAGGAGATGTGGTCGTATGTACGTAACTCTAGAAAAATATTCTGAATTTTCCATTGAGCTTAGGTCTGAGACAAGATAATTGCATAGAAACCCTATTTCCAATTTTATCACCTAGCAAACGGTGCTAAGAGACGATTTTTGAAACGATGTTTCACGCAAGATAACACACCTCAGCTAGAAATAACAAAAACCAATCCCACACTATTGATATATCAAGTTTCATTTTCGTATTTTGATATATTAAAGTTTTCTGTGGTTAAGTTTACATAAAATCCAACTCCCTTTTAATGGATTGTATAACATGCATGTTATTATAGAAGATTGTAGTACAAAGATCGAGATATTGATTGAGACAAGATAGCCTGTATATTCCATGGGATTCCTCTCATGAGTCAGTGAGTCCCGTGTAATAGTTCTGGAAGATGGGCAGGGGTTACCGAATCAGGATTCTCAGTTGGATCTGCTATTATTATGTCCTCGGTCGAGTCTGAGCAATTTTGCTAGCATCATCTTGCACCCTAAAAATTTTGAATTCAGAAAAAAAAAAAAAAAAAAAACCCTGAAACTCAATTCCTAAACAGTTTCGGGCAGATTTGATCAATATTTAGATGACGACATAAGTAGGGTACTGGAAAGTTTCTCTATGATTTGATGTAGTTCATAGTTAGTTAAAACGAGAACGGTAAAAAAACGAAAATGAACGGAACAGGTTTTAAACGGAGCAAAACAAGAATGGTACGCTCAAAAAAAGGACAATATACTCCCATAAATTGAAAAATTATATCTAAATCAACGGGAACATATGACATTTATGATGTGTCTAATCATAAACCGTGAGGAAAAAAAAAATAACGTAATGAGTTTAAAAACAATTATGAGGAAGTGGCTAGCCTTTAACCTCACATCGGTTATATCTAGAAAATAATAAGAGTATTAAACAATGTGGGATCAATCGACTCATTATTCATGAACTATACAGGTAAAAATACGAATACGGGTATGGTACGATATACTTTTTAAACCCATCTTAAACGGTAAGACTTGGAGTATGAAGTATTTTAAAGTATTTTTGAAGTCAATACGACAATATGTATTTTAAACGATCGAATACGATACAATAATACGGTACACATTTTAACTATCAGAGATGTAGTTTGGGACGAAATACAACACATGGCAGATCAGAGATGATCACTCCATCGGAGGCCTATGGAATTTAACTCTTCATAAATCAAGGGATGCAATGGTACACGAATCTCTCCACTCAGGAGTTATTTTGCTTTTACCATGCATGCAGTGGTGAGTCTGATATTTATTACATTATCACCATCAGAGTATACCCTTAGATCCTAAATCCAGCCTCTTTTGTGTTCGTTGTTTTTACCCTTTGCACTGTAGATCACACCTTGAAAAGTTAATCCGAATTCATACAACACAAGGTTTTCTTAGGATGAGATTGGCCAAAACGGTTATCCACATTACAAAAAATTGCTCTCATTGATGCACTTGAATTTCCCTTATCCGTAATTTTATTTTATTTTTATTCTTTTATAATTATTGAAAATAAAATGGAAGAAATTCAATAAGAAATAACTCTTCAAACAATGAGATGCGTCCAAGAATCACTAAGAAGTATAGAAACTCCAAAGAAATCCTCCTTCTCTCCCAACTTCCATGCATTAATGAATCTAATGCAGCTATAGTGTTTAATTTACTAATGAATAGAATTCAACTCTGGTAAACTGAACTAGCCCCATTAGGAAGATGCAAAAATATATATGGGATCAAAGTCTAGGTATCCAACATGGTATGGGTTATGTCTAAACTGTTATGATCTGGATCAGATTAGATCGATATACGAATCCAATGAGAAATTAACAAGTTGATACTATTTATGATAAGAAAAAAAATCAGCTACCCCTCATAATAGTTTCGAAACATCACCTACCATCCACACCTTTCAAAAAATATCAACTACCACCCAAACGTTTACCACCGTTAATCAAAACTCCGTTTAACAAATCCCGTTAATTGCTGATGTTATTCATAACCGAATTTTAAAAACCAAATTTACCCTCTTTTTAATTTTTACCTTACCCCCAAATAGTATTCTTTTAGAAATAGTAAAAAAAAGCCCTCGATCTGTTCAGCTCTTCCTCTTCGGCAATGACGATTACAAGCATCCTTGAATCTTCTTCGTCGACGACGATTGCGCCTTCGCCATCATCATCTTCCTGTTCTTCTTCGCGGATGACGAATGCACCCTCGTCATCATCGTCTTCTTCATAGTCATCATCTCTGTTGCGATGCAAATAATCGCCGGAGTAGGAGATGAGACTGGCACCCCCGGGGGGGGGGGGGGTCTATGGATTCTGTCCATTTTAGGTTCTTGAATTTTGGTCATTCAAGAACCTAAAAATAAAAAGGAAAAAAAAAAAAAAAACACAGGAATCTCAAAAATGTAAAAGTGTGGTTTAGATTCAAGAGTGACATAGGAGAGAGAAAGTTATTCTTCAAAAGAATTGCATATACCAGAATCCATAATTTTCTTCAACGAATAAAAAAGAAAAAAGAAAAAAAAGAAAGACTAGAGACCTCAAAATTGTTACTAGAGCGCCACAGTCGGACAGTTGAATCTTGAAATTAAGTGAAGCTTGAGGAAGAACACGAAGACATCAAACTTGAAAGAAAACATAAGCGATACAAAAAATCAACAATAAATCTGGATTTTTGCTTCGAAGAGGAAAAAATCATCTCCTGTAAATGCTTAATTCGTGGTCCTTAAACTAAAAACTTGCTAAAATTTTTTGTGAATTCCCCTGACTGAAGATGGACCCTTGCTGGAAAACAAGATCACCTAAGAAAGAAATCGCCAGAGAACATTGACATTAGAGAAATTGGTCGCCTGAATCATGAGGTTACATAGTGAAAGAGAGCAAATGAGAGAACTGTGTGGGAATGGATTCGTCACCTGGATCACTGATGCAGGCGGACGGAGCAGAAGAGGAAAAAAGAAGAAAAAGAAGAGAAGGGTAAAACTGTCTAACGCTGATTTTCGTCACCTCCGTCAGTTACTTAGATGTAATTGATGTTTTTTGAAAAGTGTAGGTGGTAGGTGATGTTTCGAAACTATTATGGGGGGTAGCTGATTTTTTTCCTTTATAATAATATTAAAACAAGATCATATCGAAGCTCGGATCAGGATTAGTCAAGTCTAAAATCGATATAAATTGACCAATTTGATATCGATTACTTGAACCATGCTGTTTGGTATCACCTACACAATTTCCTTTTCAGATTTCATCAAAATCAAGATGTCTTTGACTCGAATTATAAGAAGCACTGTAAAAAGAAAAGAGATGTTAAGATGCGTGCAATGGTAGATACTATATTCTGTCATGTGGATAAATGATCTGATCATTTCGACCATTAAATATAGAGGACATGGTGTACGGGTTAGTCATATGTCAAATTTCATATTCTATTTCCATCAAATGCCCTCTGTGTTGGCATGAATTCTTGGAATGTATTTTTAGAAATTCATTTGAGAATGCAATTTTAAAAGAGAATGAGAATGCGCTTAAGAACGATGCATTTTTGTAATGGTTTCAGAATACAAGATGGGCTAAAGAGGGTGTTCTAGAATGGTTGCATTTATTTATTGCATTCCATGATTTAAAAACAAGAATATATACCAAACACTGTATTATCTTCTCAAAATATATTCTTAATATAAAATGTATTCTAAAAATATATACCAACACCATGTAAAAATGACATCTAAGATCTAGTGGAAACTTCTCATGACATCTGAAATCTAGAGGAAACTTCTCATCCATCTAACAGTCAAAATGAATAAATCATCCTTATTACCACAAAGAAAAAAAATGAATAAATCATTCTCGGATCTTCTGCAAGTGCATATATTTTTCATAAAATTCTATCACTATCGAGATGGCGTGGAACTCATTTGTAGAATAGGACCCACCGAATATGACCGAAATTCCATGAATATAAGTTAGCAGATGAACTATTCTCTTCAGACAGCTGGAAAACCAACGACATGTGGTGGTATCTTTCTTCCATCTAACAGTCAAAATAAATAAATCAAAATGACCCTCAGGTGAAGTATGTTATCTTTTGAAGTGTTTCTGACTTTCTAGTTAGTGTGTTCGTTTGTTTGTGTGCTGTCGTCTTTTTCATTTGTGTGCCTTTCAAATGTAATTTCCGCTTTTTTTAATATTAAAAAAATAATGTATTAAATCGCTGGCCACTACTCCAACTGCTTCCACCAAATTCCAAAGTCAACATCACTGCTGTTTCTTATCTTGGACCCTTCTGTTGTGTTGATTTGTCTTTTCATTATTGTGTCCTTCCAATGTAGTTCTGTCTTTTACCTAAAATTTGTGCCTCAATTGTATCATTGTGCCGGCGATTACTCCATTGCCTTCCACTAATCCAAAAGTCTTCAGCATGGTTGTTTTTTTCTAGGATCTAAATCATTTACGGTACTTCAGTGGTCGTGTCAATCGTGATTATTTGTCTGGTTTTGTTTCTGCAGCTTTTACGATAGTTCAGTGGTCGTGTCAATCGTGATTGTTTGTCTGGTCTTGTTTCTGCAGCTTTACGATAGTTCAGTGGTCGTGTCAATCTAATTCAGTGGTCGTGTCAATCGTGATTGTTTGTCTGGTTTTGTTTGTGCAGCTTTTACGCTAGTCAGTGGTCCTGTTAGCGTTGTCATCTTTGTCGTGTATGCTGTCCACCGCATATACTGCCTCGGTGAACAGTGCCTCCACCGTTGCTTGTACTTAGAAGAGAGGTAGAGGGAATTTCTTGTCATTCAGTAATCACATATTATACGAGTACTCACATATTATATGTAATACACAATTACTTTCGTATTTTATTTAATTGTCCGTTAAAATTTGAATTTTTCTCTATTTATATCAGTACCTTTAATTATTATTATTATTATTATTATTATTATTATTATTATTACTTTTTAGTATCAGTATCTATTTAAACCTTAACTCTTATCATCTATTTTATCCTGTACCACATCACTATCTTGGATCCAAATCGTCTCCTATAGTAGGAGGTTTCTGCGGCTAATCCAAAAGTTTGGAGATCAGTTTGCCCGCCTGTCAATACATGAGAAGGTGGATCGACTAAAATCCAACCTTTGACAGACGGCAGATCGGCAAGAGACGATTTGAATACCACTATCCCAGAGAGACAAAAGAAATGGTTCCGTCTCAATAAGATGGCACGAATTATCCCATAACTATAGTAATAATAATAAATAAACTTTTCCTTTGTAGAAGAGCACCCTCATCATGTGGATTCACATCCTCTCCTCCCAATGATTCGGGAGGAGGGGGACGCTCCCATCAGATGGTCGACACGTGGAATTTGGATGAATCTGAATCCTTTATCTGAGTCGATAAGCTAAACTGACAGGGGATGTCGATTTTGATGAAGTACTCAGATTCACCCGAGTCCTACGTGTCAGTCATCCAACGAAAACATCTCTCTCCCAAATCACTGGGAGGAGAGGATTTGAATCCTCATCATGCATGGCAAGTGTACTCAGTCAAGCTGTCCCATAATGTTGATTATATTGTTTCATTTTCTCTTTCAATTCAGAAGATTATTATTGTTAGCTGGATAAGGATCCAACTGGATTGAACTGATCATAATCATATTTTCGAAGAAAAATTGATTGATCTAAAAGGTCAAAGGAGAACTGCCAGCCATCATCATACCTGCCTCTCCATAAATCCGTTGTTTCAATATGCATTTTAAGCTTTGTTGATCAGTTCTTAAAACAAATGGGCCTCCGCTTTTTCACGGTTTTGATCTAGGCTACAAGTTGTTTCGTTGGTTTAGGGTGCCATATTTTTTTCATGTAAAAAAATGCAATAGGTTGGAACAGCTTGCTCTTAATTCAACCCAACTTTGGTTATGTTGTGGTGATTTTAATTCTTTTTCATCTTGAAAAGAAAAACAAGGGAGCCGGGAAGTCTGCCCAACGGAAGTCTCTCCTTTTTGGCATATGATCGATGTCTGTCAATTTCAGGAATTGCCCACTCAAGGACCATTTTTTACATGGACCAATCGGCGAAGCAGTGCAGATCAAATACATATAAAATTGGACTGAATGTTGGTAAACCCTATAACAGTCTTCTCAGGAAACGGGTTCGGATTAGTAGTTGGGTCTAAAACATACATTCTTAATCATAGAAAACCTAATAGAAATCTAGTATAATTTTTTTTTTCTTCATCACATAATCTATTCATACATGAACCATATATCAGTTTGATATAAATATAACAGAAGTCTTAAACTTATATAAACTACAACATCTAGTGGCTTGATATAATAATCATTACAAATCCTTATTAATAAAATACAATTATAATCAAATTTCATAAATAAATATTCAATTGTATGCCACAAGGGGCGATGAATTTCCGCTTGAACTTTTATCTGCTATCCAACTCATCCTCATCTCCACTTTACTTATCTGTAAAAACATATTCATGAACTTGGGTGAGCCAAAGCTCAATGAGTAGAATTTCACCTTGGTAGAAAAATACATACAAGCATACATGATACTTGGTAAGAGTATGAGAGAGTTGGAATATATATATATATATATATATATATATATATATGGGGAAATGTTAACGACATCAATTACCCTTTTAAATTACATGTAAAGTACAATCAGAAATAAATATATAAGGATTATTTTATGAAATCACAAATAAATTGAAAATAGATTATAAATTCAAATTTCAGTTGAACGTTATCGAGGAAGGGTTAATTGTAATTGTGCACTCCCCATCGTCTCTCCCTCTCCTTCTATCATCGAAGCCTTGCAACTGTGAAAGGAGGGAGAAACCCTCTTCCCATAGCCATTTCCCTCCCCTTCTATCATCGAAGCCTGCAACTGTGAAAGGAGGGAGAAACCCTCTTCCCATAGCCATTTCCCTCCGCTTCTCACTGGGCGTCTCGAGACCTTGCAACTGTGCAACACTAGGAGAAATAGGTTTTTCCGTTTCTATTCTAGATTGGGCTCTGTTGCACACAGGGCTGCCATCGTTTTTCTCAGCAGAAAATTTCCACCCATCACCATTTCCCTCTGATTCTCATTGTCTATCTTGCCGGAGCATTGTCGAACTGAAGAGTTTTCGCCGAGCTCTCCAGTCGGAGCATTGTCGGATTAATGCTCTGGTAGAAAAATCCGTTGGAAGAAATAAGCCAAATCGTTGCTTGAAAGGAGGAAAGGAAAGAAATTGGTAACGCCTCTTCACCTGATCACATCTCGGTCTTGGCTTTGCTTTCAGGTAGTAATATCGAATCTCTTTTGTTCCTATCTCTATGCAATCTCAGGATCTGTCAATTTTTAATTTTTTTAATCAAAACCCTAAATACAATTTTATAAACATGTACGGAGCCTGGTCAATCTACTCACTGATCTCCACTTCCTTCAAACTCTTCCTTCTTTCTTGGGTGATTGAAGAATCTGAATACTGGGTTCCATGGCTTCGTCAATCACTTAGACTTCTACAAAGGGTCAAGTAATTCGCTGCAAAGGTGTGAAGTTGATTCACCATTATTCCTTTCATGAATTTTCATTTTAGTTCTTGGGTTCACAAGTATTTATCTGTTTTCATTGTTTTATGATATGGGCTTCTTTGTGCTTGGGTAGCTGTGGTTGCATGGAAACAGGGAAACCATTAGTGATGGCTGATCAACCACACACTCACTTTATCATGGAATATGTACTTTTGGGTCGCCAAGGTTATTATTATCTGTGTACAGCTGATATCATTGATGGGTTACCTTCGCTAATTTGTCTTCACAAGTCAAAACACACAATGCACAACCCCACCCCCCTTGTTAGGGATGAACGCGTAACCACGAGAAAGAAACGAAGATCAAGCAAACACACAACACAGGATTTGCTGTGGTTCAGCACTCAATCCGGAATGCCTACCTCCACCACAGAGAAATAGAGATTCTTTATTGCCAAGAAAACTCTCTACAATTCTCTCCACCTGACACAGTGTCCTCCTTCTCAGACCTTACCTAGGTTTTCCCACACAGAGACAATATATAGGGAAACCTAGAAATCCTAATCCCACCACAATTATAAGTTTACTCCCATACATGTAATAGACTCATACCCTAATACAAATACTACCCCTTATAATTATGTGGACCCCACAGAATACAAGACACCAACCCAACAAATCTTCACCTGGCTTAAATTCTGTAAACCACCTTGAAGAAAACTCGTTGATGTTGATTCTGTAAATCTGTCTCTCGTCAAACCGCTACACCCAAACCAAAGATAGCCCACACCCCGTCCGGGTGTCCCGCGCAACTCACCGCCGCACGATGTGATGTGTCTCCATCTCTCCCACTCGCTGCAAGATCACCGGAGAGATCACTTCCACTCACAAAATCCGAAGCAAAAGATACTCGCTTCTTCCCGGATCCGCACTTGTTCACAACTTGAACTTTTTGCATCTTCCGTCTTCCATCCGTACTTCTTGCCCGAGTTCCAACGAAGCACCATTCTGTTTCAACACTCCCCGCAAGTCCGTATAGATCGCCAACCATCCGTCCCCGCATCACAACCATGGCCCCTTTGGAGACCTTAAGAACTCCACCTTCGGATGAACACCTGTAGCCTCTCGCATCCAGTGTTCCCAATGAAATTAAATTCTTCCTTAAGTCCGGCACATGTCTAACCCCAGTTACAGTTCGCACAATCCCATCAAACATGTGAATTCGTACAGTCCCAATCTCGACAACCTTGCTTTCAGTATAATTTGCCATTTTGACTGTACCCTTATCACATTCATGATATGTAGCAAACTGTTCTCTAACTGAACACATATGAAACGAACAACCTGAATCTAAAATCCAATCTGAAGTATTCGTACCTGATGAAGTAGTGAGAAGGAGATCTCCATCACTCCATTCTTCTCGTGACACCAGTAGTAGATGATTTTGCTTCACTCTCCTTGTCTTCCTTTTTCTTTTTATCCTCCTTACGCTTTGGACAATTCCATCTTATGTGACCTTCCTCATCGCAATAATAACAAATTATTTTGCGACCTTGTGACTTGGAGCGACCCCTATTCTTGCCATATTCCTGTCTCCCATTTGATCTTCCTCTACCCTGACCACCAACTGCAACCAAGGCACTACCCTCATCTGACGTCCCCTCACTACTATTTTTCCGTCGTGTCTCATTCATTAGCAAAGCAGCAATAACATCGTCAAGTTTGAGAGTATCCTTACCAAACAACAGTGTAGTCACGATGTGATCAAATAAATGAGGCAATGATGCCAACAAGATAAGTGTCTTGTCCTCCTCTTCGATCTTCACATCAAGAGCAGACAACTCCGTCAGAATCCTGTTGAACTCATCAATATGCACCTCAAATTTCACTCCATCTGACAAACGAAAGCCATATAATTGTTTCTTCAAAAACAATTGATTTGTCAACGATTTGGACTTGTACCTGCTCTCCAACTTCGTCCAAACTTCTTCTGGATCCTCCAAACCAATGACCTCACGAAGAGTATTATCCGCCAGAAACAATGAAATCGTACTATTTGCCAGATCCCTTAATTCTAGCCACTCATCATCTGTCAACTTTTTCGGCTTGTCAGATTTCTTCTTGAGAGCCTTAACAGTCCCCTCCCGCGTAAGAATATTCTTCACCCATTGTTGCCACAAGGTGAAATCATTATAGCCATTAAAGGGTTCTATGGAGAAATTTGAACCCTTCGCCGCTATTCTATTAACTCGATCTTTACCTTCTGTGCCTGCCATCAACTTTCAAGAGCTTCAATCACCGTTGATCTTGCACAAGACTATCCGATCGATATCAAAGACACCGAATCTGCCCGATCTGTGTCTTCCAATGAAACCGTAGCACCCAAAAACCCTTGGGACAATAACCTCTATGTTTTTCCCCTTCTCTTTGGATGATACAATGTACGAACACCGAATCGTACGATCCTTTTTTTTCTTTTTCTTTTTTCACCACATTACCGTACAGAGAATGCAATTTAGTTTTTTTTTTTTCTTAAAAAAGCCTCCCTCTTCTTGTACGGTAATGATGATCACCTTTTTTTTTTTTTTTTTTTTTAATTCCTTAACTTTTCCTAAGGAATATAGAGAAAAAAACGTAAAAAAAACTCACCCTTTTTTCTTGTTCTCTTACCCGTTCCCTCTCTTTCTCCTAGATCACTGATCGATCTATCGAACCTTGGCTCTGATACCATTTGTTAGGGATGAACGCGTAACTACGAGAAAGAAACGAAGATCAAGCAAACACACAACACAGGATTTGCTGTGGTTCAGCACTCAATCCGGAATGCCTACCTCCACCACAGAGAAATAGAGATTCTTTATTGCCAAGAAAACTCTCTACAATTCTCTCCACCTAACACAGTGTCCTCCTTCTCAGACCTTACCTAGGTTTTCCCACACAGAGACAATATATAGGGAAACCTAGAAACCCTAATCCCACCACAATTATAAGTTTACTCCCATACATGTAATAGACTCATACCCTAATACAAATACTACCCCTTATAATTATGTGGACCCCACAGAATACAAGACACCAACCCAACACCCCCCCCAAAGAAAAGAAAAAGAATAAATCATAAAAGATCTACCATAAGCACTATGACAGTGTTATCATGAGTAATTAGAAAGGATCAAAACCAAACACTTAGATTCACTAATAGAAGAAAAAAAAATTCTAGCATGATCAGACGATTTCTTAAACAAAGCCCTAACAAGCTATCACTACAATTGTCTGCCATCTTACTGATAATAAGCTTCTGTTGCTTCTCTCATGTTTAGATTTAGGAAGGTTTAGTGCTTTGACAGTTTGGTGTGATTTGGACTTAGGTGCATTGTTTGCTCTTGCACTGGGTCAGGGCTTTTTAGTGACATCATGGATGCTGCAGCAGTGACAAATCTCGTCAACCCATTTTTTAAATAGAGAAACCTAGGGCAATTCTTAGATCTTCCTTGAAATCACTGACAACAAAAATTTCTCCTTATCATGTACTTGTTTAGGCTCTAGTTTAGTGCCTCTCGAATCATTTTTTTGACATAGGAATGTATTGATAAGACTGCATAATGAGATCATAGATGTTGCAATGGTGACATGAATTTTGAGATCCTTTTGTTAGAAAAAAGGAAGCCAGTAACAGACTTACGACTTTTCTTGGGTCTATGAACATTAAAATTTCCAATGACAAGGTGCTTTTTAATCTCAAGTTAACCCACCTTAGACATTTCTTCGCCATTGCATTGTGCAACATTCTTCCTTCTAGCCATTGCATTGTGCAACATTCACCTTTGAACTTTTGAGTTTGCTTCTCTGGTTTTTATTTTTTGTGTATTCTTTAGTTCTTTTATTCTTTGCTATCAAGTAGATTAGAAATGTGTTTGACATGGTGATGCTGATTCTAAAACAAGGATTGGGTTTGTTTAAGTGGGTTCTTATGTCTATAAACTAACAAAACAACATAGAGCACTGAGGGGCATCTCCTTGAGTTGATCAGGTGAATGTCAGAAGCAACAATGGATATCCCCTTGAATGGATTTGCATGGCGAAACAGGATTTATGTGCATGGCCAATTTAATTTAGATAAGGCTTTGTTGAGTTTAGCTGAGTTTTAGTGGAGTTTAATTTCAGAAGCAAAGGAATTTAGGACTTAAATCTCCAGGTAAGCTCCAAGTTAGATCATCTGATTGGTAATTAGCTCCATGTTAGATCATTTGATTGCGAACAAATATGGGTAGTTGGGTACTGAAACCTTCTGGATCAGATCACAGGTAAGGGTAGTTGATCTCATGGTAGACGTTGTTAGCATAGCAGCTTCCACCAAAAAATAGTTGGAGCAACCAAAACTAGTTATCTCAGCTTTTATCTATGCCATGCAGCCATCTTTGAATGCTAGATGATGTAGAACCAAGTTGTACCAAATAAAACAATCTAGAGGGGATGAAATCAAAGCTCAAATGCCTCAGAATAGCTAGTAATCTTTTGAATTTTTTCTATCTGGAACAGAGTCTGTAAGACTTGTAGGGTACCATTGATTTGTGCTCCTATGTGTATAAAATCTGGTTTATCAACAGGCCTTCCTAATTCTATTCGTGAGTTCGTGCTCTTCATGGTCATTTACGTTTCTGAGCAATTTAGATATACCCTTGCATATTATCTTTACTGTATGCTATTCTGTTTGTGATAGTGTAAGCATCCCATTTTTGCTATCCCAACTAAACAAAGTCCTACTAATATATGGACAACAAAAGGAAGAAAGATGATTGAAAGTTTGGATTTTTGACTGTGAATTCGAAGAAGTTTTCAATGGGTCTGTGAATTTGAGGAAGTTTTCAATGGGTCCCACAGTAAGGTCATGGGTTATAATTTTGCATGGATGCCTAGGTCATTGAATTATCTTCAAAATAAGACCAGAATTGCTAGATTTTGACATCAAATGAAGAAGATATGATCATTTTAGTCAGATGATACGTACAAGGGAGGCTTCTGAAATTATCATTAATAATCCCAGGGGCTTTCATACAAATGGGCTTTCATGCAAATTATCGTAAGTTGGATTGTTTGAATTTCAAATCATCATATTTTGATCATCCGACATCTGAATCATATGGTTTAAGTATCATTATTCCTTATTTTTAGTCATCTTCAAAGTGGACGTAAAGGATTTTCGATAGAAGTCACAAGTGGGCTCCATGCAAGCTTGCATGCAAAGTTATCGTTAGAACTTTAAAGCTTCATATCTTTTTCGTTGTACGTCGGATTCAGATGATTCCAAAGCCATTATTCTTCATTTGTAATGTCCTACAAAGTAGACGTGGAAAATCTTGGGTAGAAGTCTCCGGAGGGTCCCATGCAAAATTACATATGGAAATTGTCATTTAATCTTCAAAAATTCATATTTTGATCATCCCATATCCAAATCAGGTAATTTCAATTTCATTATGGTCCATTTTTAGTACTCTACAAAGTGGACATAAAAGGATTTTCGGCAGAAGTCTCTGAAGGATCCCATGCAGAATGGTCAGCTAAATTATCGATAATTGGTCCGCTTAAACTTCAAAAATTCATAAGTTGACCATTTTATTTCCAAATGAGGTGATTCAAGTTCCTATATTCCTCATTTTTAGTGTTCTACAAAGTGAACGTAGAAAATTGAGAATACAGGTCATCAAAAAATTTCATGCAAAATGACAGTAGAAATGACTCATGAAATGATAGAGAGAGAAAACCTAGTTAATTTCAGTCAATCTAGTCAACTCAGTTCAAGCCAGTTTTGGCCCAACCCAACTCAACCCATATCAGTTTAACTCAGTCAACTCAAGCCAGTCTCAATCCGTTTCAAACCAGTTCATCCACGTGCATAGTATTTATATATATTATATATATTGTATACTATATATATGTATGTTATTAAATATATGTGTATATATGTATATAATAAATATTATTATATATAAATGATAAAATCCAAAAGAGATTGAGGAAAAAAAGAAAAGAGAGAATATGACAGAATAAGAGAAAGAGAGAGAAAAAAGAAAGAGAAAGAAACAAAAGAAAAAAGGAAAAAAAAAAAAAGAAACTTTCACGTTTTGTTTCTAGAAAACGTGAAAGAGAGAGAGAAGAAGAGAAGAAAAGGAAAGAAAGAGAAGAAGAGAAGAAAAGGAAAGAAAGAGAAGAAGAGAAGAAAAGGAAAGAAAGAGAAAAAGAGAAGAAAAGGAAAGAAAAAAGAGAAGAGAAGAAAAGGAAAGAAAGAGAAAAAGAGAAGAAAAGGAAAGAAAAAAGAGAAGAGAAGAAAAGGAAAGAAAGAGAAAAAGAGAAGAAAAGGAAAGAAGAAGAGAAGAGAAGAAAAGGAAAGAAAGAAAAAAGAAAGAAAAGGAAAGAAAGAAAAGAAGAAAAGAAAGAAAAAAAAGAGAAGAAAAGGAAAGAAAGAAGAGAAGAAAAGAAAGAAAGGAAAAAAGAAAGAGAAAGAGAAGAAGAAAAGGAAAGACAGAAGAGAAGAGAAGAAAAGGAAAGAAAAAGAAGAGAAGAAAATGAAAGAAAAAAAGAGAGGAGATGTGAGAGAGAGAAGAATTTTCAGTTTTGGCATAAAATCCAAAAGAGATTGAGGAGAAAAGAAAAGGGAGAATAAATGAGAGAAAATGACGTGAGAGAGAGGGGGGAGGTTCTTTTCTTTTGGGTCTCGGTTTTGGAGGAGGTGAGAAAGAGAGAGAAAAAAAGAGGGAGAATAAAAGGAGAGAAAAGGACGGGATTATTATTTTTTGGGTCTCGATTTTGGAAAAGGGAGAAGAGAGAAAGAAAAGAAAAAAGAGAGGAGAGATTTAAGCAAAGAAGAAGAGGAGATCGAACTGAAGGAGAGGAGAAGAAGCCGAAGAAAAAGAAAGGAGAAGCAACTCAGGTAAGCCACTCCCTCTTCTCTGTTACTTTTTACTGCCTTGCTAAACCTGATATCCCCATTATTTGCCTACTCATAGAACCAGATCTACTAACCTTTTGCAACAGTGTTAAAAATCATACTCCAGCCTCCAAGCAAACCCAACACATGCAACCCCCATTCTAACCATCTCAGCAACCAACCATTCATACCCGAATCCCATGTAAGCCGTAACCATTCATACTCGAATCCCATGCAACTCATTATCAAGCATTGTATTGCCCTACGTCACTCTCCACTACGACCCTATTGCATCACCAGACTACCATCTCATAGCCTCTCTCTTTTGATCAAACTGAAGATCATGAAATTGGATTTTATTTGATACATTGATGCATGATTGGATCTTGACCACATGAAATTAGATTTTATTTGATACATTGATGCATGATTGGATCTTGGCCACATGATTGGATTTTATTTGATACATTGATGCATGATTGGATCTTGGCCATATGAAATTAGATTTTATTTGATACATTGATGCATGATTGGATCTTGGCCACATGATTGGAATTTGATTTTGATACATGCATCTGATGCATGATTGGATCTTGGCCACATGATTGGATTTTATTTGATACATTGATGCATGATTGGATCTTGGCCATATGAAATTGGATTTTATTTGATACGTTGATGCATGATTGGATCTTAGCCACATGATTGGAATTTGATTTTGATATATTGATGCATGATTGGATCTTGGCCATATGAAATTGGATTTTATTTGATACATTGATGCATGATTGGATCTTGGCCACATGATTGAAATTTGATTTTTGATACATTGATGCATGATTGGATCTTGGCCACATGATTGGAATTTGATTTTGATATATTGATGCATGATTGGATCCTAGCCACATGATAGAAATCTGATTTTTTATATTGATCCGTATGTAAATCAGAACCATTGATTTAGAATTCTATTTTGATCATGATTATTGTGATGTTTGATCCCTTAATTTGAGCCTTAGATCTTGACATTATTTTAATGTGATAAATATGAGCCATAGGATGTTAAATTAATCATTTGATGATATTACTTGTGAGCCATCGATCTTGAATTTTATGTGATTTTAAACAGTGAACCATTGGATTCTATATTGATAATACATATCGTCTTCATGCTTACATGATTCTTGTAGTTTTGGAATGCTATAAATGCTTATTGTCATATTTGTCTTTCACATGCTTACTGCATACTGCTATGTTTGGATTACTACCACTGTTCTAGTTGAAATATTTTTATCTGCCATATTTGTCTTGAAAATAGATAAGTTGAAAAATAGCAATTAGGGTAGAAAACCCTAAAAATGAAAGAAAATAGCAACTAGGGTAAAAAATCCTAAAAATGAAAAGAAAATGGCAATTAATGTAGAAAACCCTAAAAATGAAAAGAAAATGACAATTAGGGTAGAAAATCCTAAAAATAGAAAGAAAATAGCAATTAGGGTAGAAAACCCTAAAAAAAATGAAAAGAGCACAATAATTAGGGTAGGAAACCCTAAAAATGGAAAGAATACAGCAATTAGGGTAGAAAACCCTAAAAATGGAAAGAAAATAATAATTAGGAAAAGTGAAACCCTAAAAAATGGAAACAATAAAAATGGTAAGAATTTAGGTCTTATCCCTAGATCCTATTAACAAAAATAGAAAGAATTTGGTACACATCCCAAATAAAAATGGTAGGAATTTAGGTCTCATCCCTAGATCGTATTAACAAAAATAAAAAAATTTGGTACACATCCCAAATAAAAATGGTAGGAATTTAGGTCTCATCCCTAGATCCTATTGACAAAAATGAAAGGAATTTGGTACACATTCCAAATCCGACTCTCACAAAAATTTTAAATTACGTCGTACCTGATTTCTAGGGCACACCCTAGAATACGTAGGTAATTTGGGAATCCCAAATACGGTACAAAGCCACCCATCAACCATACATCCAGCATAAACTTTAACTTGAACAAAAAAATCTAATTGAAGCACATGCATAAATCACTTTCATAATCTTTAATCACAAAACACCATTCGAACTACGTTTTCGGACTTGATTTCCAGGATTGGAATACGTAGGCAGTTTCAGATGTCTTACACGTCTCAGATTTAGTCCAAGACCGAACCATCTTTGGTCCGGTTCACTGTATAATATTGTACATTACATTTGCTTGTTTATTTGTTTTAAAACATGATTGACTGAACTCTAGGTTAGAACAATTTAGCAACTTGGTTTAGGACATCCCCCACTGAACCCTAGTCATCCAGTTGACCAAGCACAGTCAAAATTAGAGTCTAAGGAAAGTTTAGGAGGCCGATATTGATCGGACGATTTGGGTGCCTAACACCTTCCCATAACCGTACCCTGAATACTTACCTGATCTCTTGCAGACCAAAGAACTGATACATTGGGTCACGAGTCAATAGAAGTCTTACCTTAGGGTGAGGCTACATTTTTTAGAAGTCCTAGACCTTAATTTAGGTGGCAACTCCAACAGAAAGATCGATCTTCATCGATACGGATACACATTTCATCCCGAGGAGGACCATCGATTTTCCATTGTCCTCACAGATAGCAGTTTATGAAAGTAGGCTCACAAAATTTCTTTCTCCCCTGTGATACTTTGCTGGGTGGGGTTTATTCGGTGGTATTCATTAATGATCTTGGTGGAAGTTTTAAATTAGATAAGTGGATGCAAGCACATTGTTTTGCTTCGACTGTTTGTAGTCCTGTTGATCAGCAAGAAAGCTGATTACATTTTAAACCAGTTACAATTTTGTACAATACAAAGGACTTGGATCGTCTCCAGTCCGTCCAGTCGTCCAGTCGTCCAGTCGTGGACTGGGCGGACTGGATTAAAAGGATATGCATACCAATACATTGGGGGGGGGGGGTGTCCTTTAAATCCAGTCCGTCCGTCCACGACTGGACGACTGGACGGACTGGAGACGATCTTTTTCCCAATACAAAAGGAATCATCTGACGCTTTCACAAGTAGTGGCACCAGACCATTTGGTAAAAAAAAAAAAAAAAGCATGAGATGCACCTTGGCAGGAAAAAACAATGATCTGATAGGTTTAAAGACATTTTTTTACTGATAGTCATTGTAGAGCTTTCATATATCATTTCTTATTATGCGGCCATTTAAATCTAATGCTGCTTTAATATTTAGAAATTCTGAGTTTAAATAGTTGCATGATGGAGCTGATGAGCTCAGTCAGGATCCTAGTTTAAAAGAAAAAAGAAGAAAGAAAACGGAGGACATTTATCAAATTGAAACATGAGAATCAGTGACATATTATTTTTGCTGACAGATGCTATAGGCAGTAACTTCAGTAATGTTTTTTGTTTTTGTACTTCTTGTTGGCTAGTGTTGAAGATAAATTCGTTCCTTAGAATCGTAAATTGCCGCATGCTGCTTGATCAGATTTATTTAGTAAGGGACTTGGTCTGATCAATACTCAGTTTATCAGTAAGCAACAGGCAATCAGTTCTTTGTTTTATACCCATTTCCATGCTTGAATCTATGTTGGAATCTGCTGACTGATAGATTGCAATTGGGAGATGCAGGTTTGGTACATGAGGTCCTACAGTCACTTTCCCTCTTAAAATTTTTTCTGCAATTATGCAGACATGTAATTTATCACATAATTAAGAAATCATTCCAAAGATCTAAACCACAAGTGTTATCCTCCTCCACATGGTGTCAACTGTCAAGGACTGTTTGGTTCTGACCTAGTCGGTGATACACGGTAAATTGGGCAAGATTCCGAATGTAATACTTTTTCCATCTATAGTATGATATTTGAAAGAATTCCATTGAACTGTGTTGCGTCTGTGAATAATGATTGATATGTTAGAGGATTGACTAGCCCTGGCCACTAAGCCATGCAGCCATGACCGCAAGAGCCATTGCATCTCTTTATATTAGACTTCAGGTTTCGTTGTAGATGAATATGATATGTTTTCTTATTGTTTAACAATTGTATTTTGTGCAGTTTGTTTTACTTTTAGTTTTATATAAAAGAGATGGTGGTTCAAATCCCAAGACTCTCTTTTTACTTTTGTTATAAATTCTTATGGTAAAAGTGCAAATTACTTGAATCATGAAAGATAAAACTACAGGAGGAAACTCTATGGTTTGGTTCTTGTTAAAATTAGAACATGCGGAACGAAGTTTATCCTATAAATACATATTAAGTACTCTTCTTTAAACATATTTCAACAATATAAACCAAAGTTAACGAATCAGGTGAAATAACATCAGATTTTTTATTTATTTATTTTTTTTTTTAATATTTCTTGTAGAATTGATCAAACTAACCCTACACTAAACTACAAGAATAGTTGTACGTCCCAGTTGACCTTAGTACCACATATTTCAATAATATTATCCAAAGTTGACAAATTAGGTGGAAGAACATTAGATTAGATTGAAGTGCCAACCCTAAACTACAAGAATAATTGTACATCTAAGTTGACCTTAGTACCACATATTTCAATAATACAACCCAAAGTTGACAAATCAGGTAGAAGAACATTAGATTAGATTGAAGTGTCTAATGAGATGGGCAATGAGAGATCATTTACTATTATTATTATTATTATTATTATTATTATTCTTATTATTATTATTATTATTATTATTATTATTATTATTCTTATTTAAATGTTTCTTGTAGAATTGATTAAATTAGTCCTACTCTGAACTACTAGAACAGTTGTATGTCCCAATTAACCTTAGTATCATATATTTCAACATTATAATCTAAAGTTGACGAATCAAGGGGAAGAACTAAGGGTGTCAAAAATGAGCCCGGCCCGGTAGCACGGACCGAGCCAGCCCGAAATAACCCGAACCCAGCCCGGACCGAACCTTAATGGACATGTTTCGGTCTCGGCTAGTAAAGCCCGACACCGTTTCAGCCCAGACCGAAACCAGACCGGACTGGCCCGTTAAGAAGCCCGAATTAGCCCGAACACCGGTAAGGTTCATCCGGGCCCAATTTCTTAATTTTTATGGTTTTAAATTTTAATGGATTATATTACATTGTTATAGTTCACTTCTTGATCCGAAAGATTATATGAATCTATAATTGAAAAAAGTATGTTAATTGTTACAATTTATTGAATTACATACGTATAGAAGGAATAATGCTAATTTTATAGATAAAAATAATAAAATAAGCTATATATCTTACATATAAATTGACCCGATAAGCTTGATAAGCCCGGTCCGGACTGAATCAGCCCGAAATCACCTCAATAAGCCTAGCCCGATAACAAACCGACACCGGACCAACCCGTTAGTTATTGTGTCCAGCGCAGCCCAACCGAACCCGAACTCTTAATGGACATGTTTTGGGCTGGGCTTATAAAACCCGATACCGGTTTAGCCCGGACCGAAACTGGCCCGGACCGACCCGTTGACACCCTTAGGAAGAACACTAGATTAGTCAAAAAGAACAACTATCTACAAATCAAAGCAATTTAAGACTAAGAACAACAATCTGGTTTTAGTTTTTCACTGAAGAGGCAACCCAACTGAATTAAGTGTCTTATTGCCTAGGGCTAAGAATAACAAAAAGAAGAGTGCATTGGAGTTGATTTTTTTTTTCCCTTCAACTGTATGTCGAATTTATGGAATAAAATTAGAGCATTTTTATCAATTTACTGGATCATGGGCCCACTTATGCAGTTGGAAGTCGGAACTCCAACAAACACTTTTTAGTAAGGGTGTCAATATTGGGCCCAAACCGGTAGCCCAGATCGAGCTGGCCTGAACTAACCCGAACCCAACCTGGTAGGAAACCCGATACGATCTGAATCGCACCGGACCGAACTAATAATGACCTGGCCCGATTGCTTTACCCTTAAAGACTAAAACGTTTAAACGTCTAATACTCAAATTGGAATGACATGAGGGAGTGTTTTACAGGCTTGAGAGATTGATTTCGAGTGCTTGGACGGCTATGATATCTCTCAATTTCTTTTGCTACTAGTATTTCTTTTGGTTTTCTTTAAATAATCCATGATATGAATTTGTGACTTCGTTTTTACCAGAAAAAAAATAAAATTTGTGACTTCTTTTCATCTTTGTCAATCTCAATGAATGCTCTTTAGCTTTGTTTGGGTTCTTTGGCATCCATGTGTACTCTTGCGCATGTGGTTTATTCCTCTTTGATTAATTTCAGCCCACATAGATTAGATTCAACATATGTGGATTTTATTCTCTTTAATAATTCAATATGTTTAGTTTGCTCCATGTCCTATCATAATTTAGAATAATTCTCATCAATTTGGGCCGATTGGGCCAATCCCATCAAGAGATAAATTTCTTTGGATTGGATCAATCCCATCAAACCGGACCAACATTCGCCAGTGTTTAGGGTGTCAATATTGAGTCCGAATCAGTAGTCCAGACCGAACCAGCCCAAATTAGCCCGATAATTTTAAATCGAACCAACCTGTTAGTTATTGTGTTCAATATAGCTCAACCCAGCTCGAATTATTATTGGACACATTTGATCTGGCCTTATAAATTCTTAGCGTTCGATTTAACAATGAATCATTAAGTTCATCATTGCCATAGACGCCACAACATTACATTCATTGCACAATATGTATATTGGAAAAGGGAAATTTTTCTTTCCTCATTTAAACCATGGTTTTGAATGTATTTTTGAAACCTTAAAATCTTCCCCCTAATTTTCAAACCAACAAATGTATACAAAGAAACTTTCCAATATTCTTGCACTTTCTAGCAATGACCTATTCCTCAACGGATGCATCATTCAAATTTCCCCATAAAGACGCCCATGTATATGAAAAATATTAGGTGTCAGAGCGAGAGAGGGAGGAAAGGGAACCCTGAGGGGCAACCCTTTGCACCAGATGAGTAATTTATTGAGGCAGAGAACAAACCAGAAGGGAGCGGATCTCCACTAGGATGAGAACGAACCCCCCTTCAAAATTCAACAGTACCTCCCCCACCCCAATTTTTTTTTTTTAGTTTTTTGGTAGGGGAAAAGAATACTCTGCTGAAAGCAGAAGACTGGAAAAAACTTAAGGCCCAGAAAACTGGAAAACACTAAGGTCTAGAAAACTAGAAAAAGGCCTTGTACAAGAACGAAGGGATCCTTTTAGATCAATAGTAATTTAACAAGAAAACAAACCTGGTGCATTAGAGCCATCATGTGTAGATGTCTTCGAAACCAATTAATCATCGTACAACCAATTCCTGTGTCATAAAAAAAATCTCAAGCTAAGGCAGTATAACAAGATGAAAGAAGATAACATAATTTAAGATTGGAATTTGAAAATTTTATTTCGGTCAATGGGATTATACCAGAGAAGACAGTAGACAATTCAGAATAAATTCCAAGCGTTCGTGACCTTGGATAAAATGTCTGGAGGGGAAATCTCTAGGATCCACCATTCACTTCTGCAATGTAATTTAGGAAGAACTCTAGGATCTTTGGATAAAATGTCTGGAGGGGGAACTACTGAATCGTTGACTAGCAATTCAACCTGTAGGTAAGGAAAAGAATAATTAAGGTCCAGAGATTGTATATAAGAAAAATTTTATTGGAAGAAGAGGCAGAAAAAAGAAATCAGGTCCAAGCAAATGCTCAAGGTCGGATCTTAAGAAATTTAAGTTTTAAATACCTTTTAAATTAGAATTTATAATCTAATAAATAATTTTTATTAAACAAACAAGAAATGTCCACTTTGTCTAATTTATTCCAACTTTCATTATTCAATTCTCATGTTTTATTAGTATTTTTACTTTTTTGTTATTTTTCTAAACGTAACAAACTCTTGTTACAATAACAACATCCCTATATATATATATATATATATATATATATATATATATATATATATATATATATATATATATATATATATATATATATGAATTTGTATTAATATATAAGTGAATTGGAATGATGCAACATCTTTTATTTATAGAAGACAAGTGTTTTTTCAAAAAGTCATTACCAAATAGTGGATGTACATCTTCATACCAAAAGGCTAGGTATGAGTCACCACACTTCCATAATAATATATATGTATAAATATGTATTTATATTCTTATTCATATCCATATCCATCTAAAACAAAACCCAATTTGAATTTCTCTCAAAAATAAAAAAATAAAACTTTAAATTGAATTTAAGACTTTTGAAACCTTACTTGTTTTTAGATTTTAAAAACAAAAAAACAAAACCAAACTAAAAATTGTGAAACTTGCTTCTTTGATGAGGCAGTAAAGGTATTGATATATATATATAAAAACAGCTCGAGAGGTGGGTGACACGTGGCAATAATACGTCCTGAAAATAGGCCACAGATAAATATGGATCATTAGCACATGTCAAGTATGCGTTAAGGAAGCTAGGTCGGGTGTACGGTCGTTTAAAAGCATTGGCGACTTCCCACGGCGATGGTCCTACACGCTTAATTGGCAGCAACTACTCGTGATTGGAGCAATCATTCTATCGTTATTCTATAAAGGGACTAGGTCATTCTAGTATTGTCTTCTCTTTTTGATTCCCAGTAATCATTAGGCATCTAAGAGTCACCGTCGGATCTTGGTCCAACCTTCTCTGCTGTCCCTCTTTATATTGCCGTGCAAGTCTTTCAATTGACAGACAGGATTTTTCTTTTTTTTCTTTTTTGTTTTTGTTTTGGTAAAAGTCCATTTTATTGAGATGTTAGTACACCCATTTGGAGGAGATCCCACCTCAGGCGTTGCCATCAACAAGGATCCCTCAGCGTGATCAAACAATTTATTGAAATCTATATCTCTGGCTATGGGAGGCATTCCACATAACTTCTCTAGTTAGAAAATCCATTTGATAAACTGGATCAAATTTCAGTAGCAACATGTATTTTGAATCGTAACTGAAAATTTTCTTACAGGGATTTTTTTTTTTTTTTGCATGAAGCCTCTTTTATCTTATTTGGTCCACATCAAATACTGAAACACAAAAAGTATACTGAAACACAAAAAGTAGTTACAAACCCTCCGTAGCCATGACTGGTGGCACATATAATAAGTGAATAGGGAAACAAATTTTAAAAAACAGAAAATGTAGTTTGAGCTTTATTGTTGTAACTACTATTCCTCAAATACACTTGTGCCTGTAGTAGAAGGAAATTTTTACAGATTTAAACATCGTCATCCCAAATGTCCTCCACTGATTTATAAGGCCCATTTGGTGAAACAAGAAAATCTCCTGAAACTGCCTTTGTTTGGGGAAGCTGGCTTATCTTATCCAGTTCTTTCTGAGTAAGTTCCCAATCAAAGATTTGGAGGTTTTCTTTCAGTCTCTGTTTGTTGAAGCTCTTCACAATTAGACTTACTCCTTGCTCATATACCCATCTCAATGAGACCTGTCAAAATAGTTAATTATTATTAAAAAAAAGAATAAAACAACTTTTAAGAATTACTGAAGCCCTATTCTCTTGGGCTCCATTTATTTTGATAAAAATTTAGTAATAACATTCTATATTATAAAAACAATTTCAATGTTTCTTTTTATGAGGTAAAAGAAGGAAGAACTTTCTTTTTCTTCCCCTTAAACGTTGTAATATTTTATTTTTTAAAAAACAAACATTAAATTTTTTTTATAAACATGGATACATGTAACTGTGGTTTAATACCTGTGCAATGGATTTTCCCTTGGTCATAGCAATATCTTTGAGAATTGGATTCTCCATGACCGAATTTGAGCCCCACATGGCTCCATATCCTGCCAAGGGCGACCAGGCACTAACATGGATCCCTTTTTCATTGCAGAACTTCCTTACCTTTTTCTGCTGCCATGCGACACTCAATTCCACCTAAGTCAATATTTCAAATTCATTTAGTCATTAATCATGATGCAGAAAAGTAAACAGGATAAAAAGAAACAATCACACAACGCAAATATTAGTGTTGTTTGACAAAATTTTCTGTCTGCATCCATAGTGAGATGATAATTACTTTACTATCAATGGAGAATAGAACTACAGTCACTAGTCTTCAAATTGTTAATGGGCATTCAAAATTAATCCACAAATTCATGTGACAGAATACAATACACGTTAGTCCGAACAACATATACCTGATTTACAGCAGGAGGGATGGTGGCATAAGATAAAATTTCGGAGACCTTCTTGTTGGAGAAGTTGCTGACACCAATGGACTTTGCTAAGCCAAGTCTGCAGCACTCTTCCATGGCTTCCCATGTCCCTCTCATATCGAAGGGAAGAACGTTCTCCTTGGAAAATTTGATGTCACTTCCTTCTTTCAACCTTGCAGGCCAGTGCACTAGATAGAGATCCACATGATCTAGCCCAAGATTCCTATTACAACATGAAACAAATTCTAATATTATTGACAAACTTTTATGGAAACATGGACATAACATATTGGGATACTAACCGGAGTGTTTTCTTGAGTGCTGGGAGGACAAGATCATGGTCTGCATCTAAGCACCATAGCTTTGAAGTAATAAAAACATCACTGCGGCTTTTTATCACGCCTTGCTCGAGTGCTTGGGCTACGGCTTGGCCGACAAATCCTTCGGTATCATAGAGAGCAGCAGTATCGATATGTCGATAACCAAGCTCAATGGCTTGGACAATAATAGAAGAGAGATCTGGAGGGCTAGAGTTGCTTGCTGTTCCGAAACCTATCAATGGCATACTATGGCCAGAGTTCAAGACTACCTCTGGGATCACCTGTTTTTCCATGACTACTATTGTTTGAAGTTGGTAAAGTTGGAAGAAATATTTCAGTTCAAAGAAATGTCTATGTTAGCATTTTATATTGTGGACAAATGATTAGTTGAGAATTTTATTTTATTTTTTTTAAATTCAAATTTAACTTTTTGACTTACCTAACCTACATTGTATCTTGCAATTATTTGGGTTCCTATGAAGGTGGGATGCATGCATGATGTCATTGCTTACAAGAATTACCATCAATCCATTCAGTCCGAAGAGGGGGGATGTTTTGGAAAAACAATTCGTGCAGAGTAGGTACAAGGAAAAATTTTTTGCAGTCGGATTTTGTGTGTACACATCAACTATTAATTAGTATGTAATCCCTTTATTCACCTGAGAGTCCTTCCAACCATTTTACCAGTTTGAACAACTTTTAGGATACAGATTTTATAAAAGCCTCTAGCATAAATCGATTATCTGATGGTATAGATTCCTGATTCACGGCAGGAGGGATAATGGCGTAAGTTAGATGTTGAGAGAGCTTCTTGATGGAGAAGTTACTGCCACCAATGGACTTTGCTAAACCAAGCTTGCAGCACTCTTCCATGGCTTCCCATGTCCCTCTCATATCAAAGGGAAGAATTTCCTCCCCTTGGGAAAAATGTGGCTGTGACTTTCTTGTTTCAACGTTATAGGCCAGTGCACTAGATAGAGGTCCACATAATCTAGCCCAAACTTCCTATTACAACATGAAATGAACAAGATAAATATTTATAGACAGACTATCATGCAAATGTGGACATGATCACATATAGAGATACTAACTAGAGTGTTCCATGAGTGCTGGAAGGACGAGATCATGGTCGAGTCCAATTCGTCTCCAATTATTGGAGGTTCCATTTGCTAATCCAGCAATTGGAGTTAATTGGGGGTGCGTCTACCAATACATCGGTAGGTGTGTCTGATTAACTGCAATCGCTGGATAAGCGACTGGAGCCTCCAATCATTGGAGATGATTTCAACCCATCATGGTCCGCTTTAGAACACTATAACTTTGAAGTGATAGAAACAACGCTACCGCTTTTTATAAAGCTTTGATCGAGTACTTGGGCTACGGCGTGACAGACGAACTCTTCGGTGTTATAAGTAGGAGCAGTATCGATATGTCGGTAACCAAGCTCAATGGCATGGACAAGGGTAGAAGTAAGATTTGGAGGGATAGGTTTACATGCTGTTCCCATACCTATCAATGGCATTCTTTGTCCAGAGCTCAAGACTATCTCCGGGCTCATTTCTTTTTCCATGCTTGGTGTTTGAACAAATAAAAATCTTTGACGTATTATGGAGTACTGTTGGATTGAATCCGAATCTTCTTCCCAACTGATAATCAATCCATATTTTTGAGAACGGTAGATGGATGTGGGTCCGATATTTTAGTGGTGGGTCCCATATCCCGGATCTGAGATCACTAGATTTTAACTTTTGAGGATCAAGCAACCCTGGGTCAGAACTTTTTTTTGTTGATGTTACTGTTATCTTCTTAAATAATTAGAAAAATATTTTCGTCAGCAATGACGATTGAAGAGTTTTGGTAACTAACGGTCACGGTCAGATAGCTTGAAAGGAATGGACCGAAATCCTCTCCCGCGGCAGAAGGTGGGCCGACTGAAATCTCGTCCTTGGCTGGCGACAGTTGAGCGGAAGAGGATTTTTTTGCAAAAGGAATAGCAGTGATGTCATAGCTTAGGACGACTGTGAATCTCGTCATTCTTTTGCGATAGACAAAAATCCCACCATTCAATGCCCACCTTGATCGGACTCTAATCGTCTCCCGCCGTTGAAAGAACTTCAGCGTGATTCAACAGTTGGAGTTTATTTGGTACATATAACAATAACTGGTATGTATGTCAGATGAATTCCAGCTTTTGGATTAGAAGACCTAGGAGATGATTTTTTTGCCACCTTAACCTTATCCGTAATTATTCATCAAATTTATTTCAAGCATGGGTGAGTGGGAGGATACTTCACCTGAATGTACTTTTATTTTTCTTAGGATCTCATCATCATTTATATCCAATGAGTCCCACACTCTAGAGTTGGGTCCCACGTCATATCGACGCTGATGAGATCTCATAGAGAGTTCATGTACATACATATGTTTCATGTTTCTTTATTGAAGAAGTATGTCAGAGATCCATCGCACATCTTGACAGCCACCAGACTTGACAGAGGATTTAACATTTGAAGTGGTACATGTGATGCTCACAAGCTGAAAGGTACAACATCTCCGAAGCAAGGATATCCATTTGTGAAAGTGCATTGGAAAAGCTAAGATATAGAAGAAATCACTTGGGAGGAAGAGAACGCAATGCGAAAGGAGTACCCTGACCTTTTCGACGAACAAGGTACGTATAAATTTCGAGGTTGAAATTTTTTTTAAGGGTGGGGGAGTTGTGAAACCTACATGCAAATTTCGGGGATGAAATTTCTTTTATGGGTGGGGGAGTTGTAAGACCCGCACTCCATGAACCCGATCTAAACCTTTAATTCATGTCGTAACAGGTCTTCCAATCATCACCGGGCCAGACGGGACGAGCGGATGACAACCAGGTACGAAAATGGACCTGAAAATATCATATTTTTCATACCGGTCTTTGGTACCGATCGATGGTACTGGTACCTAAGGGACCCATACCTAAGGGAGAGGAGACTATAGAAGATCTCTGCAAGAATCTCTGCAGGAATCAAGCGTCAAGAAAATGTAGAAAACAATCTCCTACAAAAAGGTATGTCTTATTTCTTTTAATGGATTGTGTTATTGTTCAGTTGTATTTTACATTTCATATGGGATTCATTGTAATAAATTTTATTAGGGTTAAGTAAATTCCTAGAACAAAATCCATTTGATAGACTGGATCAAATTTCAGGAGCAACATTATTTTTAACATGTATTTTGAATCGTAACTGAAAATTTTCTTACAGGGATGTTTTTTTTTTTATTTTTTATTTATTTATTAATTTTTTTGCATGAAGCCTCTTTTATCTTATTTGGTCCGCATCAAATACTGAAACACAAAAAGTAGTTACAAACCCTCCGTAGCCATGACCGGTGGCACATATAATAAGTGAATAGGGAAACAAATTTTAAAAAACAGAAAATGTAGTTTGAGCTTTATTGTTGTGACTACTATTCCTCAAATACTCTTGTGCCTGTAGTAGAAGGAAATTTTTACAGATTTAAACATCGTCATCCCAAATGTCCTCCACTGATTTATAAGGCCCATTTGGTGAAACAAGAAAATCTCCTGAAACTGCCTTTGTTTGGGGAAGCTGGCTTATCTTATCCAGTTCTTTCTGGGTAAGTTCCCAATCAAAGATTTGGAGGTTTTCTTTCAGTCTCTGTTTCTTGAAGCTCTTCACAATTAGACTTACTCCTTGCTCATATACCCATCTCAAAGAAACCTGTCAAAATAGTTAATTATTATTAAAAAAAGAAAAAAACAACTTTTAAGAATTACTGAAGCCCTATTCTCTTGGGCTCCATTTATTTTGATAAAAATTTAGTAATAACATTCTATATTATAAAAACAATTTCAATGTTTCTTTTTATGAGGTAAAAGAAGGAAGAAATTTCTTTTTCTTCCCCTTAAACGTTGTAATATTTTATTTTTTAAAAAACAAACATTAAATTTTTTTTATGAACATAGATACATGTAACTGTGGTTTAATACATGTGCAATGGATTTCCCCTTGGTCATAGCAATATCTTTGAGAATTGGATTCTCCATGACCGAATTTGAGCCCCACATGGCTCCATATCCTGCCAAGGGCGACCAGGCACTGACATGGATCCCTTTTTCATTGCAGAACTTCCTTACCTTTTTCTGCTGCCATGCGGCACTCAATTCCACCTAAGTCAATATTTCAAATTCATTTAGTCATTAATCATGATGCAGAAAAGTAAACAGGATAAAAAGAAACAATCACACAACGCAAATATTAGTGTGATTTGACAAGATTTTCTGTCTACATCCATAGTGAGATGATAATTACTTTACTATCAATAGAGAATAGGACTACAGTCACTAGTCTTCAAATTATTAATGGCCATTCAAAATTAGCCCACAAACTCATTTGACAGAATACAATACACGCTACTCCGAACAACATATACCTGATTTACAGCGGGAGGGATGGTGGCATAAGATAAAATTTCGGAGACCTTCTTGTTGGAGAAGTTGCTAACACCAATGGACTTTGCTAAGCCAAGTCTGCAGCACTCTTCCATGGCTTCCCATGTCCCTCTCATATCGAAGGGAAGAACGTTCTCCTTGGAAAATTTGATGTCACTTCCTTCTTTCAACCTTGCAGGCCAGTGCACTAGATAGAGATCCACATAATCTAGCCCAAGATTCCTATTACAACATGAAACAAATTCTAATATTATTGACAGACTTTTATGGAAACATGAACATAACATATTGGGATACTAACCGAAGTGTTTTCTTGAGTGCTGGGAGGACAAGATCATGGTCTGCATCTAAGCACCATAGCTTTGAAGTAATAAAAACATCACTACGGCTTTTTATCACGCCTTGCTCGAGTGCTTGGGCTACGGCTTGGCCGACAAATCCTTCGGTACCATAGAGAGCAGCAGTATCGATATGTCGATAACCAAGCTCAATGGCTTGGACAATAATAGAAGAGAGATCTGGAGGGCTAGAGTTGCTTGCTGTTCCGAAACCTATCAATGGCATACTATGGCCAGAGTTCAAGACTACTTCTGGGATCACCTGTTTTTCCATGACTACAATTGTTTGAAATTGGTAAAGTTGGAAGAAATCTTTCGGTTCAAGAAATGTCTATGTTAGCAATTTATATTGTGGACAAATGATTAGTTGAAAATTTTATTTTATTTTTTTTAAGTTCAAATTTAACTTTTTGACTTACCTAACCTACAATGTATCTTGCAATTATTTGGGTTCCTAATAATGCGGGAATGCATGCATGATGTCATTTTTTTTGGGTAAGTTTAAAATTTTTTGGGTAAGTCATGCATGATGTCATTGCTTACGAGAATTACCATCAATCCATTCAGTCCGAAGAGGGCGGATGCTTTGATAAAAAACAATTCGTGCAGATTAGGTACAAGGAAAATTTTGGCAGTCGGATTTTGTGTGTACACATGAACTATTAATTAGTCTATAATCTCTTTATTCACCTGACAGTCTTTCCGACCATCTTATCAGTTTGAACAACTTTTAGGATACAGATTTTATAAAAGCCTCTAGCATAAATCGATTATCTGATAGTATATATACCTGATTCATGGTAGGAGGGATAGTGACGTAAGTTAGATGTTGAGAGAGTTTCTTGATGGAGAAGTTACTGCCACCAATGGATTCTTCCATGGCTTCCCATGTCCCTCTCATATCAAAGGAAAGAATGTCCTCCCCTTCGGAAAAATGTGGTTGCGATTTTCTTGTTTCAACCTTTTAGGCCAGTGTACTAGATAGAGGTCCACATAATCTAGCCCAAACTTCCTATTACAACATGAAATGAACAAGATAGATATTTATAGATAGACTACCATGCAAATATGGACATGATCACATAAAGAGATACTAACTGGAGTGTTCCTTGAGTGTTGGCGGAAGGACGAGATCATGGTCGAGTCCAATTCGTCTCCAATTATTAGAGGCTCCAATCGCTAATACAGCAATTGGAGTTAACTGGGTGCGTCTCCCAATACATCGATAGGTATGCCTGATTAACTGCAACCGCTGGATGAGCGACTGGAACCTCCAATAATTGGAGACGATTTCAACCCATCATGGTCCGCTTTAGAACACTATAACTTTGAAGTGATAGAAACAATGCTACCGCTTTTTATAAAGCTTTGATCGAGTACTTGGGCTATGGCGTGACAGACGAACTCTTCGGTGTTATAAGTAGGAGCAATATCGATATGTCGGTAACCAAGCTCAATGGCATGGACAAGAGTAGAAGTAAGATTTGGAGGGATAGGCTTGCATGCTGTTCCCATACCTATCAATGGCATTCTTTGTCCAGAGCTCAAGACTATCTCTGTGCTCATTTCTTTTTCCATGCTTGGTGTTTGAACAAATAAAAATCTTTGACGTATTATGGAGTACTGTTGGATTGAATCCGAATCTTCTTCCCAACTGATAATCAATCCATATTTTTGAGAACGGTAGATGGATGTGGGTCCGATATTTTAGTGATGGGTCCCATATCCCGGATCTGAGATCACTGGATTTTGACTTTTGAGGATCAAGCAACCCTGGGTCAGAACTTTTTTTTGTTGATGTTACTGTTATCTTGTTAAATAATTAGAAAAATATTTTCGTCAGCAATGACGATTGAAGAGTTTTGGTAACTAACGGTCACGGTCCGATAGCTTGAAAGGAATAGCAGTGATGTCATAGCTTAGGACGACTGTAAATCTCGCCATTCTTTTGCGATAGACAAAAATCCCGCCATTCAATGCCCACCTTGATTGGACTCTAATCGCCTGCCGTTGGAAGAACTCCAGCGTGATTCAACACTTGGAATTTATTTGGTACATATAACAGTAACTGGTATGTATGTTGGATGAACTCCAGCTTTTGGATTAGAGGACGTAGGAGATGATTTTTTTGCCACCTTAACCTTATCCGTAATTATTCATCAAATTTATTTCAAGCATAGGTGAGTGGGAGGATACTTCACCTGAATGTACTTTTATTTTTCTTAGGATCTCATAATCATTTATATCCAATGAGTCCCACACTCTAGAGTTGGGTCCCACGTCATATCGACGTTGATGGGATCTCATAGAGAGTAAAATATTTGTCTGTACAAAAGGGAGGATATTTTTTTATAAAAAAAAATACCATTTTTCCCCACTGTAATAAATTCTCCGTTGGTAGTATATACATTTTTTCCGACGTAAAATTTATTACCGTCGGAAAAAATACTGATTTTTCTCGACGGGAAGACGATTACCGTGGATTATATTTTTGCCACGAAAATATAGTTACCGTCAGTAAAGATATACATTTTTCGCAACAGAAATCATATTTTCGTGGCAAAAAATCTAATATTTTAGCCACAGGAATATACTTTTCGTATGAAAAAAGGTGAATTTATACCCATGGCAGTTACAACGATAGAAAATACAACGGAAACTAGTTCGTCGGTAAATATCAAGGGCGACGGGAACCTATTTTTGCCAACGGAAAATTCCGTCGGTAAAAATGAGGATTGTTGTAGTGGTTACATGACAACCTATCGGACCTTCTAGTTAGAAAAAAATCTATTTGATTACTATAATAACCATTATTGAAGGTGACTAGATGTTCCTCTCTTTTCAAAGTATGTGTTCATAATAGGTAAATCATAAGCCACAATAAATTTTAATATTGAAGTCCCCTCTTCATTCATCACTCCAAAACCATATCCTCCATGTACACCTTCATAACCTCTACGATCTCATCCTACATGTCTATTCAGATCTCCTTCAGAACGAAAATGTCTCATTTTTTAATCCATTCTCATCCAATTTTTGCAATCACCCTCAATTCTAAGATTTTATTCTAAGAATACATACGAAACACAACATAAATCCCCTTTATTAATGATACAAGTGTTTACTATCTACCATGTGGTGATGCCATCGGAGTCATGGGACCAATATTAATATATTCATGAACTAATTCCTTAATCAACTTACATCCAATTTTTTTTATTATTTATTTATCAATTTTGCCATAATTTTAAATTGATAAAATGAATAAAATTCAACACATTTTCCTTGAAGATGGACACGGATCATAGTTAAAAAACAAAGCCCAACTAAAAATTGTGGAACTTGCTTCTTTGGTGTGGCAGTAATGTTATTGACATACATAAAACAGCCCTAGCTAGGCAGGTGACACATAGCAATAACACGTCGGGGTAATGGGTGACAAATAAACATAAATTTTTAGTGCTTCAATACGTGTCAAGAAAACTAGATCAGGTTTACAATCGTGGAAGCAGGGCCAAATTCTCATAGCGATGGTCCTACACCCTTGGCTGCTACCACTTGTAATTAGGACAATTTCCTTGTCATTATCCTATAAAGGGATTGTTTGGAGAAGACGAAGGATATGTCACTTATTATTGGAGGGATGGATTCAATAGTCTGGGATGGTACAAGCAAGGGAAAATTTACAATCAAATCTGCTTGGTTATTATTGCGTAAGAGACAGATTTTCCCTAAGTGGGCGAACTCATAAACACGTTTGGGCAAAGACTATTCCACTAAAGATCTCTTTTACTTTGGATGGAGACTAGCATTTGGAAGGCTACCAACGGATGATAAAATTAAGGCTTGTAATGTTAGCCTGGCGTCCCGATGTTTCTTATGCAGACAAGATTCAGAATCATTTAATCACATTTTCATCACATTTTCATGGAATGTGCTACTTCAGGTATTTTAATATTTCTTGGATGGGATTTAATAGTATGGAGTTTCTCTCTCGTGGTGGAAACGTAAGGTGCCTATGCCTACTACGTAATATATGGGGATCATTAATTACTATTAGAATAGTTTTCCTGTATGTATTTGTATCCATTTGTATTCTTTTTGAGGTCTTATCACCGTCCATATCTAGTGACCCCCATATTCTAGAAGTGGGTCTTACACCACACCAACAGTGATGAGATCCCATAGAAAGTAGGATTCACATCCTCTTCTCCCAATGATTCGGGAGGAGCGGGATACCCCCGTTGGATGGCCGACAAGTGGGACTCGGGTGAATCCGAGCCTTCCATCATAGCCGACAACCCCTGTCGGTTCAGCTTGTCAGCTCGGCGTCGATTTGAATAGAGGGCTCGGGCATGTCGGCCATCCAACGAGGGTGTCCCCCTCCTCCCAAATCACTGGGAGAAGAGGATTTCAATATGTGAAGTCAATTACTATTGTGGCCTGAAACTTATGGAATGCTCAGAATTATTCTTGTTCCAAAAGAAAAGGTGCTATCTATGGAAACTATTCTCTCTCGAATTCTCAGAGATTTGCAGGATCTTTCAATAAGGGATCTGTGTGAGATCTTAACCATTCAGGATTTGTCCTTGTTTCAGAGCACGCACCTCAAGTCTCGAATATCTTCATCATAGGTGATTGGGGAACTGAAATGGAGGAAACCGATTGAAAGGTGGGTGAAATTAAATATTGATGGATGCTCTTTAGGAATTCTAGGACGAGCTGCTTCTACAAGTGTGCTACGTGATTGCACGGGACGAATTCAGTTTGCTTATGCTACTTACCCTTGGGGTTAACGAGGTATTTGGCAGAAGTTCAAGCAGTAATGATTGGCATTTTGAAAGTGCTTAGCCAAGGTGTAGTCATTTTGGGTGGAACGAGACTCAAAATCAGTAATGGAAGGTTTATGTAAGGGAATTGTAAATGGAAGTGTCGACAACAATGGCATGCAATCCTGGAATTTCTTTCTACTATAAGTTGGAAATTTACTCATTGTTACATGGTGGCGGTGGCGGATCTATTTGCTAAGCGTAGTGCTATATGCCAAAACTCATATGTTTGGCGTGTTTACCCTTCCCTAGGTGCAAGAGAGGTGGTGTAGGATGCGTCTAAGCATCCTCATTATAGATTCTCTTAGTATTTGTTAATAGTTTAGGGTGACCATCCTGTTACTGTATTTTTTTTTTTTTTTTTGCTTTTAATCAATATATTCCTTTGATTTTTAGCCCAAAAAAAAAAAAACACCCTAAAGGTATTATTATCGTTGTAATATATTATTCTCTTTTGATTCGTAGTAATTATTATTGGTGCTCTAATCTCTAACTTAGGTATCCGAGAGTCACGATCAGACCTAGTCCGACCTTCTATTGTCCCTCTTTGCATTGTAGTGCAGTTCTTCTACTTGATAGACTGGATCAGATTTCAACAGCAACATATGTATTATGAATCGTAACTGAAAATTTTCTTGATATGGATTATGGTGAAATAATTTTTTTTTTTTTTTTTAGGGTGAAGCCCCTTTTATCTTATTTGGTCCACCTCAAATATTGAGACACAAAAAGGTAGTTATAAACCCTCCATAACCATGTCTGGTGACATAAGTGAATAGGGAAAGAAATTTTAAAACAAGAAAATATATTTTGAGCTTTATTGTTGGGACTACTGTTCCTCAGATACTCTTGTGCTTGTAGTAGGATGAAATCCTGCAGGGTTAAACGTCATCATCCCAAAGTTCCTCCACTGATTTGTAAGGCCCATTTGGTGAAACAAAATCTTCTCCTGAAATCGTCTTCTTTTGTGGAATCTGACTTATCTTATCTAGTTCCTTTTGGGTAAGTTCCCAATCAAAGATTTGAAGGTTTTCTTTCAGTCTCTCTTTATTGAAGCTCTTCACAATTGGACTTACTCCTTGCTGATATACCCATCTCAGTGAGATCTGTCAAAATAGCAAATTATGTTAAAAATTAAGGAAAAAAAAAAAGAAGAAAAAAAGTAAAACGTACAACTTTCAAGAATTACTGTGTTTGTTATGATCTCAATATTTTTAAAATTTTATATGAAACATTTTATATTTTTAAATCAATTTTGATATTGATTTCTATGAGGTAAAAGAAAGACAAATATTCTTTTTCTTCCCCATAGATATCACTATATTTTACTTTTTGAAAATAAACGACTAAAAAAAAATTAACATATAAAATTTTACATCAAAAGAAATGAAGCCTTTAGAACATATTTACATGTAACCATGGTTTAATACCTGTGCGATGGATTTCCCCTTGGTCGTGGCAATATCTTTGAGAATTGTATTTTCCATGACCGAATTTGAACCCCAAATAGCTCCGTATCCTGCCAGAGGCGACCAAGCGCTGACATGGATCCCTCTTTCTTTTGAGAACTCCCTCACCTTCTTCTGTTGCCATGCAGCGTTCATTTCCACCTAAGTCAATAAATGAAATTAATTCTTGTAGTAACCACATCATCACAAGTGCTATTTTGTCATCTAAATCATTGCAGGTATAGTAGAAATCAAACCCTAATCATGATATTAAAATATAAAACAAGGTAAAAAAAAATTATTACACAATGCAAATATTAATGTGGTTCGACAAGATTTCATGTCTCTGTCCACCATGAGATGATAACTGTTTTAATATCAATGGAGCATAGGACTGCAGTCATCCCTCCTCAAGTTTCTAACAGTCCTTTAAAATGAGTCCACAAACTCATGTGACCAAATACTAGACATGTTACTTCCAACAATATGTACCTGATTTACGGCAGGAGGGATGGTAGCGTAGGATAAAATTTGGGAGACCTTCTTGTTGGAGAAGTTGCTGAGTCCAATGGACTTTGCTAAGCCAAGCCTGGAGCACTCTTCCATGGCTTCCCATGTCCCTCTCATATCAAAGGGAAGAATGTTCTCCTTGGGAAATATGAAGCCACTTCCTTCTTTCAACCTTGCAGGCCAGTGGATTAGATAAAGATCCACGTAATCTAGCCCAAGATTCCTATATACAACATGAAACAAATTCTAACATTATTGACAGACTATTATGGAAATATGGACATGACATATAGAGATACTAACTGGAGTGTTTTCTTAAGTGCTGGGACGACAAGATCACGGTCTGCATCTGGGCACCATAGCTTTGAAGTAACGAAAACATCACTACGGCTTTTTATCACCCCTTGCTCAAGTGCTTGCGCTATGGCTTGGCCGACAAATTCTTCGGTACCATAGAGAGCAGCAGTATCGATATGTCGGTAACCGAGCTCAATGGCTTGGACAATAATTGAAGCGAGATCTGAAGGGCTAGAGTTGCTTGCTGTTCCGAAACCTAGCAATGGCATACTATGGCCAGAGTTCAAGACTACCTCTGGGATCACTTGTTTTTCCATGACTATTTCTGTTTGAAATTGGTAAAGATGGAAGCACTCTTTCTGTTCGAAGAAATGTCTATGTTACCAATTATATATTGTGGACAGTAAGATTAGTTGAAAAATGTATTGTTTTCTAATTCAAACTTTACTTATTTGACTTACCAAACCTACAATGTATCTTGCATGTATTTGGGTTCTTATACATTAGGGTGGGAATGAGTGCATGATGTCATAGCTTACGAGTACTTTCAATCCATCATTCAATGTAACAGGACGGCTATTTTGAAGAGAAAAAAAAAATTGCAGCAAATTGAGTAGTAGGAAAATCTGTGGGATTTCATGTTTGGGGACATTGAATCCATTCATTCCTCAACGGGTTTAATTACACATTCTCGACGGGAAGATGATTACCGTGGATAAAAAAATATAAATTTTTGCCACAGAAATATAGTTACCGTTGGTAAAGATATACATTTTTCCGAACAGAAATCATATTTTCGTGGCAAAAAATCTAATATTTTAGCCACATGAATATATTTTTTGTACGAAAAATGTAAATTTATACCCATGGCAGTTACGTCAATAAAAAAATACAACGGAAACTAGTTCGTCGGTAAATATCAAGGGCGACGAGAACCTATTTTTGCCGACGAAATTTAATGAGGATTGTTGTAGTGCTTACATGACAACCTATCGGACCTTCTAGTTAGAAAAAAAATCTATTTGATTACTATAATAATCATTATTGAAGGTGACTAGATGTTCCTCTCTTTTCAAAGTATGTGTTTATTATAGGTAAATCATAAGCCACAATAAATTTTAATATTGAAGTCCCCTCTTCATTCATTACTCTAAAACCATATCCTCAATGTGCATCTTCATAACTTTTACGATCTCCTCCTACATGTCTATTCAGATCTCCTTCAGAACGAAAATGTTTCATTTTTTAACCCATTCTCATATAATTTTTGCAATCACTCTCAATTTTAAGATCTTATTCTAAGAATACATACCAAATACAACATAAATCCCCTTTATTAGTGATACAAGTGTTTACTATCTACCATGTGGTGATTGTTGGATTTGTGTGGTCCAACACAGGTTTACTATGTTATTTTTATGTATTCTCTTTGGGCATCTCTATCTCTATTTTGAGGTATATATATGTGACATGTGGCTTACATGTTTTATGGCTTATAAATTTGTTATATGGTACCATTGTTTTTTGTCTATTGTATTAATAGACTGATTTTGTAGATAATTATTCAAATGAGCCACTTTGTAGTCCTTGGCTTGACCGCACCTATCATGATGCGCTATGTGCTTACATAGGCATTGATTGGACCATGATAGGTTTGAGGGGTGCAAGTCAAAATTGCTCAGACTATGGGAGACATGGGGACTAGTCTCTCGACAGTCAGTATACATATGGTCTGTGAAGTCCTTCATGATAAGACCACGTGTACGTTGAGTGGTGACCTTAGTGCCTAATGTTCATTGCCAGTGACTTGACAATTATAAGAGTGTACGCGTACCTACAAACTGCCAATTTGAATAATGTTATTGTATTTGATTTTGCATCAAATATTTTTTTATTTATAAATATAAAATATTATTTATTTTTATTTTTCTTTGTAAAATCTTTTTGATTTTATAAAAAAGATGGCAGTTTTGTATTTTGTGTCCCTATTTATTATTTAGGGGCACTTATGATAATTGTCAAGGTATGCCAAAAGGCAATTTGGATATGGTATTAGGAGGCTAGCATCTCACTTAGGGTTGGACTTTATGGCTGGTCATCTCCACCCTAGAGATATAAAAACATCTCAAGGTCACACAGGCAAGGGGAGGAAAAAGTTCAAAATACCAAGATATGGTATACCTGTCCAGCTGGGGTGAGCACCCTGATTGCTTGTGAGATCCTTGGAAATCAAGTGACTTTGTTTGTCTAATCATCATAGGTTCTTCAACAACAGAAAGAGTTCTTCATCACAGGTAGAGTGCTTCAACAAAAGAAATTTTCAAATCGTCAAAAAAGGTATGACACTCTTCTTAATTTCTTAAATTAAACAAGTGACATGATATTCGTGATAAGTTTTCATCTTTGGTTTGAGGTTAACAGTAACATTGAGATTCATGTAGGATGATTTTTCCTAATAGTGATGCCGTGGGACTCATGAGACCAACATTAATATATTCATGAACTAATTCCTTAATCAACTTACATCCAACTTTTTTTTTTTATCAATTTTGCCATAATTTTAAATTGATAAAATGAATAATATTCGACACATTTTCCTTGAAGATGGACACGGATCATAGTTAAAAAACAAAGCCCAACTAAAAATTGTGGAACTTGCTTCTTTGGTGTGGCAGTAATGTTATTGACATACATAAAACAGCCCTAGCTAGGCAGGCGACACATGGCAATAACACGTCGGGGTAATGGGTGACAAATAAACATAAATTTTTAGTGCTCTTTAATATGCGTCAAGAAAACTAGATCAGGTTTACAATCGTGGAAGCAGGGCCAAATTCTCATAGCGATGGTCCTACACCTTTGGCTGCTACCACTTGTAATTAGGACAATTTCCTTGTCATTATCCTATAAAGGGATTGTTTGGAGAAAGACGAAGGATATTCCACTTATTATTGGAGGGATGGATTCAATAGTCTGGGATGGTACAAGCAAGGGAAAATTTACAGTCAAATCCGCTTGGTCATTATTGCATAAGAGACAGATTTCCCCTAATTGGGCGAACTCATAAACACGTTTGGGCAAAAACCATTCCACTAAGGATCTCTTTTTTTGGGATGGAGACTAGCATTTGGAAGGCCACCAACGGATGATAAAATTAAGGCTTGTAATGTTAGCCTGGCGTCCCGATGTTTCTTATGCAGACAGGATTCAGAATCATTTAATCACATTTTCATCACATTTTCATGGAATGTGCTACTTCAGGTATTTTAATATTTCTTGGATGGGATTTAATAATATGGAGTTTCTCTCTCGTGGTGGAAACGTAAGGTACCTATGCCTACTACGTAATATATGGGGATCATTAATTACTATGAGAATAGTTTAGCTGTATGTATTTGTATCCACCTGTATTCTTTCTGAGGTCTTATCACCGTCCATATCTAGTGGCCCCCACATTCTAGAGGTGGGTCTTACACCATACCAACAGTGATGAGATCCCATAGAAAGTAGGATTCACATCCTCTCCTCCCAGTGATTCGGGAGGAGGGGGATACCCCCGTTGGATGGCCGACAAGTGAGGCTCGGGTGAATCTGAGCCTTCCATCCGAGCCGACATCCCTTATCAGCTCAGCTTGTCAGCTCGGCGTCAGCTCGAATGGAGGGCTCGCGCATGTCGGCCATCCAACGAGGGTGTCCCCTCTCCTCCCGAATCACTGGGAGGAGGATTTGAATATGTGAAGTCAATTACTATTGTGGCCTGAAACTTATGGAGTGCTCAGAATTATTCTTGTTCCAAAAGAAAAGGTGCTATCTATGGAAACTATTCTCTCTCGAATTCTCAGAGATTTGCAGGATCTTTCAATAAGGGATCTGTGTGAGATCTTAACCATTCAGGATTTGTCCTTGGTACAGAACATGCACCTTAAGTCTCGAATATCTTCATCATAGGTGATTGGGGAACTGAAATGGAGGAAATCGATTGAAAGGTGGGTGAAATTAAATATTGATGGATGCTCTTTATGAATTCTAGGACGAGCTGCTTCTACAAGTGTGCTACGTGATTGCACGGGACGAATTCAGTTTGCTTATGCTACTTACCCATGGGGTTAACGAGGTATTTGGCAGAAGTTCAAGCAGTAATGATTGGCATTTTGAAGGTGCTTAGCAAAGGTGTAGTGATTTTGGGTGGAACGAGACTCAAAATCAGTAATGGAAGGTTTATGTAAGGGAATTGTAAATGGAAGTGTCGACAACAATGGCATGCAATCCTGGAATTTCTTTCTACTATAAGTTGGAAATTTACTCATTGTTACATGGTGGCGGTGGCGGATATATTTGCTAAGCGTAGTGCTATATCCCAAAACTCATATGTTTGGCATGTTTACCCTTACCTAGGTGCAAGAGAGGTGGTGTAGGATGCGTCTAAGCATCCTCATTATAGATTCTCTTAGTATTTGTTAATAGTTTAGGGTGACCATCCGGTTACTGTATTTTTTTTTTCTTTTTTAATCAATATATTCCTTTAATTTTTAGCCCAAAAAAAAAAAAAAAAAAAAAAAAAAAAGAAGAAGCACCCTAAAGGTATTATTATCATTCTAATATATTATTCTCTTTTGATTCCTAGTAATTACTATTGGTGCTCTAATCTCTAACTTAGGTATCCGAGAGTCACGATCAGACCTAGTCCGACCTTCTATTGTCCCTCTTTGCATTGTAGTGCAGTTCTTCCACTTGGTAGACCGGATCAGATTTCAGCAGCAATATGTATTATGAATTGTAACTGAAAATTTTCTTGAAATGGATTACGGTGAAATTTTTTTTTTTTTTTTATTTTAGGGTGAAGCCCCTTTTATCTTATTTGGTCCACATCAAATATTGAGACACAAAAAGGTAGTTATAAACCCTCCATAACCATGTCTGGTGACATAAGTGAATAGGGAAAGAAATTTTAAAAGAAGAAAATATATTTTGAGCTTTATTGTTGGGACTACTGTTCCTCAGATACTCTTGTGCTTGTAGTAGGATGAAATCCTGCAGGGTTAAACGTCATCATCCCAAAGTTCCTCCACTGATTTGTAAGGCCCATTTGGTGAAACAAAATCTTCTCCTGAAATCGTCTTCTTTTGTGGAATCTGACTTATCTTTTCTAGTTCCTTTTGGGTAAGTTCCCAATCAAAGATTTGAAGGTTTTCTTTCAGTCTCTCTTTATTGAAGCTCTTCACAATTGGACTTACTCCTTGCTGATATACCCATCTCAGTGAGATCTGTCAAAATAGCTAATTATGTTAAAAATTAAGAGGAAAAAAAAAAGAAGAAAAAAAAGTAGAACGTACAACTTTCAAGAATTACTGTGTTTGTTATGATCTCAATATTTTTAAAATTTTATATGAAACATTTTATATTTTTAAATCAATTTTGATATTGATTTCTATGAGGTAAAAGAAAGACAAATTTTCTTTTTCTTCCCCCATAGATATCACTATATTTTACTTTTTGAAAATAAACGACTAAAAAAAAATTAACATGTAAAATTTTACATCAAAAGAAATGAAACCTTTAGAACATATTTACATGTAACCATGGTTTAATACCTGTGCGATGGATTTCCCCTTGGTCGTGGCAATATCTTTGAGAATTGTATTTTCCATGACCGAATTTGAACCCCAAACAGCTCCGTATCCTGCCAGAGGCGACCAAGCGCTGACATGGATCCCTTTTTCTTTTGAGAACTCCCTCACCTTCTTCTGTTGCCATGCAGCGTTCATTTCCACCTAAGTCAATAAATCAAATTAATTCTTGTAGTAACCACATCATCACAAGTGCTATTTTGTCATCTAAATCATTGCAGGTATAGTAGAAATCAAACCCTAATCATGATATTAAAATATAAATGAAGGTAAAAAAAAAATTATTACACAATACAAATATTAATGTGGTTCGACAAGATTTCATGTCTCTGTCCACCATGAGAAGATAACTGTTTTAATTTCAATGGAGCATAGGACTGCAGTCATTCCTCCTCAAGTTTCTAACAGTCCTTTAAAATGAGTCCACAAACTCATGTGACCGAATACTAGACATGTTACTTCCAACAATATGTACCTGATTTACGGCAGGAGGGATGGTAGCGTAGGATAAAATTTGGGAGACCTTCTTGTTGGAGAAGTTGCTGAGTCCAATGGACTTTGCTAAGCCAAGCCTGGAGCACTCTTCCATGGCTTCCCATGTCCCTCTCATATCAAAGGGAAGAATGTTCTCCTTGGGAAATATGAAGCCACTTCCTTCTTTCAACCTTGCAGGCCAGTGGATTAGATAAAGATCCACGTAATCTAGCCCAAGATTCCTATATACAACATGAAACAAATTCTAACATTATTGACAGACTATTATGGATGTATGGACATGACATATAGAGATACTAACTGGAGTGTTTTCTTAAGTGCTGGGACGACAAGATCACGGTCTGCATCTGGGCACCATAGCTTTGAAGTAACGAAAACATCACTACGGCTTTTTATCACCCCTTGCTCGAGTGCTTGCGCTATGGCTTGGCCGACAAATCCTTCGGTACCATAGAGAGCAGCAGTATCGATATGTCGGTAACCGAGCTCAATGGCTTGGACAATAATTGAAGCGAGATCTGAAGGGCTAGAGTTGCTTGCTGTTCCAAAACCTAGCAATGGCATACTATGGCCAGAGTTCAAGACTACCTCTGGGATCACTTGTTTTTCCATGACTATTTCTGTTTGAAATTGGTAAAGATGGAAGCACTCTTTCTGTTCGAAGAAATGTCTATGTTACCAATTATATATTGTGGACAATAAGATTAGTTGAAAAATGTATTGTTTTCTAATTCAAACTTAACTTTTTTGACTTACCAAACCTACAATGTATCTTGCATGTATTTGGGTTCTTAGACATTAGGGTGGGAACGAGTGCATGATGTCATAGCTTACGAGTACTTTCAATCCATCATTCAGTGTAACAGGACGGTATTTTGAAGAGAAAAAAAAAATTGCAGCAAATTTGGTAGTAGGAAAATCTGTGGGATTTCATGTTTGGGGACATTGAATCCATTCATTCCTCAACGGGTTTACAAATCCCCTTAGATTTTAGTATTTTTATAAAAAAAGACAATTATCTCTCCTGTAACTTACCCTATTGACCATTGACCTCCAAAAGTTTCAAAAAAGACAGTTACCTCCCTTAAATAACTATTAAAATCCAAATAGCCTCAATTTTTAACGGTGTTAAAGTTAAATTTTTATGGACAACTCTACCCTCAATCTTTTGTCTATACTTTAAAACTTATTACTGTTAAAAGATCAATATAATCCTTTTATATCCAACTAAAATTATCCCTAATCTCATCTTCTTCTCATTCTCCTGCACGTTCTTTCCGACGGAGATGATATGATGGACTCAGATGCAAGTGGAACGATTACAGGCGACCAGTGAGGCAAAACTCCTTCATTAAGCACTAATTTTGATTTCCATGAGTTGATATTCTGATTTGTGTTTAATCATGTTGGATTCTCATTCTTAATATGAAATTCATATTCTGGTTCTCCTTCGCTCTTCCCTGTTGACAGCCCTCCTGATTTCTTTGGATATATATAATGGGTGAGTTAATTAAAGTACTTGTCGAATCAAGAGAGAAGAGTGAGGTATGAGAGAAAATGGCGGAGGAAAAAAAAAAGGGGTTGGGGATCTCCGAATTTTGGTGAGGAGAAAATCTGTGAGAAATCAGTTGCAGCAGAAAAAGAAGGGGAAGAATCGGGGTTTGAAGAGAGAGAGCTAGGAAAGGGAGGAGAAATGGCATGGTTTTTTATTTCGATATTGAGGGAAGAGCAGAATCTGCCAGGAGATGAAGTATGAGAAGAAACCGAAGAAGAATAGGAGATAAAATGGTCGTGGACTAATAGCGACTGGAATGTGAGAAAAATGAGGGAAGATAGGAGTGAAAATAGGTATTGAAAATCTGGAGAAATTTTAGGAGAGAAGAAACCGAAGAAGAATAGGAGACAATTGGAATGGGAGAAAGATGAGCGAAGATAGGAGTGAAAATATGGATTGAAAATCTGGATAGATTTTAGGAGAGAAGAAACAAAAGAAGAATAGGAGAGAAAATGACCGTCAACTAAGGGCGACTGAAATGGGAGAAAGATGAGGGAAGATAAGAGTGAAAATAGGGATTGAAAATCTGGAGAAATTTTAGGAGAAATTGCTTCAATATTCAAGGATTTGCCGAGGCGAAGAGCTCCAAAGAAGAAGGCGATTCAAGGGTTTGAAAATCGAAAAAAAATGTAAGAGAGCAAATGGGGAATTAGTAACATAAGTAGTTTATCTCTCTAAATGGGTAATTTGGTTTTTAAAAAAATATTGGACTTCCACCTTTACCATCTAATAGAATATTCTTAACGCGTGGGGCTATTTGGATTTTAATAGTTATTTAGGGGAGGTAACTGTTTTTTTTTAAACCTTTGGGGATCAACGGTCAATAAGGTAAATTACAAAGGAGGTAACTCTCTTTTACCCTTTTATAAAATATCATTTTTATTAGAACGGGATTGCATACAAGTGCTCGAAACCGAGCAGCAAGAAAGTTCCTGTAACCTGGTTTGCAGGGCAATTTTGTCAGGCTATTTTCTGGCCAAAGATTATGTCGTCCTATGCTATTCTTTATTACAAAAAAAAAAAGATTAATAATAATAAATAAAAAGGTAATTTTATGTTTTTAATTATTTGTGAGGTATTGATAACCTTATTCAATATTTAATAAACCCATATCGTCTCCGGTTGATTCTGATCCGATATGATTCAAATTGGACGGCAGATTCTTCCAGCTAGCCTATTAAGTTGTTAAAAAAATATTAAAAAACATCAATATAAAAAAATATCACTTAAATAAAGTAGATAGGTCAATTAAGATTATAATTACTAAAGAGTAAAGACATATGCTCATGGATGATGCAGTGGACAATATTTTTTTTATAGGATAAGGTTAAATGTAACAGGAGTTGCTATATGTTGTCCTATAACAATCCAATGAGTCTACATTAAAAGGAATCATTATTCATCATGGTAACCTCAATATACCAGAAGGTAGTCTTAATATTTTATTTGGGGACGCATTAATGCAAATCTGAGAGGGACGAGATCCTTGTTACGAGTCTTGTTACAAGCAGAATTTCTCTTTTTTTATGACATCGTACAAATGTAACAAGATACCAATGTCAACATTATCTATGTAACATTATGTGGAAGCGCCTAACATAATCTTGCAATCCCTCACGATCATGGTTCAAGTGCACGGGATCTATTGCTGGCGATACGGATCTAATCCTAAATCAGATTGGCCAGACTAGCCAATTTATTGCACCCGACCCATCATTTTAGCAAGGTTTTTTTTACTCGGTTTTAATTATTTAAAAATAAAAACAAAAATATTCATCAAAATTGGATTCTTAAGGAAACTTAGATCCGTTTGTAAAAGGGAAATTTCAACCACATCCCTTGTAGTATAGTTTAATATCATGCGTCTATTTTTTTTTATTTTTTTTTATTTTTTTTTTTGCTATAATATCACTAACATAGCCTTTACTTTTGAAAACATGGTTCAGCCAAACCCCTCCCTTAGATTATGGTCGTTTACCGATGACGTATCACCGTTCAAAATTCGTTAATAATATTATTACCCCTATCAATATATTAACTTACCAATTTATCCTTTTAATTTTATATGTGAAGAACTCTGCAAAGTCTCAAAGATTTAGAACACGGTGCTCTCTCTGACTGCACCAAAGCTCCAACAGTACCGGCGGTAGAGGGATGGACACACCAGAACAAAGGGTGGTGGGAAGTACTTAAGAGCTCTCTCCGACTGCGCCAACGTTCCAGCAGTACCAAAGGCAGAGGAAGGTTTGAAGTTTCTGGAGAACATGGTATATCATGGTGACATCCCAAACATAATTCCCTTCACAAGTTTGATTCATGGACTCTATAGAGTAAGGAAGACTAAGAAGTCAACTAGGGTTTTAGAGATTCTTGAAGAATCTGGAGCTATTCCAGATGTTATAACCTATAATGTCTTGATTAGTGGGTACTGCAAGTCAGGGGAGATCGATAATGCTCTGCATCTATTGGAACAAATGAGTGTTGCACCAGATGTTGTTACATATAACACGATCCTGTGTAGTCTATGTGATTCTGGAAAGCTCCGGTGTCTAGAGCAAGAAGGAATGGGTTCTCCCCGATGACATTGTTAGCTCCGGCGTCAAGGAATGGCTTCGACATCTTTGGTCACGACTGTTTTGGTAAGACAAGGTAAAAAGTCAAAGGGAATGGTATCGGGGTAGAAATGTCTTTTTACCTATTTTGTCAGTCTAAATAACGTTTGAGTGTTTTCCGGGGGTGCTAGTGATATTATCGTAAAAAAAACTGAACCCGTCATATTAAGCTATATTACAAGAGGTGTGACTGAAATTTTTCCTAAAAATAATTGGAGGTTGATTAGTTGCGTAGAAGAGTAGTTCTACCGATCAAAAACAGCTCCTTTGTCAAATTTTCAGCTCATTGGGTTTCGAAATGAGGTAGAACATTTAAATCAAGTGAAGAACTTCTAAAGTTGCAGAAATTTTGGCCCTCAGATCAATCATTATTTATGCATTTCCGGACAATCAGCACCATCAAATCTCTTTCTAGACTATGGTATTTTGATAGGCTTACAATCATCTCTCTTGCCAAATTTTAATTTTGTAAGGACTTTGCCATGAAGGAATGTTAAATATTTTTTTTTTTTTGAAAAATTACGCATACCTCCTCTGAATGAACTATTTTCACCCACTATTCAGTCCTTCTCTTCTTCTTCTTCTCTCTTTGGGCTCCAGATTTTTTTTCTCCCAATTCTTATTCCTTGGATCTACATATCTTCTTCTTCTTCTTTCACGGCTTCTGCTACTTCCTTCTCCTCTCTTTTCCACCTCTAGAGCTTCGGCCGCTGGAGGATGTGCTTGCTGAAGCTACACGTTGGAAGTTGCTCGTTGGAGATATTTTTAAATAGCGGTGAAAGACCTTTTGTATGTTGGAAAGGGTTTGAGAAAAATAGAGTTTGAAATAAAACGATAGGAGAAAAGATATTAAACTTCCATTGAAGATTAAAGTTGATATTTCAATCTCTTTTCAGCCAAAAACCAATAAGGGTGAAACTGTCTTTTACTTTTATTTTATCTTTTTTTTGGATTACCACCGTGAGTTAGCCGTTGTAATTGTCAGAAACTACTGAGTTATGGTTGGAAATAGTCCATAGTCCAGGTGAAGTACAATTAATTTTCCCAATTTTTTTCTTTATTTTTCTTATAGTGTAGTTATTCATGTAGCCATGAAATGGTATGTTTTAGAAAATCAGAAGACAAATCTAGAATATTCATTTTTGCTTCTTCTCTATTCTAAGCGATTCAAACTTGGGAGAGTACATAGTAATGTTTAGATTATTGATATAGAAACATGGACATACATGAGATGTATGCTATTGCAAAGGAAGGTATTTAATTTAATTAGAACCTTAAATTTTACATATGATTAATCTAGACCATATTCTCTCCATTCAATAGTCAAGATAGACACATCATCTATCCATATGACAGATAGATGTCTTGTGATGTTTGAAAAAATAATAGACCTCTGCAAATAATAATTTACTTTGCCCTTCTTTTAAGGGACCTTCTGTGTGACCCTGGTCGGTGTCCTGCAGAAGGACACCGACTCCAAAAGGGGCACCAGCGGACAAGTGTCACTTCTTTTTACACCAGCCCAGTGTCAAAAAGAAGAAAATCCCTTCTTTTAACAATGAAGCTAAGGGAAAAAAACTAATAAACCACTTAAATTGATGACTAGGATTGACATTGTGATATTGAAAAGAAATAATTCCATTTATCCATGCCTTTGATTAGTAGATATGTATATATATGTCAGGGTGAAGGGAAGAGAGGAAAGGAATCAGGGCTAAGTTAGAAATTTTAAAAATTATCAAGGAAAAAAGAGACGATGAAGTTTGTTTTTCTAGAGAAATGATGTTTGGGATAAGGAAGTTAAATTAATACAGGATAAGTATAAGGAAATGATAATAATTAACCTTAATTTTATTGAATAATTAAAGAAAATTGAACAATTTTTTGTTATAAATTTTTTAATAAAAAAACATATAGTTCCTGAATTAGTCAGCATCCAACGTTTTTCCATGGTCGCTTTTTAGACCCACTTCGACAGATTTTCAAATGGAAGAAACGAATTAAAGTCAAATATTTTATATTGAAGATGGACTAGGTTCATAATTCAAAGGCGGATTAAACTGAAAAGAAAAGGTAGAACCTGCTTCTTTTTGGTTTAGATTAAGATCATGAAATCAGAATCAAATTGGTCATACTATAATCATCGTGGTGGCTTATTTTTCTCTCCATTATTTTATTTATTTATTTATTTTATTGTCTACTAAATAAATAAAGCTCCACCCACTCCAAATAAATAAACAATGGGAAAGATTTTGTTGTATCCAAATCCTCTCCTGTCACAGATTTGGGAGGAGAGGCGGCAGTCCCATTTGATGGTCAATACCTGGGAATCGGATGAATTCGAGCTCTCCATCTGAGCCAACATAGGGGTGTCAGCTCGGATGGAGGGCTCGGATTCGCCCGAGCCCCAAGTGTTGGCAATCTAACAAGGCCGCCCCCTCTCCTCCCGAACCTCTGGGAGGAGAGGATGTGGATCCGGTTTTGTCCACAGTGCCTGTGTGCCGTTTCACATTAGGGGGGGGGGGATGGGTGAAACGACCAGGGTAGATTGGTCATTTCACCCTTATGTTAGAGGACGAAAGGAGCACGTTGGAGAGAGAATAACTCTATCAATTTGAGAAGGACAGATGTCCAATGCATATCATCAATGGATACATGACATGTGTCAGCGTCATGAATCCGTTATCAAACGTCACCTCATTAGTTGGTCAAATTGGAAGCTTGGTTATCCCCACGTCAAATTGGAAGCTTGGTTATCCCCACGATCTCGGGGATAACCACATATCAGCCTCGAACGTAGAGGTTCCCTCATATTTTGGCCACGGATCAACTATCAAGGATGCCCTCGAGATGAGGTAACGGAACAGTTATAACAAGACTATCGTCAGATCAATATCGGAGGATTAGAAAGCTTCCCTACCCACGATCAGTCCCTATTTACAAGGGATAAGATCGTGCATGCACCAACTAGCTTCATCCAACCGCCACGACAATTAGTAACTACTGGCATAATATCAGGAACTTGCCCGAGATCAAAGAAACTTCTCGGATCAACCTACAATCACTCCACTCTGTGCCTCTCTGAACGAAGGTACCCAAATCCCAAATATTACACACAATGCTCTCTCTCTCTCTCTCTCTCTCTCTCTCTCTCTCTCTCTCTCTCTCTCTCTCTGTTAAATTGGTTAAACCCCATTCTACCGAGACTCACATACTCTATATTCTGAGTTTCAACTGCTTGCTTATCGATTCTGAATAATTAGGCATCGGAGTGGCCATATGGTTTCTAAACTAAGGTACACGAATCCCAAATATTACACACAATACTCTCTCTCTCTCTCTCTCTCTCTGTTAAATAGGTTAAACCCCACTCTACCGAGGCTCACATACTCTATATTCTGTGTTTCAACTGCTTGCTTATCGATTCTGATTAATTAGGCATCTAAGTGCCCCCCCTGAGACGAGAACCCATGGCAATAGGGCACGAAATGAAACTTTTTCCCAATAAATAAATAAATCTTTACCCATGATGATTGCTATTGTAAGTTGTAACACATTATTAAAATACAATCATTTAATTTTCTAAATTTTCCTCTCCAAACATATGAGGAATTTTTTTGGTAGAAGCATATAAAGAATTGGAGGTTACAAATAGAATAATTCATCTTCTTAATTTAATAAAAGATTATTGCTTTTGTGTTACCACTGTTGGCTACACTGAGATTGTTAAACCATAACGAATTTACCCTCCTTCCATTTGTAAGGTGAGCATCGGATTATGAACCATAATTGAAATTCACTTGCGGTATATGGTCAAATTTTGTAATTACCCTTTTATCTTATTTGGTCCAAAGTTCAAACCATATCAAGAAGGCCCACAAAAATGTGATTACAAACTCTCTGTAACCGTATTTGGTTATATGCAAAATACAGAATTTGTTTTTTTGACCTTTTATTGATGTCCCTACTGTATTGAAAATTCCCTTGTACCTCTAGTGGGAGGAAATCTAATAAGCTTAGAACTCCTCGTCCCAAAGTTCCTCCAATGATTTGTAAGGCCCGTTTGGTGAAACAAAAATTTCTCCAGAAAAGTTCTTCTTTTGTGGAATCTGGCTTATCTGATCCAGTTCTTCCTGGGTAAGTTCCCAATCAAAGATTTGGAGGTTTTCTTTCATCCTCTCTTTGCTGAAGCTCTTCACAATTGGACTTGCTCCTTGTTGATATACCCATCTCAATGAGACCTGTCAAAATAGTTAATGATATTTAACTATAAAGGGATATTCTTATTGACATTGGAACTTGGTGTCCATCGGATCATGTAGAAATCCACACATCCTTTCTTTCAAATACGAAATATACCCCTCTATTTATTGTGGTTTCCGTAATGACCCAAAATACGGAAGAAAGAATATCGATGCCAATACCTATGGTAATTGACACTGGCCGGTGTCATATAGAAGGGCCCTAATCAAAATACAACATTAAGGGAATACTTCGGTCATTCCTTTTAGAACCTACAAGTTACAATTGTTTAATTAATACCTGTGCAATAGTTTTCCTCTTGGCCATGGCAATATCTTTGAGAATTGGATTCTCCATGACCAAAGTTGAACCCCATTGAGTTCCATATGCTGCTAGAGGTGACCAGGCGCTAACGTGAATCCCTTTTTCATTGCAAAACTGCATCAGCTTCCTCTGTTGCCAGGCAACACTCATTTCCACCTAAGTCAAAATTTCAATTTCATGTTATTTTGTCATCAAAAACTGTTGGGAGTTTAGTCCCACACCAACTATTAATTAGTGATCTATAATCCCTTTATATGCATAGGAGTTCAGTCATCTGGCTTGTTTGAACTTTAAGGATAAAATTTTTATAAAACCTCTCGCATAAATCGATTATCTGATGGTATATATACCTGATTCACGACAGGAGGGATAGTGACATAAGTTAGAAGTTGGGAGAGCTTCTTGGCGGAGAAGTTACTGACACCAATGGACTTTGCAAAACCAAGCTTGCAGCACTCTTCCATGGCTTTCCAAGTCCCTCTCATATCAAAGGGAAGAAAGTCCTCCTCCTTGGGAAGGCTGCGATTTCCTTCTTTCAACCTTAGAGGCCAGTGCACTAGATAGAGGTCCACATAATCTAGCCCAAGCTTCCTATTACAACATGAAATTACCAAGATAATTATTTATAGACAGACTATCATGGAAATATGGATATGATCACATATAGAGATACTAACTGGAGTGTTTCCTTGAGTGCTGGGAGGACAAGATCATGGTCTGCATTTGAACACCATAACTTTGAAGTAACAAAAATATCGCTACGGCTTTTTATAATGCCTTGATCAAGTGCTTGGGCTACGGCATGGCCGACAAACTCTTCGGTGTTGTAGATAGAAGCAGTATCAATGTGCCGGTAACCGAGCTCAATGGCTTGGACAAGAGTAGAAGTTAGATTTGGAGGGATAGGGTTGCACGCTGTTCCCATACCTATCAATGGCATTCTTTGCCCAGAGCTCAAGAGTATCTCTGGGATCATTTCTTTTTCCATGCCTGGTGTCTATTGATAGTTTTGGAAGATGAAAGCAATATATATAAATTCTCTTGTTTGAACAAATTAGAACCATTGACATACATTAGGGTGGGATCGAGTGCATGATGTCATAGCTTACGAGTACTTTCAATCCATCATTCAGTGTAACAGGACGGCTATTTTGAAGAGAAAAAAAAAATTGCAGCAAATTGGGTAGTAGGAAAATCTGTGGGATTTCATGCTTGGGGACATTGAATCCATTCTTTCCTCAACGGGTTTGCAAATCCCCTTAGATTTTAGTATTTTTATAAAAAAAGACAGTTATCTCTCCTGTAACTTACCTTATTGACTATTGATCTCCAAAGGTTTTAAAAAAGACAGTTACCTCCCTTAAATAACTATTAAAATCCAAATAGCCTCAATTTTTAACGGTGTTAATGTTAAATTTTTTATGAACAACTCTACCCTCAATTTTTTGTCCATACTTTAAATCTTATTACTGTTAAAAGATCAATATAACACTTTTATATCCAACTAAAATAAACCCTAATCTCATCTTCTTCTCATTCTCCCTCACGTTCTTTCCGGCGGAGATGATATGATGGACTCAGATGCAAGCGGAACGATTACAGGCGACCAGTGAGGCAAAACTCCTTCATTAAGCATTAATTTTGATTTCCATGAGTTGGTATTCTGATTTGTGTTTAATCATGTTGGATTCTCATTCTTAATATGAAATTCATATTCTGGTTCTCCTTCGCTCTTCCCTGTTGACAGCCCTCCTGATTCCTTTGGATATATATAATGGGTGAGTTAATTAAAGTATTTGTCGAATCAAGAGAGAAGAGTGAGGTATGAGAGAAAATGGCGGAGGAAAAAAAAAAGGGGGGGTTGGGGATCTCCGAATTTTGGTGAGGAGAAAACCTGTGAGAAATCAGTTGCAGCAGAAAAAGAAGGGGAAGAATCGGGGTTTGAAGAGAGAGAGAGCTAGGAAAGGGAGGAGAAATGGCATGGTTTTTTATTTCGATATTGAGGGAAGAGCAGAATCTGCCAGGAGAGGAAGTAGGAGAAGAAACCGAAGAAGAATATGAGATAAAATGGCCGTGGACTAAGAGCAACTGGAATGTGAGAAAGATGAGGGAAGATAGGAGTGAAAATAGGGATTGAAAATCTGGAGAGATTTTAGGAGAGAAGAAACCGAAGACGAGTAGGAGACAATTGGAATGGGAGAAAGATGAGCGAAGATAGGAGTGAAAATAGGAATTGAAAATCTGGATAGATTTTAGGAGAAAAGAAACCAAAGCAGAATAGGAGAGAAAATGGCCGTCAACTAAGGACGGCTGAAATGGGAGAAAAATGAGGGAAGATAAGAGTGAAAATAGGGATTGAAAATCTAGAGAGATTTTAGGAGAAATTGCTTCAATATTCAAGGATTTGCCGCGACGGAAAGCTCCGAAGAAGAAGGCGATTCAAGGGTTTGAAAATCGAAAAAAATGTAAGAGAGCAAATGGGGAATTAGTAATATAAGTAGTTCATCTCTCTAAAAGGGTAATTTGGTCTTTAAAAAATATTGGACTCCCACCATTACTATCTAATGGAATATTCTTAATGCGTGGGGTTATTTGGATTTTAATAATTATTTAGGGGAGGTAACTTTTTTTTTAAATCTTTGGGGATCAACGGTCAATAAGGTAAATTACAAAGGAGGTAACTCTCTTTTACCCTTTTATAAAATATCATTTTTATTAGAACGGGATTGCATACGAGTGCTCGAAACCGAGCAGCAAGAAAGTTCTTGTAACCTGGTTTGCAGGGCAATTTTGTCAGGCTGTTTTCTGGCCAAAGATTATGTCGTCCTATGCTATTCTTTATTACCAAAAACAAGATTAATAATAACAAATAAAAAGGTAATTTTATGTTTTTAATTATTTGTGAGGTATTGATAACCTTATTCAATATTTAATAAACCCATATCGTGTCCGGTTGATTCTGATCCGATATAATTCAAATTGGACGGCAGATTCTTCCAGCTGGCCTATTAAGTTGTTAAAAAAATATTAAAAAACATCAATATAAAAAAATATCACTTAAATAAAGTAGATAGGTCAATTAAGATTATAATTACTAAAGATATATCATATATGCTCATGGATGATGCAGTGGACAATATTTTTTTTATAAGATAAGGTTAAATTTAACAAGAGTTGCTATATGTTGTCCTATAACAATCCAATGAGTCTGCATTAAAAGGAATCATTATTCATCATGGTAAACTCAATATATAGAAGGTAATCTTAATATTTTATTTGGGGATGCATTAATGCAAATCTGAGAGGGACGAGATCCTTGTTACGAGTCTTGTTACAAGCAGAATTTCTCTTTTTTTATGACATCGTACAAATGTAACAAGATACCAATGTCAACATTATCTATGTAACATTATGTGGAAACGCCTAACATAATCTTGCAATCCCTCACGATCATAGTTCAAGTGCACGGGATCTATTGTTGGCGATACGGATCTAATCCTAAATCAGATTGGCCAGACTAGCCAATTTATTGCACCCGACCCATCATTTTAGCAAGGTTTTTTTTACTCGGTCTTAATTATTTAAAAATAAAAACAAAAATATTCATCAAAATTGGATTCTTAAGGAAACTTAGATCCGTTTGTAAAAGGGAAATTTCAACCACGCCCCTTGTAGTATAGTTTAATATCATGCGTCTATTTTTTTTTTTTTTTTTTTTTTTTTTTTGCTAGAATATCACTAACACACCCTTTACTTTTGAAAACATGGTTCAGCCAGACCCCTCCCTTAGATCATGGTCATTTACCGATGACGTATCAACATTCAAAATTCGTTAATAACATTATTACCCCTATCAATATATTAACTTACCAATTTATCCTTTTAATTTTATATGTAAAGAACTCTGCAAAGTCTCAAAGATTTCGAACACGGTGCTCTCTCTGACTGCACCAAAGTTCCAACAGTACCGGCGGTAGAGGGATGGACATACCAGAACAGAGGGTGGTGGGAAGTACTTAAGAACTCTCTCCGACTGCGCCAACGTTCCAGCAGTACAAAAGGCAGAGGAAGGTTTGAAGTTTCTGGAGAACATGGTATATCATGGTGACATCCCAAACATAATTCCCTTCACAAGTCTGATTCATGGACTCTATAGGGTAAGGAAGACTAAGAAGTCAACTAGGGTTTTAGAGATTCTTGAAGAATCTGGAGCTGATCCAGATGTTATAACCTATAATGTCTTGATTAGTGGGTACTGCAAGTCAGGGGAGATCGATAATGCTCTGCATCTATTGGAACAAATGAGTGTTGCACCAGATGTTGTTACATATAACACGATCTTGTGTAGTCTATGTGATTCTGGAAAGCTCCGGTGTCTAGAGCAAGAAGGAATGGGTTCTCCCCGATGACATTGTTAGCTCCGGCGTCAAGGAATGGCTTCGACATCTTTGGTCACGACTGTTTTGGTAAGACAAGGTAAAAAGTCAAAGGGAATGGTATCGGGGTAGAAATATCTTTTTACCTATTTTGTCAGTCTAAATAACGTTTGAGTGTTTTCCGGGGGTGCTAGTGATATTATCGTAAAAAAAAATGAACCCGTCATATTAAGCTATATTACAGGAGGTGTGACTGAAATTTTTCCTAAAAATAATTGGAGGTTGATTAGTTGCGTAGAAAAGTAGTTCTACCGATCAAAAACAGCTCCTTTGTCAAATTTTCAGCTCATTGGGTTTCGAAATGAGGTAGAACATTTAAATCAAGTGAAGAACTTCTAAAGTTGCAGAAATTTTGGCCCTCAGATCAATCATTATTTATGCATTACCGGACAATCAGCACCGTCAAATGTCTTTCTAGACTATGGTACTTTGATAGGCTTATAATCATCTCTCTTGCCAAATTTTAATTTTGAAGGACTTTGCCATGAAGTAATGTTAAATATTTTTTCTTTTTTGAAAAATTACGCATACCTCCTCTGAATGAACTATTTTCACCCACTATTCAATCCTTCTCTTCTTCTTCTTCTCTCTTTGGGCTCCAGATTTTTTTTCTCCCAATTCTTATTCCTTGGATCTACATATCTTCTTCTTCTTCTTTCACGGCTTCTGCTACTTCCTTCTCTCTTTTCCACCTCCAGAGCTATGGCCGCTGGAGGATGTGCTTGCTGAAGCTACACGTTGGAAGTTGCTCGTTGGAGAAATTTTTAAATACCGGTGAAAGACCTTTTGTATGTTGGAAAGGGTTTGAGAAAAATAGAGTTTGAAATAAAACGATAGGAGAAAAGATATTAAACTTCCATTGAAGATTAAAGTTGATATTTCAATCTCTTTTCAGCCTAAAACCAATAAGGGTGAAACTGTCTTTTACTTTTATGTTATCTTTTTTTTGGATTACCACCGTGAGTTAACCGTTGTAATTGTCAGAAACTACTGAGTTATGGTTGGAAATAGTCCATAGTCCAGGTGAAGTACAATTAATTTTCCCAATTTTTTTCTTTATTTTTCTTATAGTGTAGTTATTCATGTAGCCATGAAATGTTATGTTTTAGAAAATCAGAAGACAAATCTAGAATATTCATTTTTGCTTCTTCTCTATTCTACGCGATTCAAACTTGGGAGAGTACATAGTAATGTTTAGATTATTGATATAGAAACATGGACATACATGGGATGTATGCTATTGCGAAGGAAGGTATTTAATTTAATTAGAACCTTAAATTTTACATATGATTAATCTAGACCATATTCTCTCCATTCAATAGTCAAGATAGACACATCATCTATCCATATGACAGATAGATGTCTTGTGATGTTTGAAAAAAATAATAGACCTCTGCAAATAATAATTTACTTTGCCCTTCTTTTAAGGGTCCTTCTGTGTGACCCTGGTCGGTGTCCTGCAGAAGGACACCGACTCCAAAAGGGGCACCAGCGGACAAGTGTCACTTCTTTTTACACCAGCCCAGTGTCAAAAAGAAGAAAATCCCTTCTTTTAACAATGAAGCTAAGGGAAAAAAACTATTAACCACTTAAATTGATGACTAGGATTGACATTGTGATATTGAAAAGAAATAATTTCATTTATCCATGCCTTTGATTAGTAGATATTTATATATATGTCAGGGTGAAGGGAAGAGAGGAAAGAAATCAGGGCTAAGTTTAGAAATTTTAAAAATTATCAAGGAAAAAAGAGACGATGAAGTTTGTTTTTCTAGAGAAATGATGTTTGGGATAAGGAAGTTTAAATTAATACAGGATAAGTATAAGGAAATGATAGTAATTAACCTTAATTTTATTGAATAATTAAAGAAAATTGAACAATTTTTTGTTATAAATTTTTTAATAAAAAAACATATAGTTCCTGAATTAGTCAGCATCCAACGTTTTTCCATGGTCGCTTTTTAGACCCAATTCGACAGATTTTCAAATGGAAGAAAAGAATTAAAGTCAAATATTTTATATTGAAGATGGACTATGTTCATAATTCAAAGGCGGATTAAACTGAAAAGAAAAGGTAGAACCTGCTTCTTTTTTGTTTAGATTAAGATCATGAAATCAGAATCAAATTGGTCATACTATAATCATAGTGGTGGCTTAGTTTTCTCTCCATTATTTTATTTATTTATTTATTTTATTGTCTACTAAATAAATAAAGCTCCACCCACTCCAAATAAATAAACAATGGGAAAGGTTTTGTTGTATCCAAATCCTCTCCTGTCACAGGTTTGGGAGGAGAGGCGGCCGTCCCATTTGATGGTCAATACCTGGGGCTCGGGTGAATTCGAGCTCTCCATCTGAGCCAACATAGGGGTGTCAGCTCAGATGGAGGGTTCTGATTCACCCGAGCCCCAAGTGTTGGAAATCTAACAAGGCCGCCCCCTCTCCTCCCGAACCTCTGGGAGGAGAGGATGTGGATCCGGTTTTGTCCACAGTACCTGTGTGCCGTTTCACATTAGGGGGGGGATGGGTGAAACGACCAGGGTAGATTGGTCATTTCACCCTTATGTTAGAGGTCGAAAGGAGCACGTTGGAGAGAGAATAACTCTATCAATTTGAGAAGGACACATGTCCAATGCATATCATCAATGGATACATGACATGTGTCAGCGTCATGAATCCGTTATCAAACGTCACCTCATTAGTTGGTCAAATTGGAAGCTTGGTTATCCCCACGTCAAATTGGAAGCTTGGTTATCCCCACGATCTCGGGGATAACCACATATCAGCCTCGAACGTAGAGGTTCCCTCATATTTTGGCCACGGATCAACTATCAAGGATGCCCTCGAGCTGAGGTAACGGAACAGTTATAACAAGACTATCGTCAGATCAATATCGGAGGATTAGAAAGCTTCCCTACCCGCGATCAGTCCCTATTTACAAGGGATAAGATCGTGCATGCACCAACTAGCTTCATCCAACCGCCACGACAATTAGTAACTACTGGTATAATATCAGGAACTTGCCCGAGATCAAAGAAACTTCTCGGATCAACCTACAATCACTCCACTCTGTGCCTCTCTGAACGAAGGTACCCAAATCCCAAATATTACACACAATACTCTCTCTCTCTCTCTCTCTCTCTCTCTCTCTCTCTCTCTCTCTCTCTCTCTCTCTCTCTCTCTCTCTCTCTCTCTCTCTCTCTCTCTCTCTCTGTTAAATAGGTTAAACCCCACTCTACCGAGACTCACATACTCTATATTCTGAGTTTCAACTACTTGCTTATCAATTCTGATTAATTAGGCATCTAAGTGCCCCCCCTGAGACGAGAACCCATGGCAATAGGGCACGAAATGAAACTTTTTCCCAATAAATAAATAAATCTTTACCCAAGATGATTGCTATTGTAAGTTGTAACACATTATTAAAATACAATCATTTAATTTTCTAAATTTTCCTCTCCAAACATATGAGGAATTTTTTTGGTAGAAGCATATAAAGAATTGGAGGTTACAAATAGAATAATTCATCTGCTTAATTTAATAAAAGATTATTGCTTTTGTGTTACCACTGTTGGCTACACTGAGATTGTTAAACCATAACGAATTTACCCTCCTTCCATTTGTAAGGTGAGCATCGGATTATGAACCATAATTGAAATTCACTTGCGGTATATGGTCAAATTTTGTAATTACCCTTTTATCTTATTTGGTCCAAAGTTCAAACCATATCAAGAAGGCCCACAAAAATGTGATTACAAACTCTCTGTAACCGTATTTGGTTATATGCAAAATACAGAATTTGTTTTTTGACCTTTTATTGATGTCCCTACTGTATTGGAAATTCCCTTGTACCTCTAGTGGGAGGAAATCTAATAAGCTTAGAACTCCTCGTCCCAAAGTTCCTCCAATGATTTGTAAGGCCCGTTTGGTGAAACAAAAATTTCTCCAGAAAAGTTCTTCTTTTGTGGAATCTGGCTTATCTGATCCAGTTCTTCCTGGGTAAGTTCCCAATCAAAGATTTGGAGGTTTTCTTTCATCCTCTCTTTGCTGAAGCTCTTCACAATTGGACTTGCTCCTTGTTGATATACCCATCTCAATGAGACCTGTCAAAATAGTTAATGATATTTAACTAAAAAGGGATATTCTTATTGACATTGGAACTTGGTGTCCATCGGATCATGTAGAAATCCACACATCCTTTCTTTCAAATACGAAATATATACCCCTCTATTTATTGTGGTTTCCGTAATGACCCAAAAATACGGTAGAAAGAATATCGATGCCAATACCTATGGTAATTGACACTGGCCAGTGTCATATAGAAGGGACCTAATCAAAATACAACATTAAGGAAATACTTCGGTCATTCCTTTTAGAACCTACAAGTTACAATTGTTTAATTAATGCCTGTGCAATAGTTTTCCTCTTGGCCATGGCAATATCTTTGAGAATTGGATTCTCCATGACCAAAGTTGAACCCCATTGAGTTCCATATGCTGCTAGAGGTGACCAGGCGCTAACGTGAATCCCTTTTTCATTGCAAAACTGCATCAGCTTCCTCTGTTGCCAGGCAACACTCATTTCCACCTAAGTCAAAATTTCAATTTCATGTTATTTTGTCATCAAAAACTGTTGGGAGTTTAGTCCCACGTCAACTATTAATTAGTGATCTATAATCCCTTTATATACATAGGAGTTCAGTCATCTGGCTTGTTTGAACTTTAAGGATAAAATTTTTATAAAACCTCTCGCATAAATCGATTATCTGATGGTATATATACCTGATTCACGACAGGAGGGATAGTGACATAAGTTAGAAGTTGGGAGAGCTTCTTGGCGGAGAAGTTACTGACACCAATGGACTTTGCAAAACCAAGCTTGCAGCACTCTTCCATGGCTTTCCAAGTCCCTCTCATATCAAAGGGAAGAAAGTCCTCCTCCTTGGGAAGGCTGCGATTTCCTTCTTTCAACCTTAGAGGCCAGTGCACTAGATAGAGGTCCACATAATCTAGCCCAAGCTTCCTATTACAACATGAAATTACCAAGATAAATATTTATAGACAGACTATCATGGAAATATGGATATGATCACATATAGAGATACTAACTGGAGTGTTTCCTTGAGTGCTGGGAGGATGAGATCATGGTCTGCATTTGAACACCATAACTTTGAAGTAACAAAAATATCGCTACGGCTTTTTTATAATGCCTTGATCAAGTGCTTGGGCTACGGCATGGCCGACAAACTCTTCGGTGTTGTAGACAGAAGCAGTATCAATGTGCCGGTAACCGAGCTCAATGGCTTGGACAAGAGTAGAAGTTAGATTTGGAGGGATAGGGTTGCACGCTGTTCCCATACCTATCAATGGCATTCTTTGCCCAGAGCTCAAGACTATCTCCGGGATCATTTCTTTTTCCATGCCTGGTGTCTATTGATAGTTTTTGGAAGATGAAAGCAATATATATAAATTCTCTTGTTTGAACAAATTAGAACCATTGACATACTGTAGGTAGATGTGGATCCCACATTCCTGAGATTAGTCCTATATCCCCGATCTGAGCTCATTGGATGATGAGGGTCAAGCTACTCTCGACCAAAACTTTTTGTTGCTATATTCTCTTCTAGAAGAATATATTCGTCAACAATGACGATTGGAAACATGGAAGGAAGAGGGATCAAGTCATCGCTTGCGACAACCAAGTGGAGAGCTGGCACAGTAATGTCGTCATAGCTTAAAACGACTATCAAACCCACCATTCAATGCACGGTAGCTTATTTTAAGATTGCGTCTCTATTATGTAAGTTGTGAATATAGAATAAATTGTGATTAATTATAAGAGAAATCTTAATGTATGACTGTGTACAAGACTTTAGTCATATAATGACCAAAATACCCTTTAGTGAGTGAAGAGTAAACTAACTAAAATACCCTCTAACACTCTTATCCATCGAAACAAAGTCCCGAGCGGAGACTGTTCTTTAATTATTACTCGTTCTACTACTTCAAATCCGGAGTCGAGGAGCCATCGAGGTCAAATCACAGCCCCATGATCCGTATCACGGGGACAGGCCAGGACCTGATCACCCTCTAAAGAACCGGCGACCGTCTCCAGAAATTCGCCCATTCCCTGGGTCTCATATTCCAGTTCCGCCCGCTGCTCATCGAAGGCCTATCGTTGGTTGCACACCTATCCTCTGTCGTCCCTCTCATGCCCAATGAAGCTCTTATCGTCAATTGCGTGCACTTCCTACACAGGCTCCTGGACCGCTACACCGCCATATTTGATTCATTGGAAGCAACACTGCCCCCCAACAACTGGGAGAGGCTGAGGGTGGAGCAGGTCTGGTTGGGAGGGAGATCCTGGACCTGGCTGCTGTCGAGGGAGACCAGCGAACGCTACGCCACGAAAGAAAAAAAAAAAAAAAAACAGGGATGGAGATGGCATCTTGGAGAGGATGATCGATATCTTGACGATTCTGGGGGTGGCGTTCCTCATGCTGGTCGGCCTCCAAGATGCACTTAGCGCATAAGATCTCAAGATCCGGTGGGATCCGATTCGACTTCAAAATCTAAACCCTCAGTCCGGCGGTGACGATTTATTTTCGGTTTTGATCTGCAACTTCTTCTCTATGTCACAGAGAGATGTCGCTCCTCCTACGTATATCTTAATGCCTATTTCAACGTTGAAGAAGATAAGTTCTTGAAAGCCCATCTTGAATTCAGGTTCCTCTGTTACACCCAAAACAGAGTGCTGGAGGTAGACGAGAAGGATGTCGACTGCATTTCCTTCTTGGTTCCTTCTTGGGATATTAAATCCCATTAGCCTGGCTACTACGCCATTGGAGACTAACATGCTCCCGCCTGGTTCAAGGCCAGAGTCTCGATGTCTCAGTCCGTCAGCTTGCAGAAGCTAACTCCCAAAAACGATTGTTACATTTGTTAAGGATTTGTCTTTTTAATAAAAATAGGAAAGGAAAGATTATATTAGACATTTTTCTGAATAAATAGAATTGTTATTAAGGGTACAATAGTCTAATTACATTCTCAACTTAAAATCGATTGAACCAAGTGAAAGATTGTCCGGTTTTGAATATTTTGGGTGTATGTGGAATAGGGTAAACTTCAAAAGAGCTATGACTCAATTACTCTAATATAATTGGTTATGAACCAATTGGTCATTGAAGTTCGTTAATAAACTGATTAGACCGATTAGGGAGTGAGATCGATCGGACTGAATATAAACTTACCCATATCTTACAAATGATGACCGATTAGTTAAACATGTCAGTCACGGTACAAGGTATTAAATTGATAGTGATCGATTAGACTGGACCGAGACCCACCAAAACCGACCAATTGACACCCCTTCATCTAATTGGTCTAGAGTAATTGAAGATCCTACATCATGGTCAGCTCCTTAAGTTAATTGGATTTCATAAGTTAGGCATGGATATATTTATTTTGGTTGATTGATCATTGGTTTATAAACATGCTAATGCTATTGGACATCGAGCTCTAAATGGAGATCTCTAAACTTGGTCACTCCTTCCTAGGGAATCTATTTCTCTCTCTCTCTCTCTCTCTCTCTCTCTCTCTCTCTCTCTCCTCTTTAAGCCTCCGGCCTTTCTTCTGCAGCTAGCATTTTAGAGATTTAAATTTGCCTTCTGTGTTTAGTCTTAGGTTCTCTTTGATATAATTTATATTTATGTTTAGAATTAATTATGTTTAAAAATTAATTATGATAAATTATTTATAAGAATACATTATGAAACATAAATAATAAATATTTGATATCACTAGGCATAAAAAAGTAATAATAGATTATCACAATAATGATAAACACCTTTTAACATATTATATTAAATTAATTTATTTTAAATATAAATAAATACCATAAATCATACCAAACAACTACATATATCGTAATGTATTATATAATTTATTCTATATTACATACCAAAAAAAAATCTTACTAAAGTAAAAATCATTTTACATTAATTAGCTAATTTTTAGATTTATAAATAGAAAAAAAGTTATATGATTTTTCGTTTTGCATACAATAATCTTTATTTTATTTTACTTACAGCAATATATGGTTAGTCATGAATTATCATTGCATCTATATATTTGTTTTATTTTTTCATTAATAAAAAATAAGATATGGTCAACCAGTTAAGATCGGATGAGATCGCCCATTCTAGTTTTACTATTTTAAGAATCGATTTGAAATGGGAATGGACTAGCCAATCCACTTTTATATTTCAATTCGATCGGTTTACATCTCTTAGGGGAATTGTAGAGTTTGGGCTAGGCTGAGGAGAAGGTGAAAGAAAGAAGAAGCAGAAGATTAGGCCCGGCTGGGCCAGGTCAGGACAGGGCTTAGCCGAAGGCCTCAACCCTAACTCAGCCTGGTCCTGACTCAGGGCCAGAAATCCTCAGCCCTGACCCACACTCAGGGCTAGGGTATCTTAGTGCAATCCCTGTTCGAATTCAGGCCGGGATTGTGCTGACGTAGCCAAACTTACACCCTAAGATCCACAATCTTTGATAAACATGTCATTACAATTCCATGGTAGTGGTCCAAGCAACATATTAGAAACCTAGGATTTGAATTGTCGTGGCCCCTTGGCCCTAGACAGGAGCTGAAAATATTAGCCCAGCCCAACGCAAGGTTATGAATTGCCACTTCTTGTTTGCATGGCACGATGGTACATTTTATTAAGAAAAGGACGAAATGAATCAATCCCAAGGCCCAACTCGTTACAGATTCTTGGGTCTCCATATATGACCTGCACCATGGCTGCTACACCGAACCACAAAATTATGAAAATATGAATCACAGCTTAGGACTAGTTTTGGTAGCAACCAAACAGGATCTGTAGCTGAATCCATATTATAGAAGACCAAATGCCCATTTTCAATACAAGTTTGTATTAAGGACCAATGTCATTTAGTCATCCACCGAGGGGGAAGCTTAATTAGCACGGTTTCGGAAGTTGGGGTAAAAATGTCAAACTAGTTTTTATCCCCAGTTCTCGAAATGGGGATTTCCCAATTGGATTGAGATCCTCTGTAGTGAGGCTGAAGTGGCAGTGAGGATCCCAGCCACATAAAGTGCATCGGGACACAGATGTGTCCCGATGCACTTCGGGAAGTGTCCCGATGCACTTTGAGTGGCCAATGAGGACATCCCGATACCCTTTGAGTGGCTGGGATCCTCACTACCACTTCAGCCACACTACAAAAAAATGGGTAGTTTCAGTTTTTTAAGGGGAATGATCTTTAAGATCATCCACCGGTTACAAAACCGGTGTTAAAGTCCCAGTAGTAATCCTGTTCTTTACAACCAGACACTATCTATAGGTATACAAATACAACAGACCCTTAAACTAGGCCATAAGATAAAAAGTACATACAAAACATACATCACCAAACTAACCCTCATCTTTACATATGAATCTGTAGTTTTAGAGCATATCCTCACCAAAAGAAATCTGAAAGCAAAACCAGGACTACAAGTCTAACTATAAAATTGCTCCTTTGGGCAGCAAGACTAGATTTTTGTGTACATTATCACAAAGAACAACCATTTCAACAATGGCAGCAATGACCTTAAGCAAGATCAGGGCCTGAGGTACGATCTTTATATTGTTTCACTGAACGCCACTTCTCTAAGTAGGCCAATTCAACATGATCAAGATCTGGAGTATCCATGAAATGAAGAATTTGAAAAATTTCTTGGGATTTACCAAGAACATATGCTGCTCTTTTAACTCTTTCTTCTGCTTCAGCTATGTCAGTTAAAACACACTCCGCATATAGAGCATGTGGAAGATTGGAAAGACAAGCAGCCAGTAGATCTGAAATTGTATGCTCTATCGAATCAAACAATTTTTCGATTGTTCGATATTTTTCTATATCAAGCAAAATGCTTTCACAGACTCTATACAGATTGTATCCAATAATAACTTCTATAGGCCATAGAACATGAGGGACTCCCATGAGCTTTGCCTTGGATCTCAGAACACACCCCTTTCCGGCATTAGCGAGTTTCTTCAGTATCCCTTTAGGAGAACTAGTCATAGAAAATTTCCCACGTGAAGATAGTTCTTTATGAAGATTAATATCAACGAAGAAAGTACAATAATCCATGCCTGCCCACAAAAATTCTGCTGCATCCCTTACACTGATTAAACTTTTGTCCTCCAAATTCTCTTCTATGAATTTGGTAAATCTCAAACCTTCTCTCACTATATTTTTTAATGATTTCATTCTTTCCTTGTCTGAATGACCAAATGAGTTTGCAACGCTAGTGAGAATCACAACAGGCAGTGTCCAACAATTGGGAGGTGCAGGTATTTCATAATCTGAAGTTGTAATTGGAGGAACAAGGTAGTTGTCAAACTCAAGAACTCCATTGAAGAAACCAGCTGAATTGCAATCATTAGTTCTGTTCTTTAAAAGCTTGATCAGAAGACAGGGATTATTCTTTATTCCCCCATTGATCATTCTCTCACATTCTGAGTGACCAAGTTGAAAGTTGGCGGGGACTGATTCTCTCTCCCCTTCTTTCAATACTGAATTTACCAAAGGAGGGTAATGTCTAAGAATGAAAGTTATACTGGGTAACAGCAGGGTCCCTCTGATGTTCAATAAATATGTAAGAATATATTTAACAGGAAGATAGAATGCTAATTTTCTAACCCAATCATCCTCCTTTCCTTGTTCAGTAACAAATAAATTAAAAGGATTTAGTATTTGGTCCTTCATACCTTTAAGGATCTGCAGAAAATTCTTCGTAAAGCTTTGGGTAATCATTTTCCACCACCTAAGAAGAGGGGCATAGCTGCCCACAAACACAGCAAGGGCTTGAGAACAAAGAATTGTCCTGATAGACCACCACCCATAATCAGAGTTTCCATTGCAGAAGCTTAGAGACCCAGGAACAAAAGACCTGACTGTAACCTCCACTAAAATTACAACAGAGAGGAAATTGAGAAAACCAGCAGTAGTACACATTTTGGAATTCCCAAAGACTCTCTGAGGACTACTTGCATGAACCATAGTACACAATTTTTCCATTTCTGCTTTCAGATGCTCAAAATCATGTCTCCATTTCTCAGGCTCATCAATATACTTGAGTTTGACTCTGTACTGTCTATCCAGAACATTTCTTGTGGCTGGAACGGCAAAACTAGACAAACAGAACAGAAGTAGTAAAACAAACATTAAAGCCAAGACAATTACATGTTCCGGCAAAAATGTGTAAATGGCACCGGTACCCACCTGAATACACATGTCAACAATGACAGTAATGATGAAAATAGCCAAAGAGACAATGTTGGTGATAATTTCTGAGTCATTCATGGTTGCTAAAGATGGCATAAAGTTAGCCACTGCTGTACAGATGAAAACAGTGCCAGTGAGCTTGGACAACTGGTCTAGATGGCTAGGCATAGGTGAATTCAGGTCTGTAGTCAATTTTGTGGCCATGGAGAGAAGAGTTAGAGTCATGGAGTTGAGCGAGAAAAGTCTGCAATGAAAGCTTCTGCTACGAAACCCTGTGATGAGATCTTTGGACATGCAGAGAAAGCATATGAAGGAAGCTCCTGCAATGTAGATGCCCATTGTTGGCATGGGTTTGGTAAAACTTGCTGCATTCAAGGACCCATCAAGGTTGCAGCCATGTTTACCCATTTCTCTTATATTCTTCCTGTTCTTGTTTGCAGTCTTATGCTCATAGCAGTTGGCTTTGGATTATTTCCATGTATAAATTAAGATCTTACATCTCGGGTCCTCCTCCCAAGTCAACAATGGAGGCAACATTTATTGTAAAACAAAGAAGTCAATAACGGAGGCACCATTTATTGTAAAAGAAAGAAAAATGAAATGCATGTAAGTCAAGGAGGGAAACATGCATTTAATAGAGATAATGGATTGAGAGATTCCACCTTGTTTGTCAAAAATGAATGCATGGAAGGTGCGTTCATGGCTTTCTCTGGACGGTGATCAAGTTAGCAGGTGAGAAGTTAATGCCATCTCTCCTTCTCTTCTCTATAAATAGGAAGAGAAGAAGAGAGTTTAAATCATCCGTTGTGAGAGTATGTCTTGTGCATAGAACAAGACAGAAAGAGAAAAAAAGGGGTGTTGAGATTTTTGTAGTACTTTTCATTTGGGGTTGAGAATATAAGTTGAAAGTGGGTGTATAAGGGGTATCCGAATTTGGATAAAGGGTTTGAGTTTGGGTTTAAATCCAGAGCTATTTGATTGTACGATTGTTCTCTCGGTTCTCTCATAGTAAAGAAGATCCAATTATGCCCGTGGACGTAGGCTATGTACGCATAGTTGAACCATGTAAAATACTGTGTCTGAGCGTGTAATTGCTCTTTCCAATTTTATGTTTTTACCTCTTTTGAACACTTGGGCCCCACACAATTTTTATTCACAAAATTACTATTCATAGTTACTATTTATTTTAATATTCACGGTTTTCTTTTGTTGTCAAATTTTCTCGCTTATTTACACACAGGTAGGAAAAGGGTTCTGTGTTTATTTTCCTAACAAGTGGTATCAGAGTCAGGTTTGTATAAAGGTGTGTAAACAATGGTGATGAAGGCAAGCACGTTAGCACAGATGATATGCTTGAATGAGAGCAACTGGATGATTTGGAAAGTACAGATGGAAGATTTACTGTACTGCAAAGACCTACATGAACCCATAGAGGGTGCCACGTCAAAATCGAAGAAAGCGTCCAATGACAAATGGAAGGCTTTGGATCGAAAAATTGTTGGCTTTATTCAGCAGTGGCTAGATGACTCTGTCTTCCATCATGTATCCACAGAGACGTCAGCAGAGTCATTGTGGAAAAAACTCGAAGGTTTGTACGAGAGAAAGACGGTCGGCAACAAAACCTTTCTAATCAGAAGACTTGTCAACTTGAAATATAAAGAAGGTAGCTCAATTGCAGAACACTTGAATGAGGTACAAAGTATCGTAAACCAACTCTCATCTATGAAGATTGTGCTTGAAGAAGAGTTGCAAGTATTATTATTGCTCAGCTCGTTATCGGATAGCTGGGAGACATTGGTAGTGTCTCTCAGTAACTCCGCACCAGATGGTAAACTAACAATGAGCCATGTGACAGGAAATTTGTTTAACAAAATGACAAGGAGAAAGTTATCGGGGTCATCTCATCATGATGCACTTGTCACAGAAAATCGGGGGAGAAGCAAAACCAAAAGATCTTTTGATTATGAGAAGTCACAAGGAAGATTCAAGTGGAAAGGAAGGATTACATGCTACTACTGTAGAAAGGTAGGACACATAAAGAGAGATTGTTGGAAGCTTAAAAACAAAGAGGAAAGAAAGACGAAAGAGACACTACAACTGTCAACTCAAACGGAGATATCGTCATCTCCTCAGGCTGTGAAAATTCCTGTCTCACTTCTACATGCCATGACTCAAATTGGGTCATTAATACAGGTGCGTCATACCAAGTTACCCCTTACAAAGAATTTTTTACCTCTCTTAAGACGAGAGATTTTGGTGTCGTAAGAATGGGCAACAACAACACATCAAAAATTGTGTAGATAGATGATGTGAATGTCGAGACAGATATCGGCTGTAAATTAACAATCAAAGACGTGAGGTATGTGCCAGACCTTTGTTTAAACTTGATCTGTGCTGTAAAATTGGACGAAGAGGGATATCACAATCACTTTGGTAATGGTATATGGAAGCTTATCAAAGGATCCCTTGTTGTGGCAAGAGGAAGTAAGTGTTACACTTTGTACAAAACAAAAGTGCAAATATGCAAGACTGAAGTAAACACAACGGAGGATGATTCTGCTATAAACATGTGGCATCGATGACTTAGCCACATGAGAGAGAAAGGGATGCAAATTCTTGCTAAAGAGAACCTTCTTCTAGATATGAAAGTACACCCTTAACTCGTTGTGTTCATTGTCTAGTTGGTAAACAACATCGTGTTACATTCAATAAAAGTTACCCGCAAAGAAAAAGAGACATTCTAGAACTGATGCATTCCAATGTCTATGGCCCTATGAAAGTAAAATCATTTGGTGGTGCTTCTTATTTTGTTACTTTCATAAATGATGCTTCAAGAAAAGTGTGGGCATATGCATTGAAAACTAAAGATCAAGTCTTTGATGTATTTAAACATTTTCATGTTTTAGTTAAAAGAGAAACAAAAAAATTTCTCAAATGCATTCGTACTGACAATGGTGGTGAGTACATAGGTCTATTTGCAACATATTGCAATGATCACGGTATTCGACATGAACAAATAGTTCCCAAGACTCCTCAACATAATGGTGTTGCAAAAAGAATGAATCACACCATCATAGAAAGAATTCGATGCATGCTCTCATAAGCAAAGCTGCCACGATATTACAGGGAAGAAACCATGTGTATAGGTGTTCACTTGATCAATCTATCTCCATCAACTCCCTTAGATGGAGATGTCCCCAAACGAGTATGGAGGGGAAAAGATATATCCTAAGGAGTTCGCGTTCTGATCTAGCAAATCGACTTTTCAGATGAGTTCCATAGTTTTGGACAGGACAGGTGGGAACCAGGAGGTAAAGAGGCTGTTAAAGCAATCGGGAAAATGCGTGTATACTAGCTTACTAGCTTTAGTAGCTTGTGTACTAGCGTGTTAAAGGAAGCAGGGGTACGCGGATTTGGGATGCTAACTAAGTAGATGTGGAAGCGAGGTGCGAAAGCAAGCGGGCAACAAGTGGATCGGGCTAACGGTTAATTTGCTCGTTAGGCTTTCTTGTTCAAGCAGGCATAGGAACAGTTAAGCCAGCATAGAGCTAAGCTCAACCAATGGGCTATCAATCATTTGAAGGTGTTCGGTTGTAGAGCGTTCGTACATATTCTGAAAGATGAACGGTCCAAACTTGATGACAAATCAAAATAATGTATTTTCTTAGGACATGCTAATGACAAGTTTGGTTACAGATTACGAGTTCCGATTGAGAAGAAGGTGATCAGGAACAGAGATGTGGTCTTTCTTGAAGATCAGACGATTGAGGACTTCGATAAAGCTGCAAAGACTAAACCATTTGTTGATGACCTTATAAATATTGATCCAACTACTCTACTCATAGTGCATGATGATGGGGGAGATGTGCAAGAAAACAATGGAGGTGCAATCAGTGATAGAGCTCCTGTAGATATTACCGATAATGATGAGCAAGGGGAGCAACCTTTTCCAGAGCCACTAGCTAAACTCCAGTTGAGAAGATCCACTAGAGAGCACCAACCATCAACCAGGTATCCACATCATCAGTATATTACACTAACAGATGCAGGTGAACCAGAATGCTTTGAAGAAGCCAATGTTGATAAGAAAAAGGCTGAGTGGTTAAAAGATATGCAAGAGGAGATGGATTCCCTGCATAAGAACTAGACATATGATTTGGTAAATTTATCTAAAGATAAGAGAACACTCAATAACAAATGGTTATTCAGATTAAAAACTGAAGAAAACAGTCCACAACCAAAGTACAAGGCAAGGTTGGGTTGAAGGGTTTTGGACAAATGAAAGGTACTGACTTCGACGAGATTTTCTCTCCTGTAGTAAAAATATCGTTTATACGGGTTGTGCTGAGTCTGGATGCAAGTATGAACTTGGAAGTTCATCAACTTGATGTAAAGACAACATTTCTTCATGGTGATTTAGAAGAAGAAATTTTTAAATGGAGCAACCAGAAGGTTTTGAAGTCAAGGTGAAGTCAAGGGTAAGGAATACATGGTCTGCAACAGATTGAAGAAAATCTTAAAAGGTTTAAAACAGGCACCAAGGCAATGATATAAAAAATTTGATTCATTTATGATAAATCATGGGTACAATAGAACAACAGTAGATTATTGTGTATTTGTTCAAATTTTTTTTTGAAAATAACTTCATCATTCTTTTGCTCTATGTTGATGACATGTTGATTATAGGGCATGACATCAATAAGATTGATAAGTTAAAGCAAGAGTTGAGCAAGTCCTTTGCCATGAAGGACTTGGGACCTACACAACAAATATTAGGCAAGAAGATTTCTCGTGATAGAAAAGCAGAAAAGATATGGCTATTCACAAGAGAGATATATTCAGAAGGTGCTTTAAAGGTTCAACGTGGACAAGGCAAAGCCAGTAAGTGTCCCACTTGCATGTCATTTTAAGTTAAGTAGTGATCAAAGTCCCTCAACTGAGGAAGAAAGAATTACAATGAAAAAGATTCCTTACTCGTCAGCAGTAGGAAGTTTGATGTATGTCATGGTGTGTACAAAGCCTGACATTGCACATGCAGTTAAAGTTGTAAGTAGATTTTTTGCTAATCCTGGTAAAGAACACTGGAAAGCAGTGAAATGGATTATGAGATATCTTAGAGGTACAATTAACTCATGTTTATGTTTTAGAAAAGGTAATCCTATGTTACAGGGATACACCGATGCAGACATGTCAGGAGACATTGACTCAAGGAAGTCAACATCTGGGTACCTGTTTACCTTTGCAGGGGGAGCAGTGTCATGACAATCCAAACTACAAAAATGTGTTGCATTGTCAACTACAGAAGCTGAATACATTGCTGCTGTAGAAGCTTGCAAGGAAATATTGTGGATGAAGCGATTCTTTCATGAATTAGGACTGAAACAAGACAAGTATGTTGTTCATTGCGACAATCATGGTGCCATCTACATGAGCAAGAATCCAAGTTTCTATTACAAAAACAAACATATTAATGTAAGGTATCATTAGATTCAGAATGTATTGGAACAAAAACACTTTCAGCTTGAAAAGATTCATATTGACAAAAAATGGTGCAGATATGATGACTAAAGCTCTACCCAAGATGAAGCATGACTTTTGCAAAAGAATGACAGGTATGACATTGAGGCAAACCTCATTGTGAGTCGGAGGGGGAGTTTCTTGGGTCCTCCTCCCAAGTCAACAATGGAGGCAACATTTATTATAAAACAAAGAAGTCCATAATGGAGGCAGCATTTAATATAAGGGAAAAAGACAGTTACCTCCCCTGTAATTTACCTTATTGACTGTTGACCCCCAAAGGTTTCAAAAAAGACAACGGGCCTCAATTTTTAACGATGTTAAAGTTATATTTTTATGGACAACTCTACCCCTGAACATTTTATCTCAACTAAAATTAAAAAATATAAAAAAAAAGATAGGAACTGATGAACAGGAACCATACGATACCAAAATATGAACATGAACCAGATCTGAAACAAATGAGCATTTAAAAAAAAAATTTCCTTCCATTTTCATAAGAGCATCGTATCTGCATCTCCTTTGCTACTGTGAGGACAAAGATAGAAATCTTTAGAAATCGCCACCTAGATTTAGGTCTAAGACCTTAGAAATGTGAAATCTCACCCCAAGGTAAGACTTTGATTGACTCATGACCCTTAGATTGATTTTCTGGTCCATCAGAGATTGGGTAAGCGTTAGGTTACAGTTATGAGAAGGGGTTAGGCACTCAAACCGCCCGATCGAAATCGATCTCCTATACCTTTCCTATGCTAAACTTTATTTGTTAAACCAAACCAAACCAAGTGGTTTCATATCATTGAACCGAATCTGTATCCATCAGATTGCCTACGTATTACGAAATTATTTCAAAAATCAGGTTCACCATCGTAGTTCAGGTGTGATTAAAGTTTATGGATGTGCTTTATACTTGTGCATGAGTAAGTTCATTGTTCAAGTTGAAGTTTATGCTTGAAAGGCTGAAAAATCCTATGGGTTAGGATCTGGATAGTCCATGTGGACTGATAGATAGTCCTAGTGGATCTATGATTAACCCTATTTGGGTCAAAATATGGATAATCCATTCTGGGTTAAAATGTGGATAACCCTATGTGGGTTAAAATATGGGTAAATATTGTAAGACCCGTGTCAAACTAACCCGGTCTTACCACCTTGAACCAGGTTTACCCATCATGGTCGAGTCAAATGGACCAAGGGCATGAAGGAGATCGAGATCCCAAGTATAAAATCGACCCAAAAACATTTAATTTTAGGGGAGGGTCGCACACCCAGCTAAGCAGGGTCGGACCTCCCAAAACAGAAAGTCAGACCCTCAGTTTTGAAGGGAGGGTCGGACAGCTTAAGACCCTAGGGTCGACGGGATCATCGACCCTCGGTTTCTGACAAAATTGAAATTAGGAAATTTCCTAATTTTCAGTTGGGATTCTTTCCAAATCTCAATGGGATTATTATAGGACATTCCTAGTCTATTTAAAGGATGTTTTTAAGCCACATTCACTCCTTTCACAACCCTAATTGAATTGAGAGAAGAAGGAAAAGAGGAAGAAAGGAGGCAAGGAAGAAGGCTTAGCAAAAAGGAGAAGAATTTGCAGAGAAAAGTAATCTTCTCAGGTATGGATACTAATTCCATGAGTTTCTACAGACCTTAGGTTAGATATGGTTGAGTGTAGGATTTCGGAGAAACCCAAACCATCCATCTATGGTTAGGCTTTCATGGAAAACCATAGGAGGATGCATGAAAACTATTTAGATGGATTATACATGGTTCTAGACCATGGAACGACTGTTGAAGGAATGTAGGAAGCAAGCCATAGGACCCCAAACATGAAGAATGGATTAAAAGTGGAAATTGGACCAGAGTGCACCAAGGGTCGCACCGAGGGTCGATAGACCATCCGACCCTAGGTGTTTTGACCATCGACCCTCGGCATTCGGGAAGTTCGGAATGGAGGGAGGGTCGATAGACCCATCGACCCTAGCATCGACCCTAGCATCGACCCTCGGTTGTGACGAATGGTTTTTAAATTCTGAATTAATTCTAATTAAATTCTATCGACTTTGTTAGGTTTGCTAGCAATATAATAACATTATAAAGGTGATTTTAAAGCTTGGAAAAGTATCTATTAGCAAGCTAAGGTGAGGAACCTTAACCCCAAACTAAATTGGTTAATAATAAACTGTTTTCTATTTCTTGAGTCATATGCCATGTTTGATTCTATGCGAATATGTTTGTAATGTGCATACAGCATGCCATCCAATATTTCTATTACTTGTTCATGCATATTTACTTTATTGTTTATAACATGATGATGATGATGATGATAGGAATAGGCATGTGATTGTATGTGTGTGGTTGATGTGCTTGATGCGGCGAGTATCGGGGAGGTGTGATGAGAACGTCAATAAACGTTAACCTTTGGCGGGTCTCAAAGCACTTTAGCTCTATCTCTAACTCAAGTCTTGTGCATTGGCATCGTCGTATCGTCATTACCTTAGCGGAACTATTATGTCGTAGAGTATCGGGGAGGTGGTCTCGGTCCTTGTAGTCTCGACTCTACCGGGGGCCTTAGCTCTATCTCTATGGATGTTCGAGGGATGCTTTGGGGTGAGACCTTGGATACACTGTTTGGCATTAGGATTGATTAGTAGCGAGCCCAGTTTGCAAGCCCTCGCTAACGGGGGCTTACGTGTTGGTATAGCATTATATAGCAATAAACGTTAACCTTTGTTGTATAATGTTATGGTAGGGTGGATGGGAACGACGATAAACGTTAACCTTCGGGCGGGCTTCCACACCCTGTGTATAGAGGCGGTGTCAATAAACGTTAACCTTTGACCACCCAACCTTTCTATTGCACATTGCAAACTATAAACCAAGACCAAAGATATGAATTGACTTTTTGCATACATATGTAATGTTGCATTGTTTTGGCTACTCACTGAGCCGTGTTGTGTGCTCACCCATCGACGTCGAATATTTTTAGTTGATGATGCAGGATATACAGTTGAAGATTATATGAACCTGTCGGCGTACGGAAACGTTGCAGCTATGGAAGTTGGAGCTGAAGACGATACACACGACTCCTCTTGCGAGTGCAACTCGTGTGTATTCGATTAGATATTTTTGTAGGTTTCTTTATTGGATTTATAAGACATGTATTTGGTATTTAAATATTTATGTCTCAGTTAAACACAGAATAATTTGCTATTATTTATGGATATCATCTTAGTTCTCAGTTCATATTATTTATAAATTTTTCGCTATTGTGTATTACTCTGATTATGATTGTGGATGCGTGTAAAGTTCGGATAACGCGGGGATAGCCTATTTGAGATCCTGGTTGAGCCATTGTTTATTTAGCGGTTCATCACACCATTCTAAATAGTGTGGAATTGGGGTGTGACAACTTGGTATCAGAGCATCTCAGGCCTTGCCCGCCGCACTGACACACATTCAAGACCATTGTGAACTGAGATAAGATAAATTAAAAGCTTTAATACAAATACACTATAAGCACAAGTGATGATTGAAACCGAATTAAAAAGAGAATAATGCATCTATTAAAGGAAAAATCAGTTACATACAATGAGTAAAAGAACCAAAACATATATACATCGCTAAAGCAGAGTACAGTCCACAACCCGGACAGTTACTCTGTAGTACAAGAAAAAGTAAAGTACAATCAGGAAGCTGGAGGCGAAGGAGGAGGCGGTGCCTCACGATCTCTGTCATAGTCCTCGGCATAGACCCTAGTCAACCATGCCACCTGGGTCTGAGTCGTCTGCAAACTAGCTGTGAGATTAGCCACCCTCTGATCAGTCCGGCGCTGAGCGTCTAGGAGCTCCCCTATCCTCAGATCCGATGCACGCTGAGCCTCTCTAATCTCATGAAACATACTCAGCACGTCATCAGCTAGTGGTCATGAAGGACCAGCATCATGAGAAGGACTGGACTCGGGTACCAAAGCCGCCGCAGCAGAAGTACCAGCCCGATCCGCATGCGTAGGTGATGGCGGTGGTATCGCATCAACATCCATATATAAGCGATCATCGTCGACCGGATCCCCACGATCCCTAGCAGCAGCCTCAGCATCAGCCATCTCAACCCGAGTGTGAGGGCGCACCATCGCGTTCCTCTCCTCATCACTAACCTCCGCATCTCGCAGCCCCATCTTGCAGATAGCCTCCCAATCTAGAGGCGACGAGAAGGTCTTCTCCTGGATCTTCTCATCTACTAGATCCACCCCCAGACGGGTCAGTAGCACTGTAATCATACGTCCATATGGTAGATTACCTCTATGATCGGACAATGTAGCACTAATCATCGTCCGCACGATAACGTAAGGAAGGCAGACCGGCTGACGAGTGCAGATACAATAGATCAAGAACTGAGTCAGCTGAGAGACCCTCTCGTAGTGCCCACTCTGCGGAATTAGATTATGCTGGATAATCTTGCAGAAGACTCGTGGAGCTGGACGCAAGTAGCAAGCTCTCATCTGCCATCTATCGGGACGGAGCAACTGATTGTTGATCTCAGCTCTCATCTCCATCTCAACAAACTGTGGCTCTCCCGACGCACAGTACACCATAGGGCCATCATAGGCAATGCCCAACAGATCGGCCAGCTGCCGATAATCAAAGCAGATGTGCACCCCCTTGACGTAGCTGGTGATGCGTAACTCCTGGCCGTGCTCAACATCATTGTAATTCCCCACCACCTGGAGATTACAATAAAACTGGCGCACCAAGTCTGGACAGGTGCACGCGTCGTACGTGATGACAGGGAGCCACCCCATATCACCGAATGCTCCCTCCACATTGAACAAGGCTAGCTCAGCCAAGTTCACCATGCGACCCCCTTCCACTTTCTTACAGGCATAGTCAGCATACTGTGCCTCGGCTTCATTCGAACGAAAGCGAAGTGGATCACGCAATCTTGGCACTTTGGTACGGGCCATAGTATCTGCAAAATAAGAAAGAGAAAGGAAACAAGGAGTTAATAGGATAAAAAAATCCGAAAAATTTAAAATAGAAGCCCATTCCTCACCATACAAGTGGGCATAAGGACTTACGTAAGTTAAAATATATCCTACAATCCACCTACAGTAGGAAATTTTAACTGACGATGTCCAATTTGAAGAAATTCAAGAAAAATCAAAATTTCGATAAATTAGGGCAAAAAGAGAAAAAAAATTTAAGTTTCTCGATAACCAACCGATGAAACTCAAAAAGTTTTGAGGGCTTTCGTTCCTCAAGACCCCAATAACAAAAGCCCCCAATAAAAATCGAATTTTTACGGTTGGAAAAAGTTTAATTTAGAAAATACGAGCTAAATGAGCGAAAACCTCGAAATAAAAACCTAAAAACAGGAAAGTTGGGAAATTTTACCTGTAGAGGTGATGTGGATGTCGAAACTCGGACTAAGAATGATCCACAATAGCGAAGTAGCACTGTAGCAACTCGGAGAGTAGAGACGAGTCGAAACGGAGGAGGAATAGTGAGAATCGACCCAGAATCGGATCTTAAAAATCTGATTTTTGGTCCGAGGGTCGGACAATTCGACTGACACCATCGACCCTCCAATCGACCCTCGGCTCTCGGGAATCTGATAGAAAATCAAGGGTCGGACCGAGGATCGGACACCCATCGACCCTCGCATCGACCCTCAGCTCTCGGGAAGAACAGGTCATTCCCAGGGTTGGATACCAAGGGTCGGACATACCATCGACCCTCACTATCGACCCTACATAGAAAAGACAGTATTTATTTCAGAATGAATTGGAGATTTTAAATTTTATATCGGTTAGTGTGCCTACATGAAGTATAAATGATTTCTCACTGATTTTGATGATTTTCAGGAACCACCCATCTTAAAAGTAAATATGTCTGGACGTAGAGTTACCCGACAGACCCGAAATACAGTCCCACCACCACCACCGGCGGATGAGACTAGTCAAGAGAACAATTACGCACAGGGTAATCCCGAGCCGACAAACCCTACAAATTTGCCACCACCACCACCTGAGCTAACAACAGTGGTGATGAATCTGGCTCAACAGCTACAACAAATGCAACATGCACAAGCTCAAATGCAGGTTGCGATGGGAGTTATGTTTCAAGCCACTTTGGCTGTAGCCATGCACACTGGGCAAGCTAGTGCAGCACCAGTGGGTAACCACCCAGCTCAACAGACACCTCCACAACCGGCTGCACCAATTCCTGTGCAAGTCCCAGAAGCAGCCCAAGGGAACTATCAGTATCCACCCCTTATGTTTGGGGCATACCAAAATCAACTGGATCACTCCCGGCTAGTGGAGAGATTTTTGAAAATGAAATCGAGAGAATTCAATGGTAAATCGTCTGACCCACTGTGGCCAGCGCACTGGATAGACGAGATGGAAAGGAACTTCCTCATGATGACTATCACCGAGGAAGAGAAAGTACTATGCGCCACCTTCATGCTCAAAGGCGACGCACACCATTGGTGGAAATCTACAAAGACATACTTATTGACCAAGCACGCCCTACTGACATGGGCTATATATAAAGAAGCATTCTTCGAGAAGTATTTCCCAAGAAGCTTCAGAGATTCAATGGAAAAAGAGTTCCTGAGTTTGTACCAGGGACAGATGTTCGTAGACTCATATCAACAGCGCTATGAAGAGCTGTTTTTCTTTGCACCGGCTAGCATGCAAGAAGAAGATACAAAAACCCGTAGATTCGTCGCGGGACTGAGAGGAAGTATCAGGGAACATGTTCTGGGATTAGAGAAGAACATATACAACGAAGCTGTTCAGATTGCTCGAGTGATTGAATCGAGCCAGAAGGAGAGCTATTTCTCCCAGAGCAGAGGAATTAAGAGACCAGCCGGAAACTCCTACAACGGAGGCAACAATAGGACGTATAAACCTTTCCGTCCTCAGAATTTTGCAACTGCACCAAAGTCTACTGCAGCAGCTCAACCACAGCCAAAGTCAAATTTTGAAGCCCCAAAGTGCTATAACTGCAACCAACCAGGGCATATGGCAAGAGAGTGCCCAAAACCCAAGAAGCAGTTACATCAAGGACGGGTATATGCTGTTACATCAGAGGATGCAGCCGCATCGCCCGATGTGGTCACAGGTATGACCGAAACTTTTAAGATTATAATTACACTGATTGAGTATGTAGACTAAGTAAAAACGGATCATAGGTATCGTACCTATCAATGGCGTACCCACCAGAGTACTCTTTGATTCAGGAGCTACTCATTCATTTATATCTGTGTCGTTTGGAAAGAAGACCAATCTGCCCATCAAAACATTAGACTACAAATTACTTGTACGGTCACCGATGGGATTAGAAGTGGAATTAGAGAAAGGTTATGGACCATGTCCAGTTCTCATTGGAGAGCAGACCTTGGATGCAACCTTAATACAACTTGAGATGGCAGACTTTGACGTCATCTTGGGAATGGACTGGTTAGCTCGGCACTCTGCAAATCTGTTATGCGCCGAGAAGAAGCTAACGTTCAAGGACAAAGAAGGAGCAGAAAATTCAGTTTCTCGGGAACCAAACTTCCCAGGAGACGCAAGCTCATACTCTCAGCATTAAAGGCTAAGAAGTGCCTTGAGAAAGGAGCGGTCGGATATCTAGTATCAGTGGTCGACCTAACTAAGGACGTGCCACGAGTGGAAGATATTGATGTCGTGCGGGATTTCCCTGATGTATTTCTGGAGGAACTACCCGGATTACCACCCGACCGAGCCACGGAGTTTGTAATAGACCTTATACCTGGAGCCGCACCAGTATCAAAAGCACCTTATAGAATGGCTCCTACTGAACTGAAGGAATTAAAAGTGTAATTACAAGAACTGCTGGATAAGGGTTATATTAGACCCAGTATATCCCCATGGGGAGCACCGGTGTTGTTCGTAAAGAAGAAGGATGGTAGTGTTTGATTATGCATCGACTATCGAGAGTTGAATAAACTGACCATCAAGAATCGATACCCACTACCCAGGATCGATGACTTGTTCGATCAGTTACAAGGAGCGAAGGTATTTTCAAAGATCGATCTTCGATCAGGCTATCATCAACTGAAGATTAAAGAATGTGATATTCCGAAGACAGCTTTCAGGACAAGATACGGACATTATGAGTTCCTAGTGATGTCCTTCGGACTAACTAATGCACCGGCAACATTCATGGAACTTATGAACCGAGTTTTTCACGATATGTTGGACACGTCGGTGATAGTATTTATTGATGACATATTGGTATACTCCAAGGACAAGGAAACCCATGTCAAGAACCTAAACGCAGCCTTACAACGTTTAAGGAAAGAGAAGTTATACGCCAAATTTTCAAAGTGTGAGTTTTGGCTAAGTGAAGTCGCCTTTCTAGGCCATATAGTATCCGCGGAAGGAATCAAAGTGGACCCCAGTAAGATCAAAGCTATTGTGAAGTGGAAAGCACCAAAGAGCATCTCAGAAATTAGAAGTTTCCTGGGTCTAGCTGGATATTATCGGAGATTCGTAGAAGACTATTCTCGGATTGCCGTACCTCTCACCAGTTTGACCAAGAAAGGAGAAAAGTTCGTATGGACGGATAAGTGTGAAAAGAGTTTTCAAACACTGAAGACCAGATTGATATCCGCTCCAATTTTAACCATTCTCGTTCCAGGACAGACATTTACCTTATACACTGATGCATCGGGATTGGGATTAGGATGTGTGCTTATGCAAGGAGAACAAGTAGTTACGTATGCATCGAGACAGTTGAAGGTACATGAGAAGAATTACCCCACTCACGATTTGGAGTTAGCGGCAGTAGTACATGCTGTCAAGATATGGAGACACTACCTATACGGAGAGAAATTTCAGATTAAGTCGGACCATAAAAGCCTTACGTATCTATTTAATCAGAAGGAGTTAAATATGAGACAAAGAAGATGACTGGAACTATTGAAAGACTATGATTGTGATATCCAGTATCATCCGGGCAAAGCGAACGTAGTAGCAGATGCATTGAGCAGAAAAGCAATGATAAAATCTCAAGGAGAAACTAGCACAACTGCAGCAATGTGTACTACCGGGATGGTATTCAATCACGATGACGAGTAGTATGTGATCGATATACCGGATGGACCAACCAACCAAGGATTCATTCATCGGTTTTCAAATATGTTCACGGCATTGAAGATAATACCGGATATAATGGATGAAGTGAAGACAGCTATCAAAGCAGATCCTTATCTGAGAACGGTACAAGAAGATATTGAGAAAGGTAGGACTAACCCTGAGTTCACCTTGGATGACGAGAAGGTACTGAAATACAAAGGAAGAATATGTGTACCCGAAACAGAAAGTGTGGACATTAGACACCGACTCATGAAAGAAGCCCTTACCACCATCTACTCGGTACATCCTGGAAGTACAAAAATGTATCATGATCTAAAGAAACTGTATTGGTGGAGGGGAATGAAGGCAGATATAGCCAAGTTCGTGTCTCAATGTCTAAATTGTCAAAAGGTAAAGGCGGAACGATAGAGACCCGCAGGATTGTTACAACCATTACCGAAACCAGCATGGAAATGGGACTGCATCACTATGGACTTCGTCACAGGACTACCACTGACTCCTCGAGTAGTTGACGCAGTTTGGGTGATTGTAGACCGTCTGACCAAAACAGCTCGCTTCATACCGATACGACCCCAATATACACTCAAAAGGTTAGCAAAGCTGTATGTGGATAATATTGTTCGGCTACATGGTGTTCCAAAAAGCATTGTGTCCGATAGAGATCCACGATTTACTTCCAAATTTTGGGAAGGACTGCAAAAGGCCATGGGCACAACATTGAAGTTCAGCACTGCATTCCACCCACAGACAGACGGATAGTCGGAGCGTACAATTCAGATTTTAGAAGATATGCTACGAGCATGTGTGATTGATTTCTAGGGATCATGGGACGAAAAGTTACCATTGATCGAGTTCGCTTACAATAACACCTATTAGGCTACTATACAGATGTCACCTTATGAAGCACTGTATGGTAGGAAGTGCCGAACTCCCTTGTTTTGGAATGAAGTTGGAGAACGTAGTATTGTTGGACCAGAATTTGTTGAAGAGACTTGTCGAGTGGTCGGCATCATCAAGGAAAGAGTAAGAGTAGCTCAGAACCGTCAAAAGCAATACGCAGATACTCGACGAAGAGATCTAGAGTTCGCCGTGGGTGTAGATTTGCCGGAACTGACTGATGATTTGACATTTGAAGTAATACCAACGAAAATCACTAGTCGAAAGGTTCAACGTCTACGCAATCGAGATATCTACTATGTTAAGGTCACATGGAAAAGTAGAGACATGGAAGAGATTACATGGGAAGAAGAAAATGCTATGAGAAAGCAATACCCTGACTTGTTTGATTCAGAAGGTACGTACAATTTCGAGGATGAAATTTTTATAAGTTGGGGGGAGTTGTAAGACCCGTGTCAAACTAACCCGGTCTTACCACCTTGAACCAGGTTTACCCATCATGGTCGAGTCAAATGGACCAAGGGCATGAAGGAGATCGAGATCCCAAGTATAAAATCGACCCAAAAATATTTAATTTTAGGGGAGGGTCGCACACCCAGCTAAGTAGGGTCGGACCTCCCAAAACAGAAAGTCAGACCCTCAGTTTTGAAGGGAGGGTCGGACAGCTTAAGACCCTAGGGTCGACGGGATCGACCCTCGGTTTCTGACGAAACTGAAATTAGGAAATTTCCTAATTTTCAGTTGGGATTCTTTCCAAATCTCAATGGGATTATTATAGGACATTCCTAGTCTATTTAAAGGACGTTTTTAAGCCACATTCACTCCTTTCACAACCCTAATTGAATTGAGAGAAGAAGGAAAAGAGGAAGAAAGGAGGCAAGGAAGAAGGCTTAGCAAAAAGGAGAAGAATTTGCAGAGAAAAGTAATCTTCTCAGGTATGGATACTAATTCCATGAGTTTCTACAGACCTTAGGTTAGATATGATTGAGTGTAGGATTTCGAAGAAACTCAAACCATCCATCCATGGTTAGGCTTTCATGGAAAACCATAGGAGGATGCATGAAAACTATTTAGATGGATTATACATGGTTCTAGACCATGGAACGACTGTTGAAGGAATGTAGGAAGCAAGCCAGAGGACCCCAAACACGAAGAATGGATTAAAAGTGGAAATTGGACCAGAGTGCACCAAGGGTCGCACCGAGGGTCGATAGACCATCCGACCCTAGGTGTTTTCGACCATCGACCCTCAGCATTCGAGAAGTTCGGGAATGGAGGGAGGGTCGATAGACCCATCGACCCTAGCATCGACCCTAGCATCGACCCTCAGTTGACAGAATGGTTTTTAAATTTTGAATTAATTCTAATTAAATTCTATCGACTTTGTTAGGTTTGCTAGCAATATAATAACATTATAAATGTGATTTTAAAGCTTGGAAAAGTATCTATTAGCAAGCTAAGGTGAGGAACCTTAACCCCAAACTAAATTGGTTAATAATAAATTATTTTCTATTTCTTGAGTCCTATGCCATGTTTGATTCTATGCGAATATGTTTGTAATGTGCATACAGCATGCCATCCAATATTTTTATTACTTGTTCATGCATATTTACTTTATTGTTTATAACATGATGATGATGATGATGATAGGAATAGGCATGTGATTGTATGTGTGTGGTTGATGTGCTTGATGCGAGCGAGTATCAGGGGAGGTGTGATGAGAACGTCAATAAACGTTAACCTTTGGCGGGTCTCAGCACTTTAGCTCTATCTCTAACTCAAGTCTTGTGCATTGGCATCGTCGTATCGCCATTACCTTAGCGGAACTATTATGTCGTAGAGTATCAGGGGAGGTGGTCTCGGTCCTTGTAGTCTCGACTCTACCGGGGGCCTTAGCTCTATCTCTATGGATGTTCCGAGGGATGCTTGGGGTGAGGCCTTGGATACACTGTTTGGCATTAGGATTGGTTAGTAGCGAGCCCAGTTTACAAGTCCTCGCTAACAGGGGCTTACGTGTTGGTATAGCATTATATAGCAATAAACGTTAACCTTTGTTGTATAATGTTATGGTAGGGTGGATGGGGACGACGATAAACGTTAACCTTCGGGCGGGCTTCCACACCCTGTGTATAGAGGCGGTGTCAATAAACGTTAACCTTTGACCACCCAACCTTTCTATTGCACATTGCAAACTATAAACCAAGACCAAAGATATGAATTGACTTTTTGCATGCATATGTAATGTTGCATTGTTTTGGCTACTCACTGAGCCGTGTTGTGTGCTCACCCATCGACGTCGAATATTTTTAGTTGATGATGCAGGATATACAGTTGAAGATTATATGAACCTGTCGGCGTACGGAAACATTGCAGCTATGGAAGTTAGAGCTGAAGACGATACACACGACTCCTTTTGCGAGTGCAACTCGTGTGTATTCGATTAGATATTTTTGTAGGTTTCTTTATTGGATTTATAAGACATGTATTTGGTATTTAAATATTTATGTCTCAGTTAAACACAGAATAATTTGCTATTATTTATGGATATCATCTTAGTTCTCAGTTCATATTATTTATAAATTTTCCGCTATTGTGTATTACTCTGATTATGATTGTGGATGCGTGTAAAGTTCGGATAACGCGGGGATAGCCTATTTGAGATCCTAGTTGAGCCGTTGTTTATTTAGCGGTTCATCACACCATTCGGAACAGTGAGGAATTGGGGTGTGACAAATATCCTAGTGGATCTATGGATAGTCCAAGTGGACTAAGATGTAGATTCGAATTTGAGATTCTCCCAAATGACCTACGTATCCTAGGGTTTGCCCTAGGAATCAGAATCCGCATAGTTCGAACTGATAATCCATTCTAGGTTAATGATTGAAAACCTATTCTAGGTTTAGGGTTGAGAACCTATTCAAGGTTTAGGATTTATCGAGGGGTAAAATCGTTCTAAATTACCCTTTTCATCCTGAATTCTAATTTTGGAAGGTTTGGTAAAGTATTTTTCTTTCTTTATTAAGACTTTTATTATTTTCATTATGCTCTTTCTAAGAATGTGGGTGCCTAAATGCACGTCTCCACACCTAGATTGTCTTTTAGAAGTGTGCATATATGGCAGTTCGACTAGGGTATTGCATAAATTAAATTATTGCCAAAAATAGAATATTCTATCTAAATATGGCATATAAAATATTTATGGTAAGAAATTCATATTTAGTAAGATTGTTTAAAATATCTCAAATATGGCATGTATTGTAAATAAGGCAAGAGCCTATATGGTATGATCTACTATGCTATCTTCTAAGCATGGTAATTTCTAATATAGCAATGAGCATTTAAACATGGCAATGAACATTTAAACATGGCAATGAGCATCCAAATAAGGCAATGAACGTCTAAATATGGCAATGAGCATCCAAATATGACAATGAGCATCCAAATATGACAATGAGCATCCAAATATGGCAATGAACATTTAAATATGGCAATGAGCATCCAAATATGACAATGAACATCCAAATATGGCAATGAACATCCAAATATAGCAATGAGCATCCAAATACTCATGATGAAAAATTTAACGGTATAAATCACTATTGATGGTAATCTAACCGTTCAAATTTATTTCAATCACTCCCAATGATAATCTAACGGTTTAGATTGTTTATCATGATAATCTAACCGTTCATACCCATTTACATCACTTTTGGTGACAATCTAATGGTTCAGATTACTCAAATTAAATAATCTAACCATTCAGATTACTCAAATCAAAGTAAAATATGATCAACGGATCAAATCAAAACTCGAAGATCAATGATCCAATTTTATCAAATTCCAAAATCAATGGTTCAATTTTAATCATATCATTCCAAGCATATGATCGGATCAATTTTTAATTCCATCAAAATTCCATATGATCGGATCAATTTTGGCCTATCAAATATCACTCATGATTGGATCGATTTTAGCCTATCAAATATCATTCATAATCGGATCGATTTCATCATATTAAATATACTCATGATCGGATCAATTTCATTACATTGAAATTCTACTCATGATTGGATCACTTTCATCACATCCAAGCATGGTACGATCAAACATATTAAATTTCAGCATGAATATCAATCTCATAAAAATTCCAAGCATTCGATGGGATCGATTTTCATCATATTAAGCATGGTACGATCAAACACATTAACATTCAAGCATGGTGATCAATCATATTAAAAATTCCAGCCACACGTTGGACCAAAGCATATTAAAAATCTCAACCATAAGGATAAATAACATTAAAAATCCCAGTGGACCAATCATATTAAAATTCGAAATCAAATGTTTGGAATTGCATACAGAAAAATTCATGATCTAATATGGTCATACTTTATCACATTCAACTCAAGATCAGATGATTAACCACATTAAATTCACCTGGACAAATGGTGAGATGAGGGTTGCGGCATTCATGCATGTGGGGTTTTAGTGATGGCAGGTGTTGATAAATAGGATTGCAGGGATGACTATACACAGAACATCATAAAGAATAAGAAAACATTAAATAAAAAAGAAAAGGGAAAAGAAAAAACTAACCTGATCTTCCTCCTCCTCTTCAATCTCTCTCTGCGGCTTCTCTTCTTCTGCTTCTCCTTTTCTACCGCTCCTCTTCTTCTCTTTCTTTTTTTTTTTTTTCGGTTTCAGCTCCTGTCTCCGCTCCCTCTCTCTCTCTCTCTCTCTCTCTCTCAATTCTCTCTTCTTTTTTTTCTTTTTTTCTGAAGTCTCTCGAACTCTCTTTTCAATCTCTCCATCTCTAATTTTCTTTTCTCGATTCTCTCTTTTTTTATTTTTTTTTCTTTTTTATTCTTCCTCTCCATCTCTCTCTCTCTCTCTCTCTCTCTCTCTCTCTCTTTCCTCTTCTCGATTCCATGGTCTCTCTCTTTTTATTTTTTTATTCTTTTTTCTTCTCCATCTGTCTTCTCCTCCATCCATCATTTCCCCTTCTTTTCCCTCTTCTCGGTTCTCCTCTATTTCTTTCTCTCTCTCTCTCTCTCTCTCTCTCTCTCTCTCTCTCTCTCTCTCTCTTTTTCTTTTCGGTTTTTTTCTCTTCCGATCCTTCCTCTTTCTCTCGATTTCTTTCTTTTTATCTTTTTTTCGGTTTTGCCATCTCTCCTCTCTCTCTTCTCTTCTCCTTCGGATTCTCGAGTTTCTTCCTTTTTGTTTTTTTTCATTTTTTTTATTCTACCGCTCTCTCTCTCCTATTCTCGATCTTCTCCTTTTTTGTTTTTTCCTTTTTTTTTCATTCTTCTCTCTCTCTCTCTCTCTCTCTCTTCGGATTCTCCTCGATCTTCTCCCTCTTTTTTTCTTTTTTTATTCTTTCTTTATTTCTCCTCCTCCCTCCTCTTTAGATCTCTCCCATATCTCTCTCCTTTTTTCAGATCTCTCATCTCTCTCTCATAGATTTTCCAATCTTTCTTTCCTTTTTTTCTTGGTTCAGATTTCTCCTCCTAGATCTTCTCCTATTTGAGTCCTCAAATTCTCCAGATTCTCTCTATCACTCTCATTCTTCTCTCAACTCAATCTTTCCTTCTTCCTTCCTTTTTAGATTTTATTCGGATCCTACTTCCTTTTTATATAAAACATATAAGTATATAATATATTAATATATTAATATATATAATATAATATACATATAAGACATATGTATATATTATATGATATATTATAATATATTATATATTATATAAACATATAAATAATATATAAAAGAAATACATGCATAAGCGCCGACATGAATTGGTCCGGATTGACAAGGATTGATTGGGTTGGGCCAAGACTGGCTTGGGTTGAGCTGAGTTGATTGGATTGACTGGGTTGGGCCAAGATTGGCTTGGGTTGAGCTGAGTTGACTGGATTGACTGGAATTAACTGGGTTTTCTCTCTTTATCATTTCATGGGCCATTTCCACTGTCATTCTGCACGGAATTTTTCGATAGCCTTTATTTCAAATTTTCTACGTTCACTTTGTAGAACATTAATGGCCCGTTTGATAAAATTTCTGTTTCTGGATTTTGGATTCTGGTTCAAATTTGGATTCTACTCCAAGCTACTCTAGGATTATTTTGGAGTAGAAACTTGTTTGATAACGTAATTTTGAAATGGATTTTAGAGTATCTTTGGATTAGAAACATGTTTAATAACACACTATCCCTCCAATCGAAGTCTAGAAAAACAGTCGTAGTAGTGGTGGTGGACGGTGGTGTTGGTGGTGGTGGTGGAGGCAACGGTGGTGGTGGTGGTGGTAAAGGTAGCAGCGACGGCGGTGGTTGTGGTGGTGGTGGTGGTGGTGGAGGCGACGGCGATGGTGGTGTTGGTGGTGGTGGTAGAGGTGGCGGCGACGGTGGTGGTGGTGGTGGCGATGGTGGTGGTTGTGGTGGTGGTGGTGGTGGTTGTGGTGGTGTTGGTGGGTGGTGGGCGGTGGTGTTAGTGGTGGTGGTGGAGACGGCGGTGGTGGTGGTGGTGGAGGTGGTGGCGGTGGTGGTGGTGGTGGTGGTGGTGGTGGTGGTGGTGGTGGTGGTGACGACGGTGGTAGCGGTGGCGGCGATGGTGGTTGTGGTGGTGGTGGTGGTGGTGGTGGTTGTGGTGGTGGTGGTGGTGGTGGTGGTCAAGTGATAGTCATGTGAGTGTCGACTCTTTTTTTTCTCTTAAAAAGTTGATCCAACAGCTTGGAACAAGTATATATGACTCCAAAATTTTGGATTCTGGAGTCATTCTGAATCCGGTTCACTCTGTGGGAGTTGGAATCTAACTGGACTTATCAAACGCGCTTCTACTCCAAAATGGCTCCCTGGGAGCCAGAATCCATAGAATCCAGAAGCAGAAGTTTTATCAAACGGGCCCTAAAAATGAGGAATATTGGAGCTTGAATCACCTCATTTGGAAATAAAATGGCCAACCTATGAATTTTTGAAGTTTACGCATGCCAATTATCGATAATTTAGCTAACCATTCTGTATGGGATCCTTCGGAGACTTTTGCCATAAATCCTTTACGTCCACTTTGTAGAGTACTAAAAATGGAACATAATGAAACTGAAATTACCTGATTTGGATATGAGATGATCAAAATATGAATTTTTGAAGATTAAATGACCATTTCCATATGTAATTTTGCATGGACCCTCCGGAGACTTCTACCCAAGATTTTCCACGTCCACTTTGTAAAACATCATAAATGAAGAATAATGGCTTTGGAATCATCAGAATCCGACGTAGAACGGAAAAGAAATGAAGCTTTGAAGTTCTAACGATGAGTTTGCATGCAAGCTTGCATGGGGCCCACTGGTGACTTCTACCAAAAATCTTTTACGTCCACTTTCAAGAGGACTAAAAATAACGAATAATGGTACTTAAATCATATGATTCAGATGTCGGATGATCAAGATATGATGATTTGAAATTCAAACAATCCAACTTACGATAATTTACATGAAAGTCCCTGGGATTATTTATGATAATTTCATAAACGTCCCTTGTACGCATCATCTGACTAAAATGACCATATCTTCTTCATTTGATATCAGAATTGGGCAATTCTAGTATCATTTCGAAGATAATTCCATGACCTATGCAACCATGTAGATTACAGCTTGTGACCTTATTGTGGGCCCACTGAAAACTACCACGAGGTCGTAGTCGAAATCCAAATTTTCACTTATCTTTCTTCCTTTGCTGTCCACACACTAGTAGGACCTTGTTCAGTTGGAAATGGCAAAAATGGGGTGCTTACAGCTACATCCGGAGGAGCTCCCACCCTTCTTTTCCACCACCGTTGGTTGGAGCTGCCGTTGCTCCTGACACCAATTGCTGCTGATCATTGTCGTCAAAAACTGCTAGATCATGCCCTCCTGGGATCTCCAAGCTTAGATTTTTAACTATTTTTAAGGCTTTCAGCAACAGTTTTAATGGTTCGTTGCCACAGGAAACCCATTTGGAATAGCAGTAAAATTCCTCCTGGTTTTGGTCTATTACCCAACTTGACTTACATGGATCTGAGCATGAACAATTTCAGAAGTAAAATCCCTAGAGATCTTGGGAATGCTACGAAATTGGAACTTCTTAACATTTCTGATTTGGAACAAAGTTGCCTGATAACATATGGAGTGCACCCAATTTACAGATCTTCTCTTGGAGCTTCTGCAAACTCGAAGGAAAAATTCATGATTTCATCGGTTGCCATAGCTTGTATAAGCTCGAAATTGAAGGTAATTCACTGAATGGAAACATTCCATGGGATATTGGACATTGCAAAAAACTTCTATGCTTGAATCTGCGACAGAATTCTCTCACAGGAATTATCCCCTGGGAAATTTCAACTCTCCCTTCTATCACCCACGTTGATTTCTCTCACAACTCCCTCACTGGTGCGATCTAGCACTTTTTGACTACGATGGCTTGCGCGCAGGCTGCTGCGTTTTGTTTGGAAGAAGAGGTGAGTTGCAGAACCTCGTTAACATACTTTTCTTCAACTGGAATGGCGTCATGGGTTGTATCTTTGAGGCAGGAGTTGCAAGCAGAGCTCTGAGGTTGGAATTGCAGGTGATGCCCTGAGGTGGGAGTTGTAGGCAGTGCCCTTGAGGTGGGAGTTGCAGAGCTCAGTTGGAAAAATGAAATTTAGTTTCGGGCGCGCCGGTGAAGACGAGGTAGAAGAAGACGGACACACCGGAGAGTTGCAGGGAGAGCTCTTCGGGGTTTTTTTTTTCTTTGTTTTTGGAGAAGAGAAAGCCCACTGCCATTGTCTCCTTCATTTTTTTTAAAGTAATCACCCTTGTAAAGGGTTAATTTGGTCATTAAAAAAATATTGGACTCCCACCGTTAGCATCTAATGGAATATTTCTAACGGTGTGGGTCTATTTGTATTTTAATAGTGTTTTTAGGGGAGGTAACTGTCTTTTTTGAAACCTTTGAGGGTCAACGGTCAATAAGGTAAGTTACAGGGGTGGTAACTATCTTTTACCCTTAATATAAAAGAAAGAAAAATAAAATGCATGTAAGTTAAGGAGGGAGACATGCATTTAATAGAGATAATGCATTGAGAGATTTCTCCTTGTTTGTCAAAAAATGAATGCAACCGAATCGACGCGTTCATGACTTTCTCTGGATGGTGAGCAAGTTAGGAGGTGAAAAGTTAATGCCATGCCATCTCTCCTACTCTTCTCTATAAATAGGAAGAGGAGAAGAGAGTTTGAATCATCCATTGTGAGTATGTCTTGTGCATAGAACAAGACTAAAAGAGAAAGAAGGGGTGTTGGGATTTTTGTAATACTTTTCATTTGGGGTTGAGTGTAAGTTGAGAGTGGGTGTATAAGGGGTATCCGGATTTGGATACAGGGTTTGGGTTTGGGTTTAAATCCAGAGCTATTTGATTTTACGATTGTTCTCTCGATTCTCTCATAGTAAAGAAGATTCAATTACGTCCGTGGACATAGGCTTTGTACGCATAGTTGAATTACATAAAATCCTGTGTCTGAGTGTGTGCTTGCTCTTTTCAATTTTACGTTTTTACCTCTTTTGAACACATGGGCCCCACACAGTTACTATTCACAAAATTACTATTCATAGTTACTATTCATTTTATTATACACGATTTTCTTTTGTTGTCAAATTTTTTCGCTTATTTACACACAGGTAGGAAAAGGGTTTCGAGCTTATTTTCCTAACATTACAGAGGTGGAACCATATTGTTTTTCTGAGGCATCAAAACATACCCATTGGCATACCACTATGATGGATGAATTCAATGCCCTTTTGAGGAATAATACTTGGAGTGTGGTTCCTCTATCATCCAAGCATAATACTTGTTAGGGAAAACACAAAGTTTTTCCCTCTTGTATGCAAATCAATGGAATACACAACCACAAAAATATATATACAGAGATATAGCAGTGAAAATAAATAGAGATAATCAAACCACAAGAGAACACATCATAACAAGCACGTCCTTTGAAGATTGGAGCTCCTAAGTAAAACAAAGGGAGCTTTTTCCGCTGGAAGCCTGCGCTGTGCTGAATGATAGACGCCCTAACAGGAGATGCCTTATCCGAAAGAGAGTCGAGTTCGAGGTGAGGCTAGCATCAAACGAAAAGCAAGGTCGTGGGGGGACTACTTTCATTCCATACCGCCTGATAGAGCCATCCCACCTGATAAAGGGATACAACTATCATTTTTTACATGGAAAACCCTTCCAAAGTGAAAGGGGAAAAACCACGGGACCTAGTTCAGGTAAATCTCTACTATGATAATAATGGGTACACAATGCAATTCTCTCTAGCCACCGCTAGAGGTTACCAATCTCCAAGAGAAAATAACTCACTCTTGGGTAATGAAAATAACTCACCAAAACAATAGGTGGTAATCTAAAGTACAAGAATACTCTCACCTTAATGCCAACGTAACAAATACTGAGAAGAACTGTCACCTTCTCTCTTCCTTGAACAGGAAGAATGCCATTATGCCGCACGTACAAGGAATATCTCTCTCTTTCTTCCTCTCATAATTACATATGTGATGGAGAAGGAATCCTGGTTTTGGCTCTCAGGATTTCTCTCTAGTTCTTTTACTTAGGAACTCATGGACATAATGTTGTACCACCTTTTCCTAAGGCTTTTTATAAATGAAAGGATATGGATAACGGTTTATAACAAACCATATTGGATTACTTCACAATGAAGTAAAGTAAAGAGTGAGATGGGAGGCAGTTTAGAGAACCGCCAAAAGTAGACCTTTCTAAAGAGGAAAGGTGGTGGTGGTGGGTCCAACAATATCGTGGGGTCCAAGTGGGTCTTTTGCATCAAGGCAAGCTGATGGTACTATTCATCGATACAAAGCTAGACTCGTAGCTACAGGATACAACCAACAAGAAGGTATAGACTACACCGCTACATTCAATCCTGTAGTCAAACCTACCACCGTTCGTATGGTTCTTGCCATCACCACTTGTCACAATTGAGCTCTAAGATAGCTGGATGTTAGCAATGCTTTCTTATATGGCAATTTAACTAAGGACGTCAACATGTCTCAACCCACTGGGTTTGTGGATGCTAATTGGCCTCACCATGTGCGTAAGCTTCAAAAATCTTTATATGGCTTAAAACAAGCACCACGGTCATAGTTTCATAGATTGAACTCTTTTCTGATAACTTCGGGTTTGAGGGTTCCAAAATAGACACTTCATTATTTATTTTAAAGGATGATGCAAGGTGCACTTACATCCTGATCTATGTGAATGCTATCGTGATTACCGGATCTGATCCTAAATTCATCGACCAAGTGATTCTCCACTTAAGTAAGGAATTTGATTTCCCTAATTTGGGCAAGCAATGTGAGACTATTCCCAACACTCCCCCTCATGTATAGTCCCTCTTCTGGATGAGAGTATACGTGGCATGTGGTCCCTCTTTTGGGTGACCGTACAAAGTGAACTTGGAGCTATGATACCATGTTAAGTTTCCATCTCAGAAGTTTGAACTAGTAAATGGAGGGACTCTTATATATATAATTCACCCAAGATTCTAGTCTTTAAGCAATGTGGGACAATTCCCTACAAGACTATTTCTGGGATTACTTTAATGGAAAAGGAAGTGATAAACCCTTTCTATTCTTGAGTGAACCTAATAGGAAGCAATCAATTAGAAAACAATGTACCAAGCATGATAAAATTCACACATATAACACAAATAATTTTTACACGAAAATCCTCCCTAATGTGAGGAGTAAAAACCACGAGATCGTAGTCCACCCAAATCTCTCCACTATCACCAAAATATGGGAATACAATAGTCTTTTCTAGTTAGAACTAGAGACATATAACAACATCATTTCTAAAAAACACAATATTCTTAGCATATATAATAAAAAACATCTAGAACAACATATTATAAGAATACACCATTAACAACCCAAATACTAAGATAAAGATTGAAAGAGATCTCACTCGAATAGGTTAAGACGTTGATTATCAGACTAATCTAGAAGACACTAATCGTCAAATCGCACCGTTCAAAATGAAGAACTCTTAGTTACGAATCTACTGTCCAAATTTCAGCTCAATCAAACCACGGATGATCTTCCGATTCTCACCTTGATTGAAACCTTACAGCTTTCTTCTCTTCTCTGTTTTGGGTGGACAACAACTCACAAAATCTCTCTTTTTCTTCTTGTGCCATTCTAATAAGGTTAAAGAGATAAAATCCTAATTCAACTACATATGGAAAAATTACTTAAGTGCCCTTACTCCATATAGGCTTATTAGTAATAGGTCATCCTCTACAAAACAGGGAAATCCAACTCAACACACATCTTTTTCCATACCCGGTGTTTGAGATTGATAATTTTGGAAGATGGTAGCAATATATATAGACTCTCTTGTTTGAACAAATTAAAATCATTGACATATTGAGTCGTGATCCTCCTCCTCTCATCTGGTAATGAATTCACACTTTTGAAAACCGTAAATGGATGTGGGTCCCACATTGAAGAGATTAGTCTTATATCCTCGATCTGAACCTATTGGATGTTGAGGGGGAACCAAATCCTCTCCTCCCGCCTCCCCGGCTCCCACTCTATCCAACCATTAGAGTACGTTGGAGTTCGAGCCGGCTCACACTCCAACGGTTGGATGGGGTGGGAGCCAGGGAGGATGGGAGGAGTGGATTTGGAGTCAAGCTATTATGGACAAGAACTTTTTGTTATTGGATGTTGAGGGTCAAGCTACTATGGACCATAACTTTTTGTTGGTATTATTTCTGGAAGAATATTTTCGTCAACAATGAAGATTGGAGAGCTTGGAAGGAAGGGGTGGTGGCTTCGAAGGGATGGAATCGAATATTTGAGTGCGATTTCTGACCATTTCTCTTTCGAGGGAGGGATTCCATCACCGTCTATATTCTTAGAATACCACACTCTAGAAGTGGGTCCCACACCAAATCAATGGTGATGGAATCCCATGGAGAGTACATGTACATGCAGGTGATCCAAGTAGAATAAATAATAGTTAATTATAACAGAATATAGGATCGGTTTCTAGGATTGGGACGATTAGCATAAGATCGAATAACATAATCGATTATGGACTAACTGATTTGCATCATTGAAGCTCCTAAATAAACTGATTAAACTGATTAAGGACTGAGACTGATTGGACCGAATATAAACTTGTCTTTATCTTGCAAATGATGACTGGTTAATTAAACATACCAGTCACAATGCAAGATATTAAATTGGTGGTGAGCCCAACAGAGAGCAACCAAAACCAATCGATTGACACCCCTACATCTAATCGGTCCAGAGTAATTGAATATCCCGCATCATGATCAGCTCATTCAATTAATTGGGTTTCATAAGTTAGGCATGAATATGTTTATATTTGTTTAATTGATCAGTGGTTCATAAACATGCTAATTCTATTGGGCTATTAACGAGCTCTAAATGGAGGTCTCTCAACTTGGTTGGTCCTCCATAGGGAATCTAGGTGCACTTGCTCCCATATCTCTCTCTCTCTCTCTCTCTCTCTCTCTCTCTTTAAGCCTCCAGCCTTTCTACTGCTGCTAGCATTTTAGAGGCGTAAATTTGTCTTTTGTGTTCTGTCTTAGACTCTTTTTGGTATAGTTTATATTTATGTTTATGAATTAAAAATGACAAATCATTTCTGAAAATAAATTATGAACCATAAATGATCATGTTTGGTGCCCCTAGGCATGAGGAACTAATAGTAGATTATCACAATAATGATAAATACCTTCTAGTATATTTGTAGATTTTATATTATATTAATTTATTTTAAATATAAATAAATATCATAAATCCTATCAACAACAATTATATATATCATAATATATTATATAATTAATTTTATAATACATACCAAAGAGGGCCTCAATAAATATTATGCAACAAAAGCTTAGTCAATCATAATAGTAGCAATAGATATAATATATAACTTGGAATGGTTGAAGAAAATAGTATTACTATTCTCCAATTTAATATAACAAGGAAGATTTCCTGAATTTTTTGTTGGATTAGTTGAATTTCATATGAAAACACCACTTTGGAAGTCGCATGTTAAGAAATTAATTATATTTTCAAGAGGAAAACAAGGGCTGGAGTGTTGATGATTGACTAACATTTTCAATTGTGCAACCGCCAGTATACAATCTAGGAACGTGATTGGAGGAATTTTTTTTTTGAGTTGGCTTCGAAATCTTTTTTTTCTTTTTTTTTAGGATAGACAGAACCCCAAAGAATTGAACTCATGACTTCTTAATTTTGAGGTGTTGATCTTTTACCAATTGAAGTATCCCCTTAAGGTAATGCAAGTGTTTTTAAATAAACATAATGCTATTTTAAGTACAAAAGTTTTGATATCGGTGAGTTCCATCAATTTTTCATAACAAAATGTTATATGCACGATTGGACTTGACACGCGCTTGTAGCTGTCAGCTCATAATAAATGCCCCTATGCAATATCAGACACTCGCCCACGCCCATAAAACGAACTAGTGATTTGGAAAATCTCCCATGCATGAATCCCTTGTACGTTTTCTATTTGCGAGGTATTGATGGTCCCATACAAAGTTAAAAACTTAGAATTGAATCCAGTTGGAATCGGCTCCTATCCAAATCTAAAGATGTAAACGGGTAACTGAAAATCTAGATTCGATTTGCATTCGAATTCGTTTAAGAGCATCCGTACTCGATTTGATAATATTCGGGTTCGAATTTTGATACCCAAAAGTTAATTGGATTCAAATTCGGATATCAATATTTTAAACCTGATATTATCCGATCCGATCCGATCCGATCCAATTATACTCTATATACCTTTTGTTTTGTTAAATAATGAAAAGATGAGATGATTACTTAAGATGCAATAAAATAATTGAAAGTTGCCCTCCAAAAAAGTTTCAGAGGATGATAATGATAAACTCTATTGCCCTCCTACGGCGGAGGAGATAAAATCGGTTCTTTTTTCTATGCCCCCCAAAAAAACCCAGGACCAGATGGGTTTCCTCCCATTTTCTTCCAAAAATATTGGGATCTCACAAAATCAGATCCTATCTCTTTTATTCAAGATTTTTTTTCCCTCTAGGGGCCATATATTCAGCGAACTGAATAAGACTTATATTGTCCGCATCCCTAAAACGAGTAAACCTGAAATGGTGGAATAATTTCACCCATTCAGCTTATGCAAGGTTTGCATCAAGCTTATTTTTAAGATTTTGATTAACAGATTAAAACATATCTTGGACGACATTATCTTATCAACCCAATCAACCTTCATTCCTAACAGATCCATATAGGATAATGTTCTTATGGCCCATGAGGGCTGAGGCCCTTCATTATATTAAGAACCGCAAAAAAGGCAAGATGGGTTTCTTGGCGATGAAGCTTGATATGCAAAAGGCTTATGACCGTTTTGAATAGCCTTTTAAGGCATGCTTCTTAAATTGGGTTTCCACCTGAATTGGGTTCAAATGGTTATGAAATGCATCACTTCAGTTACATATACTATTTTGATCAATGGGATTGAAAGATGTGAGATCATACCTAGTAAGGGCATTCGGCAAGGAGATTCTCTGTCCCCTGCTATATTTATTATTTGTGCACATGCTCTATCATCTCTCCTGTAAAAGGAAGTCGAAAATGGAAACAATAAAGGGATAAAAATGAGGAATCGTTCATTTCCTCTCACCCATCTGCTCTTTGCCAATGATAGTATCATTTTCTCACATGTCAATGTTAAAGCTATTCATTCTTTGAAAGATTGCTTGGATATTTATTGTAAAGCTTCAGGACAGCTGATTAACTTGCAAAAATCCAGATTGACTTTTAGCCCAAACACTCCTGCCAAAATCTGTGGTTTTCTAGACTTCTAAAAATCAAATATGGGGATGACCCCGCAAAATAACTAGGTCTACCTACTGAATTCAGCCTTTCTAAGAAGATTTGATTCAAGGACATGCAGGAGCACATTTTGAAGAAGGTTGTCAATTGGAAGAGTAAACTTTTATCCCATGCCGGTAGAGAAGTTCTATTAAAGTCAGTTGTCTTTTCCATGTCAAACTATGCTAGTTCACATTTTAAACTTCCCATCTCTTATCAGCATTCTCTTAGAAAGGCCGTTGTTGAGTTTTATTGATACAATGGTAATCACAAAAAGGATATTGACTGGATTTATTGGTCCAGATTGTGCAAATCAAATGAGAATGGGGGGCTTGGTCTTCATGACCCTCTTATTCAAAACTTAACCCTCCTCACCAGAATGGCCTGGCGCCTTTGGTCCTCACCTTCGTCCACTTAGGGCCAGTTTTTGAAGTTAATCTATTTTTGCAACACCGATTTTCTTCATGCTTTGATTGGGAATCACCCATCTTGGGCCTGGAGAAGCCTTATGGAAGGCAGGAGGTATTTATTATTGGGCCTAACTTGGCAGGTGGGCCTTGGTGATAAAATACGGATTTGGGAAGATCAATGGATCCCATTTATTAAGGGATTTAAGCCAAATACTCCCAAACCGTTGAATTGTAGTCTCCATTTGGTCTCGGATCTCATCAACCCCGTGAACCGCACTTGGAAATTAGAGATTTTAGATCAATTATTCTCAACTGAAACGAAGCAGGCCATTCTCAAGATTCATTTAAGCATCTATCCTCAAGAGGACAAACAGACTTATATGGAGGGGCGAAAGACATGGGATTTTCTCGGTAAAGTCGGCATACCATCTTATCTCTAATTTATTTGAGGAAATGGATCGTAATAGTGCTTCTTCTCGATCTCTATCTTGGATGTGTACCTCAAAGGCGGTGTGGAAACACATTTGGACGAGCCGTACTTTACGCAAGATCAAATCCTTTATATGGGGAGCATGTGCTCAAGGTTTGGCTTTGGGAGAAGGCCTTCTTTGACGTCAATTTCAGATTGATGCCTTATGTAGAAGATGCGGTAAGGATATCGAATCCATTGATCATATCAGTATAGGTAAATTATTCATACCACCCCTGGAATCCAATCTTACTACGCATGAACCTAAAAGTTAACGAGAATTACTCATACTACCCCCTAGACCTCTGTGGACCGTTATACCCTTAGTTCATTTACCAACAAAAAAAACCCAAAAGTCATTTTTGCCCTTTTGAAAAGAGGAAAAGAGGAACCTACATCTTCCCCAACTCCTCCTCCTCTAGCCCTCCTTGGTGCTTTGATCTCTCTCATCAGACGAAGCATTTAGACTTGGAAGATCAAACACTCATTCACTGAAATTCTTCCACCATAGTATTTTCAAGCTTGAATCAATGGCAGAATCGAATAAAGATACAAAAACAAAAGATGGTGAGGAAGATTACATGGGAGATCTTTCACAGTTCCTCCCTCTTGAAATCACTGAGCCTTTTTCCAAAATCTCCCAAAAAAAGGTGATCCATGGTTCCTTCATTTCTCTCCCTGTTAATATTTAATAACCCTTTTATTCACCGGTTTCAGTCCAAAACCCTAACGTCTCTCTTCTCGAATCGATAGAGCTTCAACACCAAAACCCTCATCAATCAGCCCTCAATGAAAAAACTCAAGACCTTAAACTGGCAAAAACAACGGAGACTCGATCTAGAGCAGAAACAAAGAGAAGAAGACGAGCAAATCCTAGTGCAAATGGATTCTGCAATTCCTCAATCCAACATTGGGTTCAAGATGTTAAAGTAGATGGGGTACAACCCCGAGTCAGCGATGGGCAAGGATGGGTCCGGCCTGGTTGCACCAGTCGGACTCAAGATACGGCGGTCGGGGGTTGGGATTGGGAGGGAAGACCCGCATAAGGAGAAGTAGAGGAGAGAAGAGGTCATGGTGAAGATGAAGAGCAAGAAGGAAGAAGCTTTAATGGCAGAATTTGGTTCTCGACAGAAGTCTCAGTGGAGAAGCCACAAGATTGCTGATAGTTTCAATAAGGCCAAAGGGGCTCTAGCCCAGTTAGAGAACAAGGAGGTCATCGAATCCGATAAGGAAGATGATGAAGATGAAAGGGAAGAGGAAGAGGAGGAAGAAGAAGAGATAACCACCCATTTTAGTCTTTTCACCATACCATAAGGGTATTTTAGACATTAAAATTTTTTAACCATGATGACATCAGCATTTGTGGGTTTTAGTGTTACAAGGTTTGAAATTTAGGGGTAGTATGAATAATTATCATCAACTTTTAGGTTCATGTGTAGCAAGATTGGATTCCAGGGGGTGGTATGAGTAATTTACCCTATCATTATTCATTGCCCTTTTACTAAGGCAATGTGGTTTGGATCACCTCTCTCAGTTAGGATCCCTGATATATCTGAATTTAATTTGGCCCATTGGATCCAAAGCTGGGATCTTTTGTTTAAATCAGATAAGTCTATAGCAAAGAGTTTATGGGCCTATGCTACTTTCCTATATATGTTGGTTCATGTGGAAGGCTCCCAATGACCTGTACTTTCAGAATAAAGAGTGGAACCCGCTTGAGGTCATTCATAAAGCCTCTGTGCATTTGAGGAGTTTTCCAAACTTAATCTGATTTCTCAATCTCCATATGCAAGTATGGAAAGGACGAGTGCCATTGTGTGTTGGACCCCCCCTCCTCCTGGCTTTGTCAAAATAAATACGGATGCTTGTTATTATGATGAATCTCAAACTGATAGCATCGGATTTATTTTCAGAGATTTGGAAGGAAATCCACTTAAAGCTGGTTCTTTGGATGTAGCTATATTTTCAGCAAGTTTAGGGGAAGCGATGGCTATTTGGTTGGCGCTCCATGTAGCTATCAGTGAAGGTTTTGGCAATCTAATTATGGAATCTAATTGTGAGATGCTAGTTAATTGTATTTGTAATCCTCAACTCCCATGTCTTGGTGAGATTCGTCCTATTAGAGAGGATTTTTTCACTATGGCATCCAAATGCCATTGTATCTCTTTTGTATTTATTCCTAGGGATGCCAACAAAGTAGTTCATACCTTAGCTTGATTCACTGGCCAAGTTCCTCTCCCTGGCTCCATGACTTGTGCAAGGCGGACGCCTTGGTTGTAACCCGCTTTTCTTCTAAATAAATTTCTTTCTTACCAAAAAAAATAATAATAATAATAATCGTAAGTAAAAAATGGAGACAAATGATTTCATTATTATAATAATCAAAAACAAAGAAAATCTCCATCATTACTTTTTACTTTACTCTTCAAGAAATGAAGAGTCATAATCAATTCTATGCTTCTAGCTAAAGGTGTCAAAAATGGGCCCGGCCCGGTAGCAAGGACCGAGCCAGCCTGATATAACCCGAACCCAATCCGGACCGAACCTTAATGGACAGGTTTTGGTCTCGGCTTGTAAAGCCCGACATCATTTCAGTCCAAATCGAAACCAGACCGGACCAGCCCGTTAAGAAGCCCGAACTAACCCGAACCAATAATACCTAACCCAAACACTAGTAAGGTCCATCTGGGCCCAGTTTCTTAATTTTAATGGTTTTAAATTTTGATGGATTATATTACACTGTTATAGTTCACTTCTTGATCGGAAAGATTATATAATCTATAGTTGAAAAGAGTATGTTAATTGTTACAATTTACTGAATTACATGCATATAGAAGGAATGATGCTAATTTTATAGATAGAAATAATAAAATAGGCTATATATCTTACATATAAAATAGGCCCGATAAGCTTGATAAGCCCAGTCCGGACCGAACCAGTCCGAAATCACCTCAATATGCCCAACCCGATAACAAACTGACACCGGACCAGCCCGATAGTTATTGTGTCCAGCGCAGCCTAACCCAGCCCGAACTCTTAATAGACATGTTTTGGGCTGGGTTTATAAAACCCGACACCGATTCAGCCTGTACCGAAACCGGCCCGGACCGGCCCGTTGACACCCTTACTTCTAGCCTTCTAGGGTTTTTTAATTTCTTGGGGAGAAGGCTTTCTAATTTTTTGTGAAGAATGCGAAGATGATGGATGAAAGGAGGAATCTGCTATGCTCTTGCGTGGAAGGATCTGAATTTCTTCTTGTCTACCTTGCTGATCTTGATTCTTGCATCTTAGTTTCTTCTCAACTTCATCTTGTTCTTAGCCACAATGTCAAACATCGTCAGTGATCCTCCTATGTCGGTTTAAGAAGCACCAGTGACCATGTCTCTTTAGAAGACGAAGAAGATGGAGAAGAAGAAGAAGTAGTGAAGAACCGAAATTAATGATGACGATGACGAAGAATCTGTGTAGTCGGCGGCAATGACGAAGATGAGGATGAAACTTTACACCGATTTTCTCTAAATTAGGGTTTTATTCTTTTTAAGGAAATTCTCAGAAATTGGTTGAGGTTTTTCAGTAATCTTTCATCCTCTCACTCTCTTTCTCAGTAGAATTAGGATTAAAAATCCTAACAAATTGTTACAATCTGATGATTTTATAATATGAAATCTTAATCTCGTTTTTTTTTTCTATTTTTATTACTTGACTTGCAATATGTGTTTATTGAATCGAATCGGATTTTAACAGGAAATCCGGTTAAAATTCGGATTTGGATTTGGATTTAGTTTTCTGAAATCCGCCAGATGCAGAGGCGGATTCGGATAGAATGGTTTGGAGTTAGATTCGAATTCGGATATTATTCTATCCGTGTCAAATTTGATCCATTTACATCAACGATCGTTCTCCCAACTAGTATATTAATAGGTCAAAAATATATATAAAAAATAAAATAATTGAAAAAGAAAAACTAGAAAATCCATCTGTTATTATGATAAATAATATATGACGAAAGATAAATCATTTAAGTTATGTGTGGTGATATCAGATTTGTCTAAGGGAAAAAAATATTTAAAAATGTACAAGATAATGCCATTCAAAATGTCCTCTTTTTTTTTTTTTTTAGGTAGTCATTCAAAATGTCTTCTCATTCCTTATTATATGATAAACACATTCTGGATAAAAACAAATTATGATTTATTCATAAAAAAAACAAGAATGAATAAAAAAGTGTAGCAATTTTTTTTTTTTTTTGGGATAAGTAATTTGTAGCAATTTTTATTTTGGGTAAATTACATTAAAGGTATCTGACATTTTGAGAAATCATACCAGAAGTATTCCACTTTTCAAAAATCATACCAGAAGTATCTGACGTTTTGAGAAATTATACCAGAGGTACCTAACGTTTCAAAAATATTACGCTTGAGGTACCTTCTATTTTTGTACTTCTAAATTTACCTTTGTTTAGCATAACGTTTTTGGTCTCCTTTGGTTCTCGATCTCACCATCCCGTTGTTGCAATGACTCACAATTTAGATTTTCATTTGCTCATCGTTGTCTTAATTGCCCACCCCCTCTCCTGCCCCTGTCCTCTCCCTTGACCATTCTTCACCAACGGTTGTTCGTCACCAAGTCACAGATCTTGACTATAGTACACACCTTAGGTGAAAACTCTACCCCCAACTTGCTGCTTTTCCCGCTGGTGTGTACCAATGATCAGACACCAAATAAAGGTAGTTCAACAACAAACGATCAGTCCATGAAAGTTTGGTATAGAAATCCTCTCCTGCCTGAGTTTGGGCGGGAGACTTGGCAGCCCGGATGGATGGCTGCCACCTGGCTCTCGGTGAATCCGAACCTTCCATCCGAGCCGACACCCGAGCCGACAAACTGAGCTGACATGGATGTTGGCTCTGATGGAGGGCTCGGATCCACCCGAGAGCCAGGTGGCGGCCATCCAACTAGGCCGCCAAGTCTCCTGCCCAAACTCAGGCGAGAGAGGATGTGGATCCGGAAGTTTGAGGTAGATCTAAAGGTTAACTTGGAGGATGCCAATGTTAGATAGGGTTAATGAATGTTGGAAATATGAGAAAATGTACTTCTGGTATGATTTTTGAAACGTAAAGTACCTCCAGTTTGATTTCTTGAAACATCGGATATCTCTGCTATAAATTACCCCTTTTTTTATACATAAATTTGTAGCAAATTTACTTTTGCTTAAGTATCAAAAAAGAAAAATTTACTTATGTTCTATAGCCTTCAATTATTTGTAGTTAAAAAACATATATTGTTTTTGCACGTAATGTTTGTGTACTTTTTTTTTTATAATTCCATTTTTTTTAACTTATTACAAAACCAACAAAAAAACCATTTTACATTAATTAGCTAATTCTTAGATTTATAAACAGAAAAAATTATATGAATTTCACACAAAAATCTTTATTTTATTTTACTTAGAGCAGCATATTGTTAATCATAAATTATCATTGCAATTCTATATATTTGTTTTATTTTTTCATTAATAAAAAGTCAGATATGGTGAACCAGCCAGATCGGATGAGATCGCCCAATCCATTTTACTATTTCAAGAATCGATTGAAAAGGGAATCGGACTGGCAGATTCCGATATGATTTTTTTAAACACGATAATTTTCATAAATTTTGAAAAAGTTATACGTATTATCCCTATAGTTTGGATTAATATCATTTACCATCCAATAATTTTTGATAATTACACTTACGCCCATTTAAGGATGGTAAAAAACACATAAATTGAATGACACTTATACCTTAATGGTTTTAAGCTGAGAAAGAGAAAAATGAATTAGAAAACGGAAAACCAAACTTGTCGGATGGCAAATCCACTCTCCCTCTTCCACTCACAACTCCAGTCTGGTTTTCCATTCTGAAACACAACCAACAACTACCACCAATTCGCTTGCTTCACCTTCGCAACCTCAAACCCACCACCCTCTTAGTTGCCACAGTGACTGCAGGCACTGGCAACGCCTCCTCATCCAATAACCAAGTCAACCAACCCTTTCGCCCACCTCCGTCTTCTGTTCCCTTCCAATTCTGCTCTCTCGGAACTGACGGCCGTTTCAGGGTCCTCCAGAACAGCCTGGGCCTCTGGTTTGAGACTTGAGTACGCTCCACTTATCCCCTCCCTTTTTGAGGAAGGCATCTCTCCTTCCTCCATCGAAGAAGCCACTGGCATTTCGGGTGTTGAACAGAGCCACATCGTCGTCGCTGCCAAGGTAGGGGACTCCCTGGTTCAATCAAACTTCGACCCTAAAGCAGAGCAATAGTTTGGAGTTCTGCGAAACGTTTGAAGTTGCGAATTTTCCGACTCATCCCATCCTTCCAATCTTGTCGGTCCTAAGACCCCTCCGCCCTCCCATCGGACCCATAACTCATATTCTTCCGACTCTCCTCCACCACCACCATCGCCGCTGCCAACAACACCAACACCGAAATGGATATTCCTAAGACTATTCCTGATCCATCACCATCCAATAACCTTTATCACTCTTTCTCTTCAGATTTCTTATGGGTCGGTTGCAGCTTCCAATCAAGATCAGGCAGACATCACGTCTCCTCTTCCGATGACAATCACAAATTTGCAGACTACAAATGGAATCAAGACGACAAAAAGGTCTGCCAATCTTGTTGAAATCTGTCAGAACCCTAAAGGGTCTTCCAATCGCGTTTCCAATTCTACCGGAATCGGTCTAAACTGGCTGAAATTTGTCTGAACCCTAGAAAAAAGTCAAAATTAGCAATCTGATTCCTTACAGGACTCCCTGGTTCAATCTAACTTCGACCCTGAAACAGAACAACAGTTTGTAAGGAACTCCTGTTCCGGAAAAGAACTAAAAACAGAGCAACAGTTCGTTATCTCACTCTCTCTCATGAATGCTCTATAGATGATACTTTAGCCCTTTCGTCCAGTTTGGTTCCTCTGGTTCCCATCTGTACCAGAAGCTCAGCATGTAAGAAAACTACAACCCATATGTATGTCTATGCGGAATAAGATTCGACATACCCGTAGTGTAAGGATCTGTTCCAGCCGGTGTCCGTCCAACCAATGTGTCCTCCTCTGATTCACTCTGATACGTCCTACTGCAAAAACAAAAGAGAAGAGAGAGGGGAAGGATTTCTCTGCACTGACTGTATTCCCAGACAGAGAACGTGATGGAGTTCTCAGATTTCTATCAGTGTGTACAGGACCATACCCATTAATATTTATAGACCAACCGTCTCCTTCCATCAAGGATGGACGGTGATTTGGGTGCCACATGTCCCTCAGATCCGACGCTCATAACTCTCTTAAAGGAGATATCTAAAATAAGTAGATACCTAAAATAAGTAGATTCTTAAATTAAGTAGTGGCATGTGGGCCACTTACTCACATTCTCCCACTTGGCTCATATTGCCACTTGGCAAGCCATTTTAGAGTTATAACCTGATGTATGGCCATACATTAACTTTCGGATCTTTCCTTATGGACTTGTTCTTTATGTTCATCATAAAACTCTCAATCCATGAATCATGACGGAGCATGTCCCAATATTGAAGTACAATGGAAACACTCCCTTCCATGTATTACAATAGATTGTTTATTTTACAATAAACCTCAATTGTGACTACCCTACTTTATAGAATCAATTCAATAATCGATTCAAGGGTCAAACTTTATTGCCTAGAAAACTTTATAGGCATCTGTCATTCCAAAACTTTATGTATACAACCAAATAAATGACAGGAAAAGAAATAACTTTATTTCGAATCGTCAAAACTTTATATTGCAATATCATAAATAAAACATTCAAAAAAACTTAATGATTTACATAGTCCCTTATGATCCACGTGAACTACATACACCTTGGGCAGAAGCCCTTTAGTGAAAGGATCAACTATCATATCATTAGTGTCAATATGTTCTATTCGAACGCAACAAACTCGAATGTATTCTTTAACAACAAAATACTTTATCTCAATGTGTCGGCAGCGACTCACTGAGCATGTGTTGTTAGAGAGACGTACTGCTGCAGTATTATCACAGTAGATCCTTATAGGTCTTTCAATAAAACTTATGACCTCAAAACTGTGATAAACTACTTCAACCATAATGCCTGAGAAATTGCTTTATAGCACGCCACCACTTTCACTTCAATAATAGAAGAAGCTGTCTTAGGTTGCTTTACGCTGCGCCAAGACACTATTCCTCTAACAAAGAAAAATGAAGCCAGAAATGTACTTCCTTGTATCTCCACATTTAGCAAAATCTGAATCTGAGTAACTGATTAGCTTCAAAACATCAACATGTCTATATATGAGCATGTGATCCTTGATGCCCTGTAGGTACCTCAGTACTTTCTTTGCTATTGTCCAATGTGGCAAACCAGGGTTCTTTCGAAACCTACCTAATACTCCCACTGAATATGAGATGTCAGGTCTGGTATAGACCTGAACATACATCGAATTACTTACTACTGATGCATAAGGGATATTTTGCATTGTCTGTTATTTCAGATTGGTCTTCGGACATTGCTCCGCACTAAGTCCGGTCGCCTTTAACAAGAGGTGCTACACTTGATGAATATTGCTTTATCTTGAACCGTTCCAAAACTTTGTTAATATAACCTTTCTAGGACAGTCATAAGGTCTTAAGAAACCTGTCCATGTGAATCTCTATGCCTAAGACATTGGAGGCTTCACCCATATCATATATGTCAAAGTTTTAGGTCAAGAATATTTAGTCTCGTGTAGCATCCCTAGATCATTGCTAGCTATAAGAATGCCATCCACATATAACACTAGTATGGTGAAACTAGTTCCCTTAATCTTTATGTAAATGTATTGATTAGCTCGATTCTCCACAAAACCGTAGGAAGTAATCATGCTATCAAATTTCAAATACCATTATAGGGAAGCTTGTTTCAATCCATATATGGATCTCTTAAGCTTGCATACTAGATGATCACCTATATCCAAAGTAAAAACCTTCAAGTTGATCCATGTATACCTCCTCAATCAGATCACCATTCAAAAATGTCATCTTGACATCCATCTAGTGCAGCTCAAGATCATAGTGAGCCACCAGTGCCATAATGATCCCCAAAGAATCTTTTCTAGACACGGACGAAAAGGTTTCTTTATAATCAATGTTAGCCTTCTAATTATAACCTTCTGTCACAAGTCGAACCTTGTATCTTTCAATATTGCTATGTGGGTCCCTTTTAGTTTTGAAAACTCATTTACACCCTATAGTAGAGGTGTCCTTAGGCAATTCTACAAGTTCCCATACTAGATTCTTTGACATAGATTCTATTTCATCCTTCATGGCATTATGCCATAAAATGGTATCTATACAACCCATAGCCTGTGAAAATAATATCGGATCATCTTTTATTCCAATATTAGTTTCACAGTTTTGGATATACACTTCATAATCTGAAGGGATTGCCAATTTTCTCTCTCTCGAGGATCTCCTTAAAACTTATGGTTCATGATTGGTTTCTTGATTCTGGACCATAGGTTCAAACGACAACTGATTCGTGATGTGATGTATCCTGATGTGGTAATTCATTATGAATAGGTAGTGTTGTTCATGAACCACAGGTACCACTGGTAAAGGGATAAATCCCTGAACACTAGATGTAGAAGGAATTGTCGATATATCTTGTTCATTGAACTCAATGTTTCGACTCTGTATACTCCCACTGTTGTCGTCATCCTCTAGAAACTTGACAACTTTAGACTCTATAATGGTAAGACTATATGAGGGACAATAAAACTTACAACCCTTAAATCTTTCAGAATAATCAATGAAATATCCATTGACTGTTCTAGGGTCCAACTTCTGAAGAAATGGATTATAGACTCTTATTTTGGCTTGACAGCCCCATATGCGAGTATGCTTCAAACTAGGTTTTCATCCATTCCACAACTCAAAAGGAGTTTTAGGAACCGACTTGGATGGTACCCTGTTCAAGATATATACCGCTATTTTAAGAGCTTCACTCCACAATTTCAAAAGTAGATTAGAGTTACTAATTATACTCCTGACCATATCCATAAGTGTACGATTTCTTCTTTCAGCAATGCCATTTTTATCTGGAGATCCAGGCATGGTATATTGTGGTACAATACCTTGCTCTTGAAGATACTGTGCAAATGGGCCAGGTCTTTGACCATATTCTGTGGTTCTATCGTAGTATTCTCCACCTCTATCTGATATTACGATCTTAATCACTTTTCAGTCTGTTTCTCTACTTCTGTCTTGAAGTTCTTAAAGGCTTTTAATACTTCATCTTTATGAACTAAAAGATAGAGATACATGAATTTAGAATGGTCATCAATGAAGGAGATAAAGTATCTCTGACCATTCAGACAGGGAGTGGAAAATGGGCCACAGATATCTGTATGTATGATTTCTAGTAGTTCAGTTGACCTTCTGGCACCTTTCTTTATTTTGTTAGTTTGCTTTCCCTTGATGCAGTCCACACATAACCCTAGATCAGTGAAATCAAGAGTTTCAAGGATTCCATCATTCACTAATCTTTTAATTCTTTCACTAGATATGTGGCATAATCTAAGATGCCACAACTGAGAGGATTTCTCATTCACATTCATTCTCTTTTTGCCAATATTATTTACAGAGAGTAAACTACTTTCATATGTTGGATCTAGATTTAAGAGAAATAAACCATCAACTAAAGAACCTGAACCGATGAATACATCATTTTTTTTTAAATCCTTATTTCTGTACTAGAAAAATTAAACACATAACTTAAAGGTGTTAATCTAGAAACAGAAATCAGATTCTTTGCAAAAGATGGAACATAAATGGTTTCTCCTAAATCCAACACATATTCGGATTGCAATATCAATCTATAGACACCTATAGCTTCCACTTGAGATTTCATCCGATTTCCTGAATAGATATGTCTCTCAGTTTCTTTCGGAAGTATTGTCTGTAGAAAACCTTGCATGGTATTGGCCACATGGATTGATGATCTATAATCAATCCACCAGTTATTTGAATGAGAATCAACTAAATTTGATTCATAACAAACCAAAATTCTCTGAGCTGAGATGTCCCTCATGTGCATGATGTAGTTATACACATCATCCTTACCATTGTAACTTAATGAGTCTGATTTTCCATTAGAGTGCTTACTAACATCTTGTTTGAACTCACAAACTGAGCATCAATTGCCTTCATGTAGTCAATGACCTTCTTACATTCAGGAATTGATCCTTTAATGCTCTTGTCGATGACAAGCATTAGGCTCAAGTGGTTAGACCGCTCCCACTTAACGTAATGAACAATTTGGACTAGCGTACTGGAATCCGTAAGAGCAGCGGGCTCTTCTATACGGAGCGTCATATCCAAATCCATGCACTCTAAGGTTAAATAAATCTTCTATTTTCAATCTGAATAATTTTCCCTAGTAAGCATTGGGAGACAAATCTAGTTATAAACTGCAAACAACAATAAAGAAGTTTAGATTTATTGGCGTACAACTTTATACTGATATCAACCCACGTCAATAATCAGTAACACACTAAAATTAATTATAATCTACCTGTGGGCTAAACTTATAACCAATTTCAGTATGTGTAACTTTACACTAAGTTGATTGACATCTAACTTAAGTGACAGACAGATGTATCCTACAAAATTACCTGTAGGCTAAGATTATAGTCTATATCTGTCAAGGTCTGTATTAATAAGACTAGAATGCTACACTACAATTCAGAAGGTTGTTCCACACCTGTAGGCAGAAGAAGGCTCCCACTGTCTTGTAGTTTCACATTCTACCTTATTCCATCTTCTCACATAAGAAAAGAATATTTTCCTGTGGGGATGATATCCAGTCCCAATGCAAAAGATGCAATTTTCTGAAGCCTACCACTAGAAGGGTATTTCAATCTTTTATGACATCCTTAAATAGGCACTTATATGTGTTAAAATATAAAACTAATTATTTTCTTGATTTTAACACAAAATTTTATTATAAGGGCATATTTGTCATCTATGACATCCTAAGAAACACACTTATATGTGTTAAAATATAAACTTAATGGTTTTCTTGATTTTTAACACAACTTTATTATAAGGGCATTTTAATCATTTATGGCATCCTTTAAACAAACATTCATAAGTGTTAACATAAGTCTAATAATCTTAAAGAGTTCTTAATGGCTTATTCTTTACTTTATGTAACACTAACTTTTAATGGCGTTTGTTACTGTCACTAAAACAGTGACATAAACAACTTGCTGTATTCATATAATTAGTGGCGTTTATTATGTAATGTCACTAAACAGTAAGATAAATCATTCTGGTATGTACATCTATATACAGTGGTGTTCTGTCTTTAAATGTCACTAAAACAGTCCTTAATACATTCTGTTATGTTTATAGATACAGTGACGTTCTGTCTGTAAATGTCACTACAAGAAAACTAGATTTTTAGCGACGTTCAGAACACACTGTCATAACAATATAGTCACTGTTCTTTAACTTTTAGCGACGTTCAGAACAAACTGTCATAAAAAAGGTGCAGTCACTTATACAGTGACGTTCGGTTCATAACCATTTTATGGTGATATATAATAAATATAGTCCAAAATTATTAAATGTCACCATCTGTATAACAGAATTACCCGGTTTAAAAACTTGGGTCAAAAGGGTTTGGTTTGGGTCATGAATTTGGTTCGGTTCAACCTATAACTGGGTTTTCTTTATTCGGTTCATATTATTGAACTGGGTTGAACCGAGATCACTTAAAAACCCTAAAACCTTTTGAATCTAACCAAAGATTCTATCAAATTTACCAAAATTGCCATCCTTATGTTTTCTTTCATCTTCTCTCTATTCAGACCACCAAAACAGCAGCGGCGGCTCTAGGGAGGTGCCAGAAAATCCGGCACTCCCCAAAAATCTAGCGAAAAACGCCGTTCACCACCACTACAAAACTCAAGGGCCGGAGAGAGAGATAAAAAAAAACGGCAACGCATGCTTGCGACAGCCTGCTGGTTGCGCATGGCCGCGGCAGGCTGGCCCTTGCGGCCTGGCCTACTGCGCCTAGCGCGGCCGGCAGTCTTGCTTGGCTGCCCCAATAGCCAGCAGATTCTGCAAAGGCTGGCTGCCTCAAGGCCGCGGTTGGCTGGCCCTTGCGGGTTGGCCTACTGCTCCTTGCGCGGCCGGCCAAAACCAAAAGAATTTTTTTTTTTTTTATAAATTCTTTTTGATGCTCCATAGCATCTGGGCATGGTGGACGGGCGGCGGAAACACCGCTCTGATACCATAATGTGAGAAAACTACAACCCATATGTATGTCTATGCGGAATAAGATTTGACATACCCGTAGTGTAGGGATCTGTTCCAGCCGGTGTCCGTCCAACCAATGTGTCCTCCTCTGATTCACGCTGATACGTCCTACTGCAAAAAGAAAAGAGAAGAGAGAGGGGACGGATTTCTCTACACTAACTGTATTCCCAGACAGAGAACGTGATGGAGTTCTCAAATTTCTATCAGTGTGCACAGGACCCTACCCATTAGTATTTATAGACCAACCGTCTCCTTCCATCAAGGATGGACAGTGATCTGGGTGCCACATGTCCCTCAGATCCGACGCTCATAACTCTCTTAAAGGAGATATCTAAAATAAGTAGATACCTAAAATAAGTAGTGGCATGTGGGCCACTTACTCACACAGCAAGCCCCCGCTTGTGTTCCTGCACTTTAAGATGGTCTGTTCACACTTCTTCAGTTCTAGGTATCTCTGAAATCATTTTCTTTTTGATTTTCTGATCTAAGTTAGCTTAAATTTTAACTTACATTAAGGGATAATGTTGTTCATAAATTTTTTTTAGTGTTAGCTAACATCATCATTTAGAGGAGATCTGTAAACGGATTGGCCCCTGTCTTACACATTTTGAATATCAGGGATGATATGTGATATTGTCAGAAACGAGTGAGTAGTTAGTTAATTAGTCCAAACAATAGGGATAGTACATGTAATTTTCCCTCAAATTTGTTTGTTATGTATTCAGTCTATCCTCCATGAACGTTGTTTTGATAAAAATATTGAACCTAAAAAAAATTAACTCTCGAGATGCAACTTTCAGGAGTTATCAGGGATGATGGTAATTAATTATTTTTATGTGGCAAGTATCAAGGTTTTTTCTGAAACCACTGGGATCGTCTATATATGGGGAAGTGCTTAATCACTAGGATATCCAAATCTCACCCGTTTACATCTCTGAGGGTGATGTAGGGGTTGGACTAGGCCAAGGAGAAGAAGCAGAAGATTGGGCTGGGCTGGGCCGGCCCAGGACCGGGCTTATCCCTAGGCCTCAATCCTAACTCAGCCTCGTCTTGAATCAGGGCTAGAAATGCCCTCAGGGCTAGGGTATATCAGTGCAAGCACTGTTCGAATTGAGGCTAGGCTTGTGCTGACATGGCCAAACTTACACCCTAAGCTCCACCATCTATAATAAAGCTGTCATCTATTCTATATCCATTCGTTTCTCGTTGCCCATGATTTCAATTCCATGGCAGTGGTCCAGGCCTCTGTTAGTTAAAACTCGTTTTAAACGCGTACTGTACTGTCGTACTGTACTCAACCGTTTAATACGCGTATTACCGTATTGATCTAAAAAATACTTTAAAATACTCCATATTCCAAGTATTGCCGTTTAAAACCCGTTTAAAACGCGTACCGTACCGTATCCGTATTTTAACGTATTTTAACCTGCATCTTTAATAAATAATGAATTGATTAATCCCATATTGTTTAATATTCTTATTGCTTTCTACATGTAACCGATGTGGGATTAAAGGCTGCCACTTCTTCATAATTGTTTATAAATTCATTACTTTATTACTTGTTAGGGTGGGGTGTGAGTTATGAGTCATAACAATTGTATATTGTAAGCCACCATTGATCTCTCTCTCTCTCTTTCTCTCTCTCTCCATATGGATTCATGCTTAAAGTCTTAGACAAACATAAAATATCAATTAACTACTTGACTGAAGATGATAATTCTCACCATTTTATGACCAAACACTTCATAAATGTCATCTGTTCCTATTGATTTAGGTATGATTTTCTAATAGATTTACATGTTTCATTAATGTAATTCTTCAATTTATGAGAGTATATTGTCGTTTTTTTCACCGTACCGTATTATATCTGATCCGTTTAAAACCTGTACCGTTCGTTTTTATTTTTTTGCCGTCTTCGAAATGTTTGACCGTTTTTTTTACCATACCGTTTTTTGTTTTGCTCCGTTTAAAACCCGTTCCGTCCCGTTTTGTTTTTTTGCCGTTCCCGTTTTAACTAACTATGGTCCAGGCAACATATTAGAGACGCAGGATCTGAAATGTCATGGGCCCCTAGCCCTGGACTTGAGCTGAAAATATTAGCCATGCCCAATGCAAGGTTAGGAATTGCCACTTGTACATTTTGTTAAGACAATGAAATGAATCAATCCCAATGCCCAACTCGTTATAGATTCATGTCTCTCCATATGACCTCCACCATGGGTACTACACCGAACCACAAAATTATGAAAATATGAATCATGGCTTAGGGCTAGTTTGGTACCAGATATGATGTGTAGCTGAATCCATTATAGAAGACCAGATGCCCATTTTCAATAGAAGTTTGTATCAAGGACCAATGTTTATTTAGTAGCCCACCGAGGGAGAGGCTTAATTAATACGGTTTTCAAAGCTGGGGGTAAAAATGTCAAGTCAGTTTTCTATGCACACTTCTCGAAACCGGCGCAACTAAAAGGGGTAGTTTCTTTCTTTCTTTTCAATTTGTTTTTAGAATGATCTTTAAGATCATCCAATGGTTACAAACCTCTATCAAAGTCCACTTGTAACCCGGATCCGCATCCTCTAATATCAGTGGTTCTGGGAGGACAATGACAATCTGCTTGGATGGCCATCACGTGGCTCTCGGGGAATCTGAGACCCATGTCCGAGCCGACACCCAGTAGACAAGCCGAGCCGACAGGTGGTGTCGGTTCAGATGTGGGTCTCGGATTCATCCGAGAGCCACGTAGTGGCCATCCGAGATAGGTTACCGCGTCCTCCCAAAACCACTGGGAAGAGACGATGTGAATCCTTGTAACCCAATCCTTCACAAGCAGAGAAAGCCCTAATTATAGTCTTACAGGTATACAAATACAAAATACCCATATACTAGAGGGCATAAGATAAGAAGTACATACAAAAAATACATCACTAAACTAACCCTCATCTTACATATATGAATCTCTACTCTAGTTTTAGAGCATATCCTCACCAAAAGAAATCTGGAAGCAAGACCAGAACAACACTCTACAAAATTGCTCCTTTGGCCAGCACAACTAGATTTTTGTGTACATTATTTATTACAAAGAACAGCCATTTCAAAATCAAGGAAGACGTTAAGTTGAAGATTCTTTCTATGAAGTTCATGAGGCCGAGGCCGGGATCTAATGGTTTTCTTCATCGTATCCAAAGATGGGACCTTGTTGTAACATAATTGAATTTCTTGGAAGAGGGGTCCTGCTCCTTCTGCCTTGCCGAGTGCCCCTATTGGTTTGTTTCTTTCAATGTTCTCTCTTCAATTGGAAGTTTCCTCTGAAGGTTTGTTTGTGTTCTCTTTTCTCCAAAAAAACAGCCATTTCAACAATGGCAGCAATGACATTAAACAAGATCAGAGCCTGAGGTAGGATATTTAAATTGTTTCACTGAACGCCACTTCTCTATGTAGGCCAATTCAATATGATCAGGATCTGGAGAATCCATGAAATGAAGAATTTGAAGAATTTCTTGGGATTTACCAAGAACATATGCTGCTCTTTTAACTCTTTCTTCTGCTTCAGCTATGTCAGTTAAAACGCACTCCGTATATAGAGCATGTGGAAGATTGGAAAGACAAGCAGCCAGTAGATCTGAAATTGTATGCTCTATACAATTTTTCGATTGTTCGATATTTTTCTATATCAAGCAAAATGCTTTCACAGACTCTATACAGATTGTATCCAATAATAACTTCTATAAGCCATAGAACATGAGGGACTCCCATGAGCTTTGCCTTGGATCTCAGAACACACACCTTTCCGGCATTCGTGAGTTTCTTCAGTATCCCTTTAGGAGAACTAGTCATAGAAAATTTCCCACGTGAAGATAGATCTTTATGAAGATTAATATCAACGAAGAAAGTACAATAATCCATGCCTGCCCACAAAAATTCTGCTGCATCCCTTACACTGATTAAACTTTTGTCCTCCAAATTCTCTTCTATGAATTTGGTAAATCTCAAACCTTCTCTCACTATATTTTTTAATGATTTCATTCTCTTCTTGTCTGAATGACCAAATGAGTTTGCAATGCTAGTGAGAATCACAACAGGCAGCGTCCAACAATTGGGAGGTGCATGTATTTCATAAGCTGAAGTTGTAATTGGAGGAACAAGGTAGTTGTCAAACTCAAGAACTCCATTGAACAAACCAACTGAATTGTAATCATTAGTTCTGTTCTTTAAAAGCTTGATCAGAAGACAGGGATTATTCTCGATTCCCCCATTGATCATTCTCTCACATTCTTTATGACCATGTTGAAAGTTGGCAGGAACTGATTCTCTCTCCCCCTCATTCAATACTGAGTTTACCAAAGGAGGGTAATGTCTAAGCATGAAAGTTATTCTGGGTAACAGCAGGGTCCCTCTGAAGTTCAATAAAAATGTAAGAATATATTTAACAGGAAGATAGAATGCTAATTTTCTAGCCCAATCATCATCCTTTCCTTGTTTAGTAAGGAATAAATTAAAAGGATTTAGTATTTGGTCCTTCATACCTTTAAGGATCTGCAAAAAAAAATTTCGTAAAGCCTTGGGTAATCATTTTCCACCATCTAAGTCTTAGGATTGGAGATAAGCAAACAAGAAGAAAACATAAGAATTAACGTGGTCCAGCACCCCATCGTGGAATACCTACGTCTACCAAAGAAAAAAGAAATTCTTTCTTCCCAAAAACCTTCTACAGCTCTCCACCTGACAGGCATATCTCATCTGTTAGTCTTACAGTGCCTTCAGCTTTCCACTGTCAGAGGATTAGGAGAATCCTCTGACAGCCCTTATAGCCTTACTTAGGTTTTTCCACACAGAAACAATTTATAGGAAAACTTAGAAACCCTAATCCCACCACAATTACAAGAGTACCCCTGTACATGTAATAGACTCATACCCTAATACAAGTATTACCCTTATAAGTGCATGGGCCCCACAAAATACAAGACACCAAACCCAACAAATGTCCACCTGGCTTGGATTTTACAAACCACCTTGAAGAAAATCCGTTGATGTTGATTCTGTAAATATGTCTCTGCCAAACCACTACACCCAAACCAGCATAGCCCACACCCCGTCCGAGTGTCCAGTACAGCTCACCACCGTAAGATGTGAAATGACTTCATCTCTTCCACTGCTGCAGCATCACCGTAAAGATCACCGTCACTTACAGTCCTCTTGCAACTTCAGTTGCACCTAGCACCCGAGCCTCTCACCACCGCACCTTTAATGTAGACCTTGAGAACCGACTCCTCATCCCAGCCCTCTACAACTCCAATTGCACTTGGAACCCGAGCCTCTCACCTCTGCACCTCCAATGCAGACTTTGAGATCTGACTCCTCATTCCAACCCGCCAGTACTCCTTTACCCCACAATACAGCATCCACTGGCCATGATACGCACCATGTCGGGATTCAAACCAGCCGTCAGATCCAAGACCGGATCTGACTAGGTCCACTGTTGCTACTAAGAGATCCATCTTCCGCAACAACTTGATAAATCCTCACATGCGATGACGCATTCCTCGCATGCAAAACCTGATTCACAAGACCTCGACCATCTCTACGACCTCCAACTTCCATGCCTAGGGCATTACGAACATTCTCCGGCGAAACCATACTCTCAGCCCGAGCACTATGAATGCCACCTCCATTCGGATCAACTCCAAAAGCAAGAGCCCGAACCTCAACTTCACCATTGGTTTGCTGAGGGCCTTGTGAATTTTGAAATTTTCCCTTCTCAGTATGTTCCCACGACTTCCTTTCGTAGTTGGTTAATTAAGCCATGAGTCCACCGTGGCCCATCCACCAAGTGGTTGCGTGCCTCTACCATTAACCACTACAAACCTCCAACCAGGTTCTAACCCAGTACCTTCTGTAACCCGAATAGAGTCCTCTTGTATCCCAAAGGCACTTACATCATCCTTCATAAGGTCTCCCACATGTGATAGTAGTAATAGTAAGCCCATCTTCCTCACAACTATCTCTCCCCTCTGCATGCTAATGGTTTCGTCAAAAGGAAACTCACAAAAACTTTCCAAGTTTACCGACACCATCCATGCAGATTCGATGATCGGATCTTTCCATCTTTGATAAGATCTCGAAATCCATTGATCGCACATGCGATAATGGATCAACATGTCTCCTGATAGACCCCAGTGCACCTGGTTTCCTCAGATCAAAACCACTTGTTAAGATTGAAGACACGCAAACAAGAAGAAAACATAAGAATTAACGTGATTTAGCACCCCATCGTGGGATACTTACGTCCACCAGAGAAAAGAGAAATTCTTTATTCCCAAGAAACTTCTACAGTTCTCTACCTGATAGGCATATCTCATCTGTCAGTCTTACAGCGCCTTCAGCTCTCCACTGTCAGAGGAGAATCCTCTGACAGCCCTTACAGCCTTACCTAGGTTTTTTCACACAGAGACAATTTATAGGGAAACCTAGAAACCCTAATCCCATCACAATTACAAGTTTACCCATATACATGTAATAGACCCATATTCTAATACAAGTATTATCCTTATAACTGCGTGGACTCCACAGAATACAAGACACCAAACCCAACACTAAGAAGAGGGGCATAGCTGCCCACAAAAACAGCAAGGGCTTGAGAACCAAGAATTGTACCGATAGACCACCACCCATAATCAGAGTTTCCATTGCAGAAGCTTAGAGACCCAAGAACAAAACATTTGATTGTAGCTTTCCACTAAAATGACAACAGAGAGGAAATTGAGAAAACCAGCAGCAGTACGCATTGGAGAACTCCCAAAGACTCTCTGAGGACTACTTGCATGAACCATATAGTACACAATTTTTCCATTTCTGCTTTCAGATGCTCAAAATCATGTCTCCATTTCTCAGGCTCATCAATATACTTGAGTTTGACTCTGTACTGTCTATCCAGAACATGTCTTGTGGCTGGAACAGCAAAACTAGACAAACAGAACAGAAGTAGTAAGAGAAGCATTAAAGCCATGACAATTACATGTTCCGGCAAAAATGTGTAAATCACACCGGTGCCCATCTGAATACACATGTCAACAATGACAGTGATGATGAAAATAGCCAAAGAGACAATTTTGGTTATGATTTCTGAGTCATTCATGGTAGTTAATGATGGCATAAAGTTCGCCATTGCTGTACAGATGAAAACAGTGCCATTGAGCTTGGACAACTGGTCTAGATGGCTAGGCATATGTGAACTCAGGTCTGTAGTTAATTTTGTGGCCACAGAGAGAAGAGTTAGAGTCATGGAGTTGAGAGAGAAAAGTCTGCAATGAAAGCTTCTGCTACGAAACCCTGTGATGACATCATTGGACATGTAGAGAAAGCATATGAGGGAAGCTCCTGCAATGTAGAAGCCCATTGTTGGCATGGGTTTCGCAAAACTTGCTGCATTCAAGGACCCATCAAGGTTGCACCCATGCTTACCCATTTCTCTTCTATTCTTCCAGTTCTTGTTTGCAGTTTCAGATCTTACTGTGTAATTAGTTAATTAATGCCACTTTCCTCAAGGAATCCATTTATTTAAGCATTCCAAATCTTTAATTTATAGCTAATTTTCCCACGTCCGAGAAGACCTTGTCAAAAAGTGATGACAATGAGAACAATTCGAATGAATCCTTCTGTACTTGGTATCTGGATTGTGGACCACCTTCTTGTCTTCCTATCATACTCAAAATAGAAGTTGACGATGATAACAGTTCGAATGAATCATCTCTTCTAGGTATGTGGAGTCCGGGACCATCTTCTTCTCTTCCCTTCATAGTCAAAATAGGAGACTTTATAGTCTCTATAGTCTTTTGCTTCTTTTTTTTTGGATGCGTGGATCATTTATTAAGGCGAAGAGGGGAGAATATATATACAACCGACCAAGATGGCCAGAGCCAAACCTTAGAAGGAAGGGAAACACAACGACCTATCTAGGCTTAGGGACTAACTTAATGATTCTACATTTATTTCTTTCCCTCTGGATATGATAAACTGTAGCCCCTTTGTAGTCATATGGCCACACGAGAGTGAATAGATATGATAAACTGTAGCCCCTCTGTAGTCATATGGTCACACACGAGACTGTTATGCAGATCAATTATGAAGTCTTCAGCCGGCCACATCCCACTTCTCATCAATATTATTTATTTTTGAGAAAATTACTGATTGTCAAGTAATCTATGAGGATTCTATGCAATCATTTACTTGAATATTCCATGAAGATTGGTTTAGTGATTATAAGGTTTGAATTTCAAATAATCGATTACTTGAAGATCTCTATGCGGATTCTATGGAAATAACCAATTTCAAATAATTGGTTACAAGATGATTCCATGTAATCCGTCATGTGCATATAATTAAGATATCGAATTCCATGGAGATTGGTTACAAGAGGATTCCATGTAATCCGTTATGTGCCTTTAGTGGGATACGTCATGTGCATTTAATTAAGATATCGGATTCCATGGAGATTGGTTACAAGCTAGATTCCATGTAATCCGTTATGTCCATTTAGTAGGATAAGGTTTGAATTTCATATATATTTTAAATTTTGAATTTCAAATATATTAGGATAGAGTCAGTTATAACTATCCCGATATCCCATGTAATCCTCCACGAAATCCTCCATGTAATTCTCTTTTGAATTCTCTTTTACCTATTTAAACTAAGCAAACCCACGAAATGTATTATAGAGTTTAAATCTAAATAAACTCCTTTTTCAAATTCTTTACATGGTATCAGTAGACCTTGTTCTTATTCTGGTCTAGTGCTCTCCAAATGTCTTCTGAATCTCTATTAATTTTCTTCTGCAATGTCATCCTCCATTCCCAACATGCATCATCACCTTACGTTGAAACTCACTTCTGAGAATTATCTCTTATGGAAAACCCAACTCATGCCCCTACTCCGTAGTTATAACCTTCTTGGATACATCAATGGCTCCATCAAATGTCCTCCAGCCATATTAGCCTCCACCGACACCACACCCTCATCTCCTACACCGAATCCAGAGTTTGAGTAATGGCAACGTAAAGACCAACTAATTCTCAGTTGGCTCATTTCTTCCTTATCTGCTGAAGTGCTCCCTTACGTCGTTGGGTTGTCCACGGCTGCTGCAGTATGGGATGCTCTAGAATCTTCCTTTGGCACTCTCTCTCATACTAGTGTACTTCAACTACACATGCAACTTCAGAGTACCTCCAAAGGTAACAAAACAATTTCTGAATATCTAAGAGAGGTGAAATACATATCTGATCAATTAGCCGCAGCCAATAAACCTTTATCTGATGAAGAACTCAATGCGATAGTATTTCGCAATTTGGGTGGTGATTATAGCGACATTGTTGCCGCCTTAACGACAAAAACTGAAGCACTCTCATTTCATACTCTTCACCGTTTACTTGTAAGTCATGAGCTCCGACTGCAAACCGCACAATCGGTTCTCTCTGCAAATGTGAGTATTGTGTCATCCAAAGCTCCTTCAATTCATCATCGGTCTCCAAACCAACAGCCACCAAATTCATTTGTCCCTTTGGCACACTATCAGCCAAATGCAAAGAAGAATGCTAATAATAGAAACAAACGAGACCGCTGCCAGATTTGTAATAAAACAAATCATACAGCTCGTAAGTGCTATTTTCGGTATACTGGTAATTTGAAAAATGAACATCCTCCTACTGCACATATGGCCGACATTCTGTCAACGCCATCAAATTTGTCTTGGTACCCTGATACAGCAGCCACTCATCATATCACTCCGGATCTAGGTTCTTTGCAAGTCTCCAACAATTATACAGGTAATGAAACCCTACGTGTTGGTAATGGTGTTGGGTTACCCATCCACCACATTGGCTCATCTCATATCTCCTTTCACCCACACTCAAAATTTATTTTCTCTTCCATCTTACATGTTCCTGAAATTACCAAAAATTTGTTATCTGTTCATAACTTCACCAAAGATAACAACTGCTTCTTTGAATTCCATCCTAACCACTTTATTGTGAAAGATCAGGTGACCAAGGCCACACTGTTACAGGGGCACCTTAAGGATGGGCTTTATTAAGTGCAGGCATCGAACACATAGTCTTCTCCTTCAGCTCATACAGTCTCTCACTCCACTCCAGTTTCAGCAGGTGACTGGCATGCTCGGTTGGGACACCCCCAACCTAGAATTGTTCGACATCTGTTGTCTACTCAATCACTACCACACTCATCAACCTCTACCAATAAGTGTTCGGCTTGTTTCATGGGAAAAGCCCATAAATCTTCTTTGCCCTTAACTGGAACTCTTAGCTCTCATCCTCTTAAATTAGTTTTTAGTGATGTATGGGGCCCTGCATCATAGCTTTCTACTACAAATAATACCTATTTCATCATTTTTATTGATGAATTTTCAAAATTTACTTGGTATTACCCCCTTACTCATCGTTCTTTTGTACTTGCAATCTTCCAAAAATTTCAGAAAATGATAGAAACTCAGTTTTCAACCAAAATAAAATATTTTCAATTTGACTGAGGTGGGGAATATTAGAAATTAAATCAACATCTACAACAATGTGGTATTACTCATCGGGTGGCTTGTCCACACACTCATGAGCAAAATGGGGCTGCTGAACGAAAAATTCGACACCTTGTCGACACCGGTCTGACCTTATTGGCTCATCCGTCTTTACCTCTTCATTTTTGGGATTATGCGTTTGAAGCTGCCACATTCCTCATTAATGGGTTGCCTACGCCAATTCTTCAAAATCGATGTCCTTTTTCGATTCTTTATAATAGGCAACCGGATTATAAGTTTTTGAAAGTTTTTGGTTGTGAAGCTTTTCCACTTCTCCGCCCTTACAACTCAGCCAAATTCAATTTTCGGACTGTGTCCTGTGTCTTTTTGGGTTACAGTCCTATGCACATGGGCTATCGCTGTTTGGACAACAAAACAGGACGATACTACATTGCCAGACACATTAATTTCATTGAAAATAAATTTCCATTGCATCATCTGCTGCTCCCATTTCTCCTATCAATGATTGTTGTTCTCATTGGCTAACTGTCAATACACCTGCTGGCCCATCATCATGGCTACCTAGTACAGTCGGCTCTGGACCATCGACCACCACAAATGAGGTAACCAACCCCATCCCTCCCTCTTACCCCACCGAACCTCAAACCCCCTACTGCTATTACCCCATTATTGCCCAACACCACCACCACACACGAAAATTCAAATGCCACTAATGTTGCTTCTGTAGAACCAGTTCCACAGGATGAGCTCCCTACGTCTGTACTTGCCCGCACTCATAGAATGCAGCTCCGTCCAAGTCCAAGGCCATCCACACGCTATCCACTACCTTCTGCTTCTCTCTGCCACAGTGAAGTTGAGCCTACATGCTTCACTGAAGCACATAAGCATCCTCAATGGCGTACCGCAATGCGTGATGAGTTTAATGCCTTGTTGAAAAATAACACATGGGTATTGGTCCCTCCCTCTTCCACATATAATGTGGTCGGTTACAAATGGGTCTTTCGGATCAAGCGTAAAGCAGACGGAACCATTGATCGCTATAAAGCCAAGCTTGTTGCCAAAGGCTACACACAACAAGAGGGCCTTGACTACACCGAAACATTCAGTCCAGTGGTAAAACCCACAACGGTGCGCACTTGCTATTGCCACTAGTAATCGGTGGAATGTTCGGCAATTGGATGTAAGTAACGTTTTTCTGCATGGTAATTTAACTGAGACAACCTATATGACTCAACCACCAGGTTTTGTGGATGATACTAGACCAAGTCATGTTTGTCACCTTCAGCGGTCCTTGTACGGGTTAAAACAAGCACCACGTGCCTGGTTTCAACGGCTCAGTGCATTCTTGCTCTCTTTGGGGTTTGAAGGATCTAAAACAGATACCTCTCTCTTTATATATAAACGGCCTCTCATTGTGCCTATATGCTCATCTACATCGATGACATTGTTTTAACTGGCTCAGATAATCAGTTCCTTCTCCACGTTGTCACATCCTTGAGCACTGAGTTTGATGTACGTGATCTTGGTCCCCTACACTATTTCTTAGGGATTGAAGTTCTACCAACAGATAATGGCATCATTTTATCCCAACAGAAATACATATTGGGCATGTTAGCCAAAACAGATATGGATGGTGCTAAACCTATTCACACCCCAATGGCTACCACCTCCCGTTTGTCACTCAGTTCTAGCAAACCATTGGCAGATGCCACCATGTATCGAAGCACTGTGGGCGCATTACAATATGCAACCTTGACTCGACCTGACATCTCTTTTTCGGTCAATAAGGTTTGCCAATTCTTAAAGGCACCCACTGATTATCATTGGCAAGCTGTAAAGCGAAATTTGAGATATCTCAAAGAGACATACTCTCATGGGTTATTGTTGTCTAGGGATTCATGTAATCAATTACAAGCATTTAGTGATGCTGACTGGGCCGGTTGTGTGGATGATAGAAGATCAACAGGGGGATATGCCATATATCTAGGGAACAATCTCATTTCCTAGTCTACAAGAAAGCAGCCCACCATTGCTCGTTCCTCTACAGAATCTGAATATCGGGCATTGGCCAATACCACTGCCGAGTTGCAATGGATTAATTCTTTGTTACAAGAACTTGGTATTGGACTTCGGAATTCCTCAATCCTCTGGTGCGATAATCTCGGCGCAACATATCTTAAAACAAATCCTTTGTTCCATGCAAGGACCAAACACATCGAAGTGGACTTTCATTTTGTGCGTCATCTAGTGTCACAAAAGAAGCTTGAGGTTTGATTTATCTCCACCAAGGATCAAGTGGCCGATATCTTCACCAAACCTCTCTCTTCCAATCAATTTCAACTTCTCAGGACCAAGTTGGAGATTGTCCAAAGACCCCCTTCAACTTGAGGGGGGATGTCAAGTAATCTATGCGGATTCCATGCAATGAGTTATTTGAACATTCCATGGAGATTGGTTTAGTGATTATAAGGTTTGAATTTCAAATAATCGGTTACTTGAAGATCTCAATGCGGATTCCATGGAGATAATCAATTTCAAATAATTGGTTACAAGATGATTCCATGTAATCTGTCATGTGCATTTAATTAAGATATCGGATTCCATGGAGATTAGTTACAAGAGGATTCCATGTAATCCGTTATGTGCATTTAGTGGGATACATCATGTGCATTTAATTAAGATATCGGATTCCATGGAGATTGGTTGCAAGAGGATTCCATGTAATCCGTTATGTGCATTTAATGGGATAAGGTTTGAATTTCATATATATTTTAAAATTTGAATTTCAAATATATTAGGATAGGGTCAGTTTTTAACTATCCTGATATCCCATGTAATCCTCCACGAAATCCTCCATGTAATTCTCTTTTGTAATTCTCTTTTACCTATTTAAACTAAGCAAACCCACGAAATGTATTATAGAGTTTAAATCTAAATAAACTCCTTTTTCAAATCCTTTACACTCATATCATCTTTGGACTTTGGTTCAAAACAATGATCATCTTAAAATTGATAACAATTACACCTATTACCCCTCAATGCTAAACATAGTTACATATCAGCCGCTCTATTAGGTTTTTTTATCTGTTAATTGTTGATGTCAGTACAATTTTGTTTTTTTAGGTAAAAAATACCCTTATGGGTATTGTAAAAAGATTATAATTGTGTTGTGGAATGGAATGAGAAAATTATCTTTAAAATTGCCTTTCCCTTCCCTTCGCTTCCCTTTTCTTTTCCATTTTTCATATTCTATTCTTCTGCTCTGAAAGCGTGAAGTTAAAAATGGTAGAGACGAAGTGAAAATCCATTGAACTACAATACCTCTCTTTGTTGCTGTTGAAAACTGGTCTAGCCGAGTTGGAAAAATTGTATCCGAGTTGGCCATGTAGTAACTAACGTCACACGGTTTACCTGAGTTCAAATTATGAATTTGAAAACAAAGGAAAATTCACCGATGGGTGGATTGAGTAATCCGGTAGCTACTCTGATGATTAAGTCAGTTCTTAGAACAAACAATATGAAGTATATAAGAATAAATACTTCTTTGAGAGTGAGGTAAGGTTTGAGTCTAAGAGTGAAATGTCGAAATTATCTGTCCATACACCTTCATGCTTCTGAGTATTTATAAGTGTGTTCAACTGATTGAGTGGTCCGAAATACCCAATTTGGTAGCGAAACGGTTGACAACCATCCTTCAGAGGTTCACCGTTGGATAACAATCCTACGATCATCATGGAAGTGGTCGCCAACGTACAGGTCCGTTGGGTTTGACCTATATGCACCAATTGAGGGAAGGTTTCCCACCAAATTAATGGGAAACCACCTATTTGAATTGGTTCATGCCACATGTAGGACACGTGTTATGTTATGATACAGATGCCCCTGAGTCCAGGGACACATGTCGCTCCGATATTGGCTGGCGAATTAATATGGTATCAATACTCTTGACCTCCGACAATACCTCCCTTGACTTCAGCAAGAAAGAGTTTTTTCTTGGACGACAAAGGCACTTCCTGTAATAAATTGTTTGTTTCACTTCGGTGGAAAATCTTCTCCAGTGATTTAGGGTTTGAATAGTTAATAGGAATCTTCCTTCCTTTGACGGTATGTCCCTTTCACTTCGAGTTGAGATGAATGGATTCATAGGTGAAAGAATTATCTGCTCTATCAATCAATGTGAATGACTAAACTTAACGGAATTATAGCAGCATCGATGATGTCTGGATGGGTGAGTTTCTTATCCATGTGATTTGTATGCATTCCAAGAAACAAGTGATTTCCTGGGGCGGCTTCCAAATTCAGGTTCAAGAAAGAACGGATTTGATAGAGAAAGAAAGCAAATTTAGTGTCGGGGCAATCAGGTTTTCCAGTAATGACAAATAGATGCAAGCTTGAATGGAACCTTTAATTTCTTTTTTCTTTTTCTTTCCTTCCTCTAATAATATACTCTTTTTCAGTCCATAGGAAAATTTAGGATTTACTAATTTGGCTTTCGTGTTTGAGAACTTGGAACCTTCTAGGAAAACGAAAGAAAATTCCCAATCATAGAAGCAAACAAGGATAGTTAATTAATGCCATTTTCCCCTGGAATCCATTTATTTAAGCAATCCAAATATTTAATGTATAGCTTAATTTCCCACGTGGGAGAAGACCTTGTCAAGTTACAAGTGATGATAATGAGAACAGTTGGAATGAATAATCTCTGACCACCTTCTTGGCTTCCTAGTAAACTCAAAATAGAAGTATGACGATGAGAATAATTCGAAGGAATCATCCTGGTATCTGGACACCTTCTCTTCCGTTCATACTCAAAGTTCAAGTCTTTATAGTCACTATAGTTTCATTATAGTTATATGCTCACACAACTGTTGTGCAAATTGATCAATTATCAAGTCTTCAGCCAGCCACATCCCATCTCTCTTGAGTTCAGATCATTTACATGTATATGTACTCTTCATAGGATTCTATCACCGTCGATGTTGTGTGGAACCCACCTGATATGGACCGTGATAAGATCCCGAGAAGAATATAACTATATGCAGATGAACTATTCTCACTTCTCATTATAATTTATTGGGAAAATTAATGTTACCACCGATGGACTTTGCTCCAGATATACCTACTATCCTAAAGTTCATAATAATTACAATCACACCTTAATTTTTAACTGTGTTAAGTAAAAAAATGCAAAGATAATTCAACCGTTATTGCATTTACAAGCAAATGAGTTAAAATGATATCTTCTAAAAATAAAGGAAGATGAAATGATCAAAGTAATCTTCTCAAAACTTTATATAAAAGTAGAGAAAACCGCAATATCCTAATGCCATTGTTTTGATTTAAGTTCCTCCAAAAAAAAAAAATTGAGTTTTTTAAGTCCTCCGGTCATCAACAGTCCTCCAAGAATCCGATGAGTCAGAAAAAGAAAGGGAATGAGAAGATCAAATAACAAAGAGACGGTTTTGTTGTAGGTTAACCGTTCTTCGATTCAGAAACTGAGCATTCAATAGTTTTTATTGGGTTTCCAGATATTTTAGTAAGAAAATTAGAGAGATTTCTGTATTTTTCTAATCTCATCTTTTGCCTTTTTTTTTTTTTTTTTTTTTCTTAGTGGAGAAAGTAATTAAAGTTTTCCCAGAAAAAATCCCAATTTTTTAGGCTGGGTAAAGGATTCGGTTTCTTCAATTGATTTTTAAGAACTGCCAGGTTGGTTTTAAGCGGTAATCTCTGATATTACCCGTTTGGATAACTCTATAATCAATGTGACAAAATTGAGTTCTTTGGGTTTTGGGTAAGTAACTAGGAAGCTTCGTTTATCTGAAATAGTGTTTCTTGTACATTGCATGAGGATCAAGATGGCAATTGACGAGTAGGAGGAAACAGAAGAAAGATAAAACCTGCACGTGTGGATGGTAGAGCGAGAGAGAGAGAGAGAGAGAGAGAGAGAGAGAGAGAGAGAGAGAGCACGAGAGCGTAAGCTGAAAAGGAGCCATCGTGGCGTCGTTCACTGAGTCACAGGTATATTCTTATTAATGTCTGCAATTTCTTTTCCTAGAATTTTCCCAGTTGCGTTCATCTTCAAAGCTCTTTACTTCCTATAGAGTTCCTGGGCGTGTAACTTTGGCTACCTTTTCAGCTTACTCTCTCGTTCTCACTCTTTCAGAGTCTCGGTTTCTCCAGTTCTCTCTCCCTCTCTGAATTCAAGATGGGCACATGACCTGCTTATTGGCCATGACAATGCCGACCGAGCTGATAACGTTCATCGCCCAAGCAGATTCCAACGATTTGAGAGGAAAAGGAAAGGGAGGAGGAAGGGGAGGGTAGGTAGATTAGTTTGGTCTTTTCACAATACCCATAAGGGTATTTTTAACCGTCAAAAATACAATTGACACTGACACAAATTCTAACGAAATGAATCTTTGTGTAACAAATTATTGTGAACTTTAGGATGTATATGGACCTAAGTATAGGGGTGATACGAGTAATTTTTTTTTTTTTTTTTTTTTTAAAATATCAGCCACATCTCTTGTAGGTTATCTTAATCTCATTCATCCGCCATCGTTTGCAATAATATCTCTAACACCCTATACTTTTGAAAAATTGTATCCATCAGACCCCTCCTTTAAGATATGTCCTTCAATCCATGGCATGGCGCCATTTTAATTTACTAAATGACAGAACCACCCCTCTTTTAATTTTCATAACTTAAAAAATTATTTTCTTTATTTCATATTAGATGTTACATATTTACATATTACGAAAGGTTAGGTGCGTCTTTCTGTTGACTCTCATTCATCATCTCACATTTGTTGCAACAGAATGATGGAAAAGAATGGATCCTCAAACTTCTTCATTTTAATTTCTTAAACCTTCTTTTTTGTTTCCATATCTAATTTGCTGTTCTGATTTTGTTTTTGACGCTTTTTTATTCTGTAAAAAGGATGTCTCTGGTTCAGCGGCATCAGGATCGATTGCTCAGCGGCTTAAGGAATTTAATAATGAAAGATTAGAAATGGAGAAACAAGTTGGATCGCGTTATAGTGTTTCATGGTAATGATAACTTAGATTCACGCAGGGAGGCAAAATTAGCCGGATTCGTATTCCATTGAATAAGACCTACGGGAATTGGGTAGGCACCAGAATCGGCGTAGGTGGCGGTGGCGGAACTATCTGCTGACTTTTTTTCTCTTACTATATTATGTGTTTTCCTTATTTTTCTCATGTACAAGGCAACGTCTTTTCGTGGGTGGGTAGTGGCATAGTATAGGAGTCTAAGTGGAAACGTGTTAGTTGAGGATTACCTAGTTTTTAGGATTTTTAATAAATTTATTGTTATTTAAGAGACGAGAATAGATAATGAAAGTAATTTTATGAAGTTAAATTAAAAACTTGTGTCTTTTGGAGGTAGGTTATTCCTCAAAAATAACCCTTGATTCTCTCCTTCTCTCACTTTACATTCTACAAAATAGGAAAGTCTATGAAAGGTGATAAGAAGAAACGGTTCTAATCTGAACAATTCTTAGGAGACTATAACAATTTGGTATTAGAGCTGGGCATGGCGGATCAACACGTGGATCGTTTAGAGTTGGAGATGAAAAGCTTAAAGGCGGATCAAGAACGCAGATTCAAAGAGATGATGGAGTCTAGAGTCTATGGAAAATATGTTTGCAGCAATGAATACTCGATTCGACCAAGGGAAGAGCCACCGAGATAATGGTGAATCTTCGAACAATCCGGGATCCACTGGAACCTACCTTCCATGAATGGTCAAATTGGATTTTTTTCAAATTTATTAGAGACGAGGATCCCACTAGTTGGGTATGCTGAGTAGACCAGTTCTTTGAATTCCATTGAACGCCAGAAGAAGATCGAATCCCTCTAGCTTTATTCAATTTTGAAGAAGATGCGCAACTTTGGTTCCAATTAATGAAAGAAGAACATGAGATCGTCACTTGGCAAGATTTCAAAAGTGGCCTCCACCTGCGTTATGATCTAATCCTGTATCAAAATTTCTTTGGAGATCTAACAAAGTTGTAACAATCAGGACCGGTAAGAGATTATCAAAATCAATTTAAACGTTTATTGATACGTGTAGATCAATTGACGCTAGAGCAGAGCAGTAGATTGGATGTTCATAAGTGGGCTCAAGGATATTGTAAAGGTGGATGTCCAAGAATGTAAACCCACAAGTTTATTTGCGGCGATTAGGTTTACATGACTTTATGAACATTGCAATTCCATGAAAGCAACTTCCAACAAACCAAGTCCGACTCTACTAAATTCAAATGTGTCCTCCATACCAATTGCAAGATTGTCTCCAGCAGAATTTAGTGAGCGATAAGCCAAGGGACAATGCTTTTTGTAATGAGAAATTTGGTCATAATCACCATTGCAAGAAACTATTCCTCATTGAAGGGTGTGGGCTAGAGGAAGAAGAGAAAACTGGTTGCATCAGAAATTGATAAAGGATGATTTTGTGCAAGAGTAGATTTTGTGAGTTCACCCTTGAGGACAAGGGTGACGTTTAAGGAGGGAGGGATGTTATGTGCTTTCCTTATTTTTCTCAAGTACAAGCCAACATCTCTTCATGGGCTTGGGTAGTAGCGTAGTATGAGAGTTTAGTTGGAGACGTGTTAGTTGAGGGTTACTTAGTTTTTAGGATTTTCAATGTATTGTTGCTACTATGTAGCTAATCTCCTATAATTAAGTAATGGGGATGAGCAACGGTTGTATATTTTGTTTTCTATTTAAGAGACAAGAATGGATAATGAAAGTAGTTTTACGAAGTTAAATTAAAAACTCGTGTCTTTTGGAGGTAGGTTATTCTTGGAAAATAACCCTTGATTCTCTCATTCGCTCACCTTATATTCTACAAAATAGGAAAATCCAAGAAGGGTGATCGAAAGAAACAGCACCAGAGCAATTCTTGGGAGACTATAACATACTATCATCACTACAACGCCACCATCGCATAAAGGAAGAATAGAAAATGAGTTTGTGGTGGGCACATAGGACTGATCGGTGCTGACTAGGCAATTTCGTTTGGCACTTTTTCTTTTGTTACTTATATTGTTGCTTTTCTTTTTCTTTCCAAATGAATATTTTGACAATTCTGGTTTTGATGATAAGAATTTATTAATAAACTAAAGGATTGTTTAGTTAAAATTTAGAAGTGCAGACAAATATATATATATATATATAATCAGACCTGAAATTAGCACCAAATTTGAAGCACAGAAGAAACCAATATGCCAGATCTGAAGAGCAATTTACCACAAATCTGAAACCAATACAAAACGTTGGAAAGAAAGTAACTAAACAATGTAATGAACTGGTCAAGTGACTAACAGCCAAGAGATTAAAGGCAAATTTTGGCACATGAAACACATTAGTTAGTGTAATATTTGGAGAAATTTGGTTGGTACTAACACGGGCAATATGGTACTTACTGCAATCCGGAAGAATGACAGGTGGATGAGTTGCAGGTGACACTGAATGAGAATCAGATGAAGTAAAAGAAGAAAAATGATTGGATGCTCCTGCGTCAATGACCTAGAGGAGGGAGAAGGCACATTAAAATTGAGATAGCAATACATACCAACAAAATTGATAGAAGGAGATGAATTGTTCAAAAACGCCATGAGCTGTTGATATTGAGCAGTAGTAAGTGGAGGCAGTAGAGAATCCATATTCTGGGATAGAAGCACGAACTCTAAATTTTAATTTGGCGGATGTTGGGATAAAGGCACAGACTCAGGAGATAGATCCGAGGCTATATGTAGTCGTGGTGTAGACCAATATTGCTGCTGTGTGGCATGATACTACTACTATGGACTCTATTTAGGAGGGCAGCGATTGAAACAAGGTGGAAAACCATGAAGATCATAGCACACTTCCCTTGTATGACCGTATTGAGGCATTACCTTGAAACTTATACTCAATTGGAGGTCTGAAACCATTACCAGTACCATTTTTTGGTTCAGACTTACTAGAAAATCGATTGACTGGACAAGCCATATTATCAGTTGAAGGTTGCACAAAACACAAACCATGATGATGCTCTTCTTGGAGCACAAGGGAATATGCCTTGGTAACTGAGGGTAAAGGTTCCATTGTAAAAAAACTGAGTACGTACAGTGTTGAAAACATCATTCAGCCCCATTAAGAACTGAAAAACCCGTTCAACCTCAACTTGCCACATGGACAATTGGGAAAATCTACATACGAACCTAATTCATCCCAAAGGATTTTGAGAGCAGAAAAATACCCGGAGACCGACAGAGATTCTTGACAAAAGTGTGAAAGTTTATGCTTCAATTCATACTATCTTGGACCATTGCCTTGTGTAAATAGATTTTCAAGATCAGCACGAGAGATCTCTAGCAGTCTCTGCATAGACCATAGTCGCATGTAACTTTTCACCAGATTATTAAAATCCAAGCCAACACCATCTTTGTTGCATTGAATCCAAGCTGAAGCAAGTAGAGTCAAGCGACCAATCAAGACAAGGATAGGAACCATCTACAAAATAGAGTTTATTTTTCTCCGCCAACGCAACTTTCATGGATCTTTTCC